>JZKD02S2209388.1:265864-277117 GCA_000966675.3 Picea glauca | reverse complement strand
CAATCGTTCACTCACTCATTCATTCATTCATTCATGCATGCACTCCATTATTTTCTGTCACCCACTCATCTTTTCTCATTTTCCTGTCTTGGATTGGGAAAGGAAGACAAATTGTTGAAGAACAACAATGATTTTGTTGGCTGTAGATATTGTTGGTGTAATCCAACCATGATTTGAGGCCTGCACGTTTGAGATGCTTGGCCTATGTTCAACTTTGATCACAGTTGTGAGTCCTAAGAATCCCAACATGGATATTCTGGATCAACTGCACTGGAGCCCTAGAAGGAGAAGGACTTCTTGAGGGATTGCGTGGCAGGTAAAGGTGGAGGTCCATTCTCTTCTGTGGTGCAGGTTGGGTAGAAGAGAGCTGGGTACTTGGATTGTTGTGAGTGCTGGAGAAGTCTGTGAGAGCTTGAGTGCTGACTGGTTAGGGAATCCAAGTAACAGTCTGGAACCTTCCTTGTGGATTCATAGCCTTGACTTGGGGGTGACATTGCTATTGAGAATTGGAAGACAATGTCTACAGTTGGGTGGAACATCCTTGGTTTGTAGCTAGTTGGTGTCTTATTTTATAAAAGATAAGTGCTCCTTGTTATGGTTTCCTTTGCTTGTTTATTTATTTTCACTGCGTATCAAATTATTATACCTGAGATTGTTCCTATAATATGCATGCTTGCTATTTAATTTTGTGCATGGTATATTGTGCATGTATTGTATGTTGTGGTATGAATATTGATCATTGCATGTATGTATTTCATGCTTCTTTATTAATTAATTGTTATCAGAGTTTCAAAATCAGCCAAAAGGTGCAATCTTAGTGTGGCATGCACGTCTTATGGGAGGTTGAGTATGTTATAGTTTGGTAACAAAAAATAATTTTAGTGGTGTTTCCCGACTTGGGTGGTTGGGGATGTTACATTTCTGCTGAAAATTAACTTCCTGTAATGTTTCTTTTATTTTCAAATAGGGTTGATCTAAATTTGCAGCCTCTAAAATTCCGCCCTTTAAATCAGTTTTGTACATGTTGATGAATGCAAGATGCATTTCATCTTCTCTTATGTTGAGTTCATTAGCAACCTAGTTTTCTTTTCCTTTGATATGTTTAATTTCAAAGTCATGTTCATTAAGAAATTCAAGCTATCTAGTTTTTCTTTAATTTAATTTGGTTGTCCAAACAAATTTTTTAGGCCAAAATGGTATGTCCTTAGCTCAAATATTCTCTCCATGAGGTAATGTCTCCACATTTTTCAGCACATGAATAATGGCTACTAATTCCAAGTCATGTGCAGTATAATTTCTTTCATTCCATTTTAATTTTCGAGACACATAGCACACCACATGATCCTTTTGAGTGAGGACTCCACCAAGCCCTTCCTTGCATGCATCAATGCACACCAAAAAATATTCGTCTGGATTTGCAATCTTTAATATGGGTGCACTTTTTAAAATGTCTTTCGGCTACTAAAAGATCTCTTCACACTCAAAATTCCATTCAAATTACGCTCCCTTCTTTTGCAAATAAGTGATTGGACTTGCAATCTTTGAGAATCCTTTTATGAATCTTTAGTAATAAGTGGAAAGACTGATGAATGATCTGAAATTTGTCACATTTATTGGCGCTAGACACCCTCTGATGGCCTCTATCTTCTCGATATCAACTATTATCCCATCCATTAAAATAATATGCCCCAAGTAGTGAATCTTCTTTTGATAAAATATGCACTTACTTAGCTTGGCATACAACTTGTGCTCTCTAAGACCTTTTAGCACCATTCTAAAATGTTTCTCATGTTCTTCTTTTGTCTTTGAGTATATGAGTATATCATCTAGGACTACAATAAAAAACTTGTCCAAGTATTCCATGAACACTACATTCATCAAGAACATGAAAACAGCTAAGACATTTGATAACACAAATGGCACTACTATAAATTCATAATGCTTGTATCTTGTTCTAAACATTGTCTTGCTGATATCTTCTTCCTTTATCCTCACTTGGTGATAACCTGATCTCAATTCAATATTGGAAAATATTCCTACACCTTTCAATTGTTTGGATAGATCATTAATCCTTGGAAAAGGGTATTTGTTATTTATGGTAACCATATTTAGATGTTTGAAATCAATACATAACCTTAATGTTTCATCTTTAGTCTTCACACAGTTCTTCAAGATGCTTCTGCAACTCCTTCAACTCTGGTGTACCCATTCTGTAAGGTGTCTTGGAAACTGGGGTAGCTCTTGGCACCAAATCAATAGAGAAATCAATGTCCCTGTTTGACGATAGTCTTGGGATTTCCCCCAAAACATATTAAAAATATTTCAAGATTGGATGGTCTTCAATAATTCACATTTTCTATTTGATTTTCTCTTCCATATGGGTTACAAAAATTTGACATCTCTTCTTGAAACTCTTTTTTATCTGCATGGCTAAAATTTCTCTAACAACTACAACTCTTGAAATGCCTCGTACTTTTCCTTTCTATCCTACCTCATCAAGAGAAGTGATTGTCATTGTAACAATCTAGGGAAACATGGTGTTTTTAAAACAAATCCATGATAATTAGACAATGATATGACCCCAATGGTATGATATTCACACCTACCTTTATGTTGAGTCCACTCATGTCTATTAGACAATATTTAACCAACTCACTAATTTTCCTCTTAGCCCCTGTGGCTAAATGAATTAACCTATATTTCTTATGCTTATTCCTTTGTAAGTGAAATCATTCAACAATGTTAGATATTATGTAATTATGGCTATCTCTAGAATCAATTAAAATTTCTATGGGATGGTTATAAATCTTACCTTCCACTTCAATCATGGGGGATTGATATTCTGCTTGCTTGTTTTCTAAGGATGCATAAATCCTTGGCATGTTTCCTCCCATGTGTTAAACTATTTCATCCTCTTGAATGTTGTATACAATCCTTATTCTTTCTCCTTTGTAATGGAAGTCCCTATATAAGTGATTTCTTTCACATCCCCAACATTGTATATGATACTTCCTTGGCTTTTTCATAAATAAATCTTCCATCCTGGGCTCATTTTGGGTTGATTGTCCTTGTTTATTTTATTGCGATATTTTCTTGAAAGAGGGTGGCTTAAAACATTTCTACCTTTGATCCCTCTTTCCTTTCATCTTGTCATTCCAAGAGTTTTGGAAGAATGGTATCCCTCTGCTCAACTCATAAATATGCTTTTCTCTTCTTATGGCCTCGTCCAAAGTCATGGGATTTTCATAGTGTATCTTGTCATTGTAGAAGGAAGGTAACCCACTTAGAAACCTTTGGATTTTGACCTTCTCATCCTTTATTAAGCAAGCACATACTTCAACAATTCAAATAATCTCTTCTCATATTCATCCATTATCATGCTTCCCAACTTGAGTTTAAAGAAATATTTCATCTTCCTTTCACGGTAATGCCTTGTCAAATATTTATCCTAGAAATATCCTTTGAATTGCCTCCATGGGACCTTCTTCTCATACAAGTTCTTATCTTTCTTAAACCAATCCCACCACATAGTTGTCTTTCCTTGCAAGTGGTAGGTTACAATTCTTGTTTCTACCCTTAACGGGTAGTCATGAAACTAGAAATATTTCTTCATTTCAAATAACCATGCATCAACCTATTCTCCCTTTATATGCTCACCATGGGAAGTTGGTGGCTTGATTTTCCTAATTTCATCGTGCAAAATTTCTAACTCAAGCATTCTCTGGCTCCGCCTCCGGATAGGAGACACACTTGGGCTACTCCTTGGCCCCGAGCTTGCACAAGCTCTTATAGTGGATTTCCTTGGAGAATGATGGTGCTTGCTTATGCTTATTGACTGCCTGTCATTTCCATGATCATCCTTTCTTTTATGGGATCTTGATGCTACCACTTGTCTGACCCTACCTGCTTGGTTTGAAATAAAGTCTTTGTTGAATTTCCTTTGCAACATATTTAGACTCTAAAGTATCTCTTCCTGATCTTTCATCATCCTTTAATTATCTTCTCTATATTTGTTCTTGAGCCTCCATCATCCTTTCATTATCTTCCCTATATCTCTACACTTCCCTCTATAGGATTCTCATAGTTATAGCCCTCTCTATAGGCTCCTCCTTGCCTCTTTTTCCATTATATTTCGTCTCAACATTTCCCATGATTCCACCCAACCTTATAAATTATTACTCATAACCATAAGACCTCTAGGAATCCTCTATAACTATGGTTCTCATATAGGAACCAAACTTCCCTTCTGAACCTCTTAATTCTGCAAGAAAATGTGCATGTAATAAAATTTTTGTTAGATAAAAATATATATACATATAGACAAAGTTATGGAAAAAGAATGCACAAATTTTCTTCTCTTTAATGACTACCAGTCATCTTCTTCTAATTTGATTGCAAAATTTGCTATTACAAACCCTTTTTTGGGTGCATAGGATGATTCCACTCTTCATTAGCTTTCCATTGACTATTCATTTTCTCAAATCTAAGCTATGAGAATAAATTTATGGTCAATTGAATATTGACGCTTTACCCCTGTTGTGCACCTTTCTCCCAAGTGAAAAATAATCCCAAACACCAAATGTTTCCACTTATAGAGGAAAATCTGTTAGGAATAGAGGAAATTACAAGCCAAAAAATGCTCGAATTGAGGTTGAAATTGGGGATTTTAATCCACGAGCTCAATTCCCTCAAATTAATCATGAATTTTATCCAAACTATTGCTTAGGAAATACTATCAAACACTTTGTAAACTTTATATGAATTTTCTAATTGAAACTCCAATGTCTTCCTATTTTCTTTGGCCCACACAGAATCAATGTTGAACTTGTTTCTCTGATACTGCAATGTAACGTCCCCAACCTCTAATATGGGCCACACCACATAAGAATTTTTCTTTGATACCATTTATTAATTACTATGCCCTACATATGGAACGAATATGCAGTTCTAACAACATAAAATGCATTCATAAATATATACAAACATACCATAACAATGTTAACATAATTAACCACCCTTAAATCATTATAAACACATAAAATGAACTTATCTTTTAATTAAAATCACCAATTGACTATAGAACTCAGATGTTCTTCCCAGCCATAAACTTTGTTGTTCATTCACTCTCAACAGAAGGTCACCCCTGAGCTGGGGCTATGACTCCACCAAGGAAAAGGTTACCTAAGAAAAACTAAGGTCTAAAAAAAAAAACAATAAAGTATAGACCCAGGTACCAACTCCAACAATAGTTTCCATCTCATAGCCTCTCATTCCCCACAACATGTCCCACCCTAGGAAGTGTACCCATTATCTACTCAATAGTCCTTCGACTATCCCACTTCCCTTCTAGGGATTCAACAACAGGTTGGACAAGAAGTCTCAGAGCTCCGTGGCACTTCGAACATAAGGCTTCTCTAATATTTACAACATCCACTAGCCCAACACACACAGATACCTATTCCCAACAATTCTCTCACCTAGAGAGATTGCTGTATAGGCCTGAAAACCTGCTTATTCAATCCAACCACCAAGGATTTATAGGTTAACTAAATTCACAAGTCTCCCTCTCCAACAAAGGTACAGATGATGGAATGGAATTATTGAGTGAATGATTGGAAAGAATGAAAATTACACTAGATTCCCAACATTATATTTTCATGTTCCTATCTTGACACTTGTCACTCTAAGAACTGCCTCTGAATTCACTTGGTAATTTGTTCCCCTCCCTTAGGAACTTAGGATAAAAACATAATAATATGTCTTAGGACTTAGGAATAATGTTTTTTTATTCCTTGAAATAAGCCTCATTGACTTATCCCCTTTTCCTCTTGTGGAGTCCTGGCCCCCCATACTCTTTCATCTGACTTGGTCTATAGTAGTGATGTATTTTATTAATATATATGAGTGTGATTACAATATACATTTGTTAGGATTTCTGACCTTTCAAATGATAAGGTCTATGGCCTAAATCACATAGGCACTCTGGCCTCAAAACATATATACAAAGGCACTCTAGCCCAAAACATCTTGGCTCACTAGCCTATAAATCATATGTACATTTACAAATGGGGTTCAACCTAGGGGTATTACAAATGACACCTAGTGTCAATTTAGTATTAGGAAAGAATAATCTCTTTGAAAAATAGTTTACCAAGGGTGGTAGATTCTCCCTTTTCTCATGTTTCCCCAAGTTAGATGATGTGCATATTATAGGTTTGGATGTGAGATTATGGAGTTCTCATACACTCTTATTCTCAGAGAGCATGGCCCTGAATAAGATCTAGATGTTTCCCCTTAAGGGTAACTACCTAGAGAGACATACTGATTTGGGTATGATGTTGTTGTTGGAGAAATTTCTATTTTTGACACACTAGTTCAGTGGGAGTTAACTGACTAGTTCTATTTTAGACTTTCTATTTAGACCATCACTATTATGCATGCATGCATTCCTAGGGAAAGCTAGTTGTTTGATTGATTTTATTAATTATGGAATGTTCCTACCTATATATGAGTGTATTCCACTCATTCATTGTATTAGTCATTTATTCGTTGATCAACTCATTGGAGTAGTGTGAATATATTTTCTCATTCTTCCATATTGAATCTCTCTTCCTTTCTGTTAGGGTCCTATAATTATAGGCGAGTCGATTCTTCGACTGTTGATTTGGAATTTTCTCTCGTGATGATGAAGTCTGGCTCAGGTGATTCCGCTTCCTCCCTCCATTCTTGTCGCTCAATCCTCCATCACCCTGCTGCATGCTTCACCCACGCTGCGCCCTCACTCCCTTGTCATGTTGCCCCTTTGACCAATTTTTCCCGCCTTCCATCCCTGCATAAATGGACTTAGGATGAACAAAAGAGTTAGCAGTAAGGTTAGTCTAGGTTAAAATTGATTAATAAATGACTCTTTGATAATTAATTATTAATTAATTAATTAATTAATTAATTAGTTATTAACTAGGTTAGTACCTAGGTTAGCATCTAAGTTAGAAGTTAGGGTTAGTTTTAAATTAAAATAAAGTAATTAAAATTAAAAACAAAACAAAAAATTAAATAATATACAAAAACGTTAAAAAACATTAAAAAAAAGCAAAAAGCAATAAAACATATTAAAAATAAAAAAATATATGTAAAAAACAATTATAAAAAATATAATACAAAATAAAATCAAAACAAATAAAAATAAAATAAAAATAAACGTAACATATAAAATGAAATAACACATAGAAAATATAACAAAAATGTTAAAAATTTTAATAAAACTAATCCTAAGTACACTACGCTACCCACTCCCCCTACGTCACCCCACCTCACCATCCACTACCCCATCCCCCTACGTCAGCCCTCCACTTACATTCCCACCTACACACTAATCCCGTGCACCTTTCCATATGCGCCCCCCTCATCCACTATACCACGAATAAATCAACGCGTCATATTAATTCCGGAGGCCCCCCCACCTTCCGGAATTTAACGAAGGGGGGGGGGGGGGCCCGGAATTTAAAAAAAAACCCATGCTAATCTAAACAGTCCAGTTTTGATCACTGAGACCCCCGGCCCAGGTTCAATTCCGGCCCCCCCCGGGCGGTCTACGTTTAACGGGGGGGGGGGGGGGTCCGGAATTTTTTCCCGCCAAAAAACCATTTTCCCTCATGTTTGCCAATTTTTGCCCATTTTACCTTGTCATCTTCCAGACCGATTTTTGAGAAAACAGAGACAAATTTTAAAAATCTGAGAGAGGTTTTTGGTCAGCACAGGATGAGGAACAAAAAGCTCTCCCAGTTTTTCCAACGGAATCACAAGTAGAGAGAGTCGAAGGCATCTTCGAGGCCTATTTTTCCAGATTTTCCATTTTCCGTTTCAGTCCCGATCTTTCAGGAGCTGTCACGGCCAGCTGGGGACGAATTCGGCGAAACCGAAAGATGATTTTGTCCAACACATGTCCATATACAATAACCTCTTTCATTTTTCTCCCAAGTGTCATATTTGAAGAGAGAATCATGTCTGAACGGACCCCTATTTCGCAGAAAAACGGTCCATTTTTCATGACAGAAAACTCCGAATTTCGTGGGAGTGGTGGCTATTTTGGGCCGAGGCAGTTGAACCGACTCTCGGAAATTGTGGAGGAGACCTATACTATTTATTGAGATGATTTTAATGTAAAAGGGTTTAATCTTCACACCCTGTGGCTATCGAGCTGTAACATTTTTGAACAGATTTGTCATTAATGAAAGAGACACTTTACAGGATTGCTGCGCATGTTCACTGGTGATGTGATTTCTCAGTTAAATGTTTTCTTTCTCTGTAATCATCTTGTTTTCTGAAACTAATCTTTAAGAGTAGCGTATGTCTCAGGATTTATCTCCGATACCCTGTTTCCAATTTTGAAGATTTGAATGTTCATCTTCTAAATATTTTCAATTAAGAGATTCTTAAGTGCCTGTTGGTTGGAGTTATTTCCTTGTCTTTTCTTCTGATCATCATTTAAATTATTAAAGATCCAGTGAGTGTGTTATCTCGCCTTGTGAAGGATTTTTCAGCGTTTCTGGTTGTGTCTCATATTTTATTAAATACAGACCCCATATCCCAATGGAGGAGTTGACTGTCTCAACCAATTCAAAAAGCACTTTGACAACAAACCCTTGTTCTTCATAACTAGCCTAATATTTCTGCAAACAAAGCTATATTAGACAGAGAGATCCCTCTCTGAGTCTTGGAGGGATAGATCCAAGACTCTAAGCGGTTCTGATGTTGCCTCTGTGATTGCATTTCAGCCTTGGGTAAATTACAGAGTGCTAACATAATGGCGACTCCAGTGGGGAACTCTTCCCAGTAGTACATTTCAAGCTCCAGCTCTGATCACTGATGGTGGACAGTGACCAGACACAAGAAGGCTGAGATCATTCACCTAGCAACTCCAAACAACTCTAGACAATACCAACTTGAAGACTCCACTGGAGGAAGAACCTGAAGCATGACCAAGCAACCTAGAAAGACCAGGTATTCAAGTTCAAATTGCATTCAAGACATATTTGGTTTTATTTGTAATCACGTCTTGTCTTTTTCCAAGCCTGATCAAAAGTATATTGTTGAAGAGTATTTTGACCATCAGTCGATTGATGAGTCTCAAGAGATCATACCCACAACTGTAGATTATGTACATGCTCATACACCTGTGCACATCCCAGATGCATCTGTAGAAAGCCTAGTGAGACATAAGCCTCATGCTTTGTCTCCTGCTCCTGCTAAACCTCTAGATGTTTGTAAGCCCCTTGCTTCATCCCCTGTGCTTGAAAAAATCCCGGATCGATACAAGCCTCTGGATTTACCTCCTATTCTCCATGACCTCCCTGTCAATTACATCAATAATCTGCCTAGGTTCGATGGAGAAAATGAGGAGATCACTGCTGAAAAACATGTTCAAAACCTTGAAGATTTCCTTGACCTTTATGAGGTTGAATATGATGATGTCTACATCAGAATGTTTGCCCTGTCTCTGGGAGGTAAAGTCAAAGATTGGTTTAAGAACCTTCCTACTGCAAGCATAAAAAATTTTGATCAGTTCATGCAAGTTTTCCTAGATAGATGGGTGGTCAGGGGAAATGTTTTCCTCATCCTAGAAGAATATGAACACTTGAAAAGAAAGCCAGGGGAAACAATACAACAGTTTTCAGCCAGATTCAATCAGGCATATCATGCAATACCTGCTAATATAAGGCCACCCCCAGGATCAACTCACTTGCATTACCCAGATGCCTTTGATCCTGAAATGGCTTTCCAATTAAGAGAAAGGAATACTGCAAGCCTTGAAGAAATGCAGCGCATTGCAGTTGATGTGGAGACCAACTTGTTGATCAAGAGGTCACAGTTAAAGAATAAAGAAATGGAGCAGTTGAAATCATCAGAAGACAAACTGGAGATTTTGGCCAGTGCCATGGAAAAGATGATGCAGAGGATCAATAGGAAAGAGGAGCTTGCTGTCCAAAGACATCATGGTCCCTTGATTTCAGAGAAAGAAAGTGCCACAGTTCCCAAACATGTTTCTGCACACCCTTGGTACCATGGTTTGAATAATGATTCGTTCATGTATTCAATTCTCAGCACAGTCAAAGATGAAGCTCCATCTCAACTTGTAGAGGAAAAATCAGCTGATATGATGTGCATGTTTGATGACATTTCTTACTTGGATTGTCCACCCAAGTGGGATCAATATGATGATGATCATGAAGCTGAAATAGAGGTTGACTGTTTAGAGAAACCAACAACATGTCAGTGGCAGGAAGAAGATCATTTATAGTTCAGATGTGACAATCAGCTCGTACACAACAGTCATGACAGCAAGGAGGAATGTGCAGAAAATGTCAAAGTAAGTGAAGACACTCTGCCCATATGTTTCTCATCTTTTCAATTCCTGAAAAGAAACTCTAGGCCAGTTGTAAATAGTGAACACAAAAATTCCTTTGACCACTCAATTGATGATATCATTAAGGATATGGAGGTTGTTCTAAACCCAGAATCGCAGCAGTTGACCTCCTTCAATTTTCAAATTCTTGATGATAATTTAGAGCCTGAGACAAATTTTGAGTTAATCCAAAAGAACTCTATACCATTGTGCTTTAAATCATTTCAAGTTTTGAAGAAGACTCTTGGACAAGTGTTGAGGGATGAATACTTAAAGGGTCGGGGAATTTCATTTGAGTCAATTCAGCAGTCTTGTCAGTCCTTTCAGGATCCAATAGCTGATCGGTTGGATGGCTTGTGTGGTCAAAATCATTCTTCATCCTCCAGTCATGAAACAAAAGGCTGTTATGATATTGACATGGTCAGGAAATCAAATTCTTTGTCTTCTGCAGCAGAGGCATCATTCCACAAACCATCAGAGCATCCACATTCATATGGGGAACTGTTGAAAGACACAGAGTGCATAGCGGAAAAATCGAGTCTTGATGCTGAGTTGTCTGAGGTTGAAAACCAAAAGATGGGCCAAACCTATATTGATCCTGTGGCTGCCTATATGGAGAAATTTTTTAATACAGGATATTTTTCTGTTGCTGATGTTTTTCCTATTGTTTGGGTTGATCAAATCTTATACAAGGGAAAGCAGGGTGGAAGTTACTCTCAAGCACGAGTAACAGACTCATTTATGAGTTTCCTCACAGACGGTGAAAGAACATAGCCACTAAATCAACTACTGGATTGGCTCTATTGGCATTTTTCCATTACCTACCTGAGCAATGCTTGCAGTAGGGTAGG
>JZKD02S2209388.1:244683-265814 GCA_000966675.3 Picea glauca | reverse complement strand
TAAAACATATTAAAAATAAAAAAATATATGTAAAAAACAATTATAAAAAATATAATACAAAATAAAATCAAAACAAATAAAAAGAAAATAAAAATAAACGTAACATATAAAATGACATAACACATAGCAAATATAACAAAAATGTTAAAATTTTTAATAAAACTAATCCTAAGTACACTACGCTACCCACTCCCCCCTACGTCACCCCACCTCACCATCCACTACCCCATCCCCCTACGTCAGCCCTCCACTTACATTCCTGCCTACACACTAATCCCGTGCACCTTTCCATACGCGCCCCCCTCATCCACTATACCACGAATAAATCAACGCGTCATATTAATTCTGGAGGCCCCCCCCACCTTCCGGAATTTAACGAAGGGGGGGGGGGTCCGAAATTTAAAATAAAACCCATGCTAATCTAAACAGTCCAGTTTTGATCACCGAGATCCACGGCCCAGGTTCAATTCCGGACCCCCCCGGGCGGTCTACGTTTAACGAGGGGGGGGGGGGTCCGGAATTTTTTCCCGCCAAAAAACCATTTTCCCTCATGTTTGCCAATTTTTGCCCATTTTACCTTGTCATCTTCCAGACCTATTTTTGAGCAAACGGAGACGAATTTTAAAAATATGAGAGATTTTTTTGGTCAGTACAGGATGAGGAACAAAAATTTCTCCCAGTTTTTCCAACGACATCACGAGCAGAGAGAGTCGAAGGCATCTTCGAGGCCTATTTTTCCAGATTTGCCATTTTCCGTTTCAGTCCCGATCTTTCAGTAGATGTCACGGCCAGCTGGGGACGAATTCTGTGAAACCGAAAGAGGGTTTTTTCCAACACATGTCCATATACAATAAACTCTTTCAGTTTTCTCCCAGGTGTCATATTTGAATAGAGAATCACGTCTGAACGGACCCCTGTTTCGCAGAAAAACGGTCCATTTTTCATGACAGAAAACTCCGAATTTCGTGGGAGTGGTGGCTATTTTGGGCCGAGGAAGTTGAACCGACTCTCGGAAATTGTGGAGGAGACCTATACTATTTATTGATATGATTTTAATGTAAAAGGGTTGGATCTTCACACCCTGTGGCTATCGAGTTGTAACATTTTTGAACAGATCTGCCATTAATGAAAGATGCACTTTACATGATTCCTGCGCATGTTCACTGGTGATGTGATTTCTCAGTTAAATGTTTTCTTTCTCTGTAGTCATCTTGTTTTCTGAAACTAATATTTAAGAGTAGCGTATGTCTCAGAATTTATCTCCGATACCCTGTTTCCGATTCTGAAGATTTGAATGTTCATCTTCTAAATATCTTCAATTAAGAGATTCTTAAGTTCCTGTTGGTTGGAGTTATTTCCTTGTATTTTCTTCTGATCATCATTTAAATTATTAAAGATCCAGTGAGTGTGTTATCTCGCCTTGTGAAGGATTTTTTCAGCGTTTCTGGTTGTGTCTCAGATTTTATTAAATACAGACCCCATATCCCAATGGAGGAGTTGACTGTCTCAACCAATTCAAAAAGCACTTTGACAACAAACCCTTGTTCTTCATAACTAGCCTAATATTTCTGCAAACAAAGCTATATTAGACAGAGAGATCCCTCTCTGAGTCTTGGAGGGCTAGATCCAAGACTTGAAGCGGTTCTGATGTTGCCTCTGTGATTGCCTTTCAGCCTTGGGCAAATTACAGAGTGCTAACACTTTCTTTATCATCTTTGTTTGTACTTGCTTTAGCTAGATCTCCTGTGCAGGTTTCAATGAAACATTGACATGGTATCATAGATATGGTGCTTGGAGGAAGCTAGACAAGCCAAAGGATAGGAAAATCAGAGATTTGGTGAGCATAATTCATGTAACATATAGGGTCGTACCCAATACACTAGCAGAGTGCAACTGATCGCTCCCAGTGTTACGAATTTTTTAAATCTAGGGTGGTCTCTCCCTATACACTAGAAAAGAGCGACCAAAAGGACCTGGTCTCTTTGTGTCCCAAGGGAAGCTGCGACCACCTCTGTAAAGAAGAATGCGACCACCTTCTAGCAGGGTCACTCCCTATATAGTGGAAAAGGGCGATCACTAGTACATGGTCACTCAGTTTCTTAAGAAAAGGTGCGACCACCCTCTGAAAGTGTCTTTTTTTTCCAGTGATTTCTCCCAAAATCTTAACTTTATGAGGAAATGTCTCACCTAAGAAGTAAATCGACCCATTCTACAAGTGGGTTTTTAACCATTTGGAGAAATTCCTCATCGTTTTCTCATAAAGAAAGCCATAATATCGCCTTCTGAAACTAATACGAATTTTCCATCTGTAAGTGCCCTTTTTGCAGTAATTTCTCAGTTTTTCAGTTGCATATTGAGAGTAAATTTTAGGGTTTCTTAGAAGTAGTGGGAGAGATGGATACGACACCAATTATACAATCAAACTTGGTGGTAATCCTCACACCATACAATTATTTTGAATGGAAGTCAAAGGTAGAATTCCAACTCAAAAGGAAATGACTGTACAACTTGACGATGGGGACAGAAACAAAACCTACATCAACAATTAATAAGACCAGATCAGTGAACCGAAAGGATGAGGCCACATGAATTATTATTGAATTGATTTCATTTGATTTATGGTTTCATTTTTCCACATGCAATACTCAAAACATGATCTAGACCACCTTGGAAAGTCTCTTTGGAAGGAAGGATCAAATGAGAGATCATATGCTTGAGGTAGAGTTGAATACCTTGGATCCTAAATTTTTTGATAATATACAAGATTTTTTTACCAAGTTTAAATATTTGATATTGATCTTGGCATCTTGTGGTATTGATAAGTATAAACAGGTGGACCAACTTATTCTAACAATATTGGCCAAGCTAGGACTAGAATATGTTGTCTATGTTTCCACTTTCCATTCTGGCAAGTATCTTATGGGAAAAAAATGGAAGATTCCTAAAATGGATCAATTCATTGATTCTCTCACACATGAGCAGGAAAAAATCATTCATATGGGTCTAATCAAGGATTTGAAAGCACATGCACACACCATGCATGATGGAAAAGGATCATAAAAAAAAAACAAAAAGGAGAAACAAAACGAGAAGGAGGGATATTCCAAACCCTTCAATGATTCTTCGGGTTCCAAATACTCTTCAGATTCCAAGATGAAGAAGAAGAAGGGAAATAATTGCACTTACTACAATAAACCAAATCATGAAGAATCCACATGCATGAAAAAGAAAATCGATCTTATGGCACAAGTACTTCAGCAGAACAACCTTGGAAGCTTCATTATAGAAGGAGTTAAGAAGGATAAGGAAGAAGATCCTACTCCTAAGAAAGGTAATCATCATGATCTTGTTGCAATTAATTCCTCATATGATTCATGGATTATAGATTCTGGTGCATCACATCATATGGCAACGAAAGAGAAACTTTTCACATCTTTGAGTCCATGTTCAAGACCCCCTATTCTCATGGAAGATGATACTCTAGTAAAATTAGAAAAAGAGGGAAGAGTCTAACTCCATAACGAGATTTTTGATCAGATTGTTTTATATGTTCCAAAGCTTTCTATAAATCTGTTCTTAGTTTATCACATCACTCAGAAAGGTAAAAAGGTTGAATTTACATCAGATTCAGTTTTTGTACTTGATATGCATGACAATTCCATTATTTCAATCGGTGAGGTGGATCGAAAGTCAAGGTTGTATAAATTCACTAAGTTTTCAAACAATGAATCCTCTTTTCTACTTACACATTAGGAGAGTACTTTTCATGCACCTCCAATGCAACATGCAAATACTCTTGTGCTTCCATCAGTTCCAGACATTACATATGATTCCATACACTCATATTATGTACATGGAAATGAGTAGGTAGTATATCCAAATAAGAATCCAACATCGAAGCTTCAGTAGAGGCCCAATAGGGAAAAATTCACACTTCAGGCACTAGGTGTTCTTGCAGGGAATCCATTGGATTCGAGGACTCAATCTCATCATGAGGAGCCTTCTCATGTACTTTCATCTTCTAGAAAAATGATGCCATGCATTGTTATATCGTTCAATGTTATGATCCACAGACTTGCAATAAGGTTGTGGGAAATCCATTATGGAAAGTATCCATGCATAAGGAGTATGACTCACTCCTAAAGAATCAGACTTGGCATTTAGTTCCACTTCCACTGGAAAGGAACATTTTCAGGTGCAGATGGATCCATAGGATCAAGAGGTACAAGGAAAGACAGGTTTCCAAAGGAATTCATCAAATCCATACATATTTCTACATCTTCACGAAGAATTTTAGTTAGCAGAAGTTTCAGAGTTTGCGGGATTGCCTTGGAGTGAAGAACACAATTTCCTAGCAACTGTGTTTTATTCTTTTGATGCATTGTCTTTTGAGGGGGGGTTTTGTTCCTACATTGTTTTACCTCTTTCTTCATTTTTATCCAGTGTTGATTAGTTGAATTATACATGATTACCTAATATGGCCTAGTATCCAGGATTCAATTTTACTCCATAGTGATGTTCAGGGGGGGTGTTGGAGAAATTTCTATTTTTGACACACTAGTTCAATGAGAGTTAACTGACTAGTTCTATTTAGACCATCAGTATTATGCATGCATGCATTCCTAAAAAAATCTAACTACTTGATTTCTTTTCTTAATTATGGAATGTTCCTACCTATATATGAGTGTATTACACTCATTCAATGTATCAATCATTCATTCATTGATCAACTCATTGGAGTAGTGTGAATATATTTTCTCATTCTTCCATATTGAATCTCTCTTCCTTTCTTGATAAAATTTGTTTGTACTTGCTTTAGCTAGATCTCTTGTGCAAGTTTCGATGAAACATTGATAGTTGTTTCTTTGATGAGTTCTCTTGCTCATCTCTTCCAATCCAGATCCGATCTTTCGGTTTATTTCCAACCATAAGATATATGACGACCACATGACCTATTTCATATGTATTTACCATGTTATATCATCTCCTATTCCTTACCTCTCAGATCATATGTAAAATTACAGATGATCCTCAATGGTGATATTTATTTAAGTTCATGTGCTATGATTTCATGTATGGGTTTCTTTCTTAGACATAATGTGATGGTTTATAACTTTGTCCTGAAAGTAATAAACATAGGGTATGAACTAATAACTCCTCTTAACTATAAGAATTTTATTATTTTGTCTCATTATACCATCGAGGGACACTATTTTCCTTAGGAAAGTGTTGTCATTATGGCTTATGCCACATTGTACTATTGGTGATCTAAGTTGAGTAGTGTACTTCACATCCTAACCATACCTAATACTTTTCATCTTTTCCTTTCACTATCATTTCGTTCATAAAAAAATGTATTCCCCACTTATGTTTGAATTATCACATGTCATCCAACAAGGTTGATGAAGAAATCAAAGATCAATGTGATCCTAAGTCAAATAAATCCAAAAAAGGCTAGAGGAAAGAGAAAAAATGATAAAAAAATGAAAAAATAATAAGTCTAGAGCTATACCACTTCATTAAAAAGGCCCACCGCATAAATTCTTATGCTAAAAATCATATATAAAGAAAAAAGGACTAAGAAAATCAAGGATAGGATAACAAAATAAGGTGTTGAAGTGGTAACTCTAAGCAAGGCTCTCTCTTAAAGGTTTTCAATGTATAAAATGAAGATTCCTAGCTTTTAAAATCTAGTTGGATCAATTTATAGGCCTTAGACATCATTACATACGACTTTGAGTGTCAATACATAAGTTTACCCTTCCCTTTGATAATATATTCACCAATTTTACCTATCTCTAACCAAGTAATCTAGGAAATACTTTATGTCCTAGGAATTGACACACATAATAAGGCTAAGGTTGTCCCACCATGGTAAACTTAGGAAACTTTATAAATTTAACTTATGTTATGCGGTTCTTAGAAGAAATTAGTTATTGTGATTTTCCTAATAACTTATGTTGAAGCTTGACTCATCATTATAGGTGGGCTCCCTACATCGGGATCTGTGCACTATGCCTTGAGATATGTGACATTGCCTCGAGATTCATGCACCTGAATTGGGATCCATGTACATGTATTTGGCCATATCTACCTACATTGGGATCCATGCCATTTTTCTTTGGATTTGTGTCACTACATCGAGATTTGTGACAACACAATGGATGATGATGAGGATGCGACATCGTCATAGAGGTGTCCATATAATTATAGTGTACACTTGTCAATTCATGGAGCATGTATGAGCCAATTGGAAGTAAATTTACTTAAAATATGTGAAGAATCCTTCTAGAAGGCACACTTTATCTCTCATGCATTTGCATGTCTGTTTCTAGAAGCTTCTAAGAAGGTCACTCCTCATGATTCCTTGTCTATTCACGTGTATGAGGGTTTGTTACATCATTTTTGGGGTTAGTTATGAGGGAACTCTGGTTCTTGGGGCTCCTTTAACCTCACAAATGTGAGTTAGTGTAACACTCTGTTGAGGGGTCCAAGATCCTTTGACTCAACAGTAGGAACCAAACTCGCCTTAGAGGCTCAATTAGACTCTTCAATGTTTGATGAGTGGAATGGTTTTCCATATCTTTTGATCTTACCAATTTGTGGATGGGCTTTACTTAGTGATTGACAATGTATCTTTCTGTGAAAGTTCCTCCTTCAGGTTAAACGTTTCTCTTTTTCTCTTTTCTATTATTAGATGACTCGGATAAAGTAAGGTTGATGGTATATACCAACTGATAGAGGGAATTATTAACTACTGAAGAATGGTGATCTTGGGATAACCCTCGTGCTCTAGCGTCCATAAAACTATATTCGCACCTATTAAAAGTCTAGTAATAATACGTTAACTTGTTGGTAATTCAAAACTGACTTAGATACAATTATGGAAATAAAATATGCATGCAATAAAGATAGGTTGAATAAAAATATTTTCCTTAGCTCTACCATCAATTACATATTAACACAACGATTCACTTTTCATCATTTTGAAAAAAAGAACTGTTAAAGTATTGAAAAATATAGCTTATCAATAGATTTAGAAACTCTCACTCGTTACAACATCAACTATTGAATTCAAATATGGAAGTAGTTCCTCATCAATCCAATCACAGAATGATTTTGATGAAAATAAAATTTGTCTATGGTTGTAAATAGAACTTCTTAATTAAAGTTGCTTAGAAATAATTTTTGACAATTCTTAAAAAAGAAGGGTCTTTCCAAAAACCATTTACCCCTTCCCAAAAGGTCGATCCCCATATTTATAAAGAATCACTAACTTAAAATAGCTACTAAAAGTTTGTGTTAAGTAAAAAAAAAGAATGACACATGGCGCTTGATCTCTTTGTTCTCTTGAGATCGTCTAGTGGTTCTACTAGAGTGGATGATTCTTCTTGTACTTTGACCACTTGACGAAGAGATCCTCGCATGTGTTTGCATACGGGAATCTGTGTTGGCCCATAGGGGATGAAAGTGTTTCCTTTATCTCTATTTATCATTCAATATATCTGATCATCTTGGCACTTAAACATTGTAGTACTGTGCGAGCCTTGATCAGGTGTTCCATAAAATTCTTTACCTGAACTGGTGTCACGCTCTCCACCTGTGCGATCTCCGCTTCCCATATTGAGTCTTGTTTTGCATGTCATTTGACTATGTCATGCAAATTGAAAAAGTCTTTAGGTGAGCCAAAATATGGAAGGATGATGTCTTTCATCTCCTAATTGATCTTCTCCTAACTTTTCTCGCACTCGACCCACCTTTCCTGTATCTTTTGCTGAGGTTCCTGGGCCATGCTTACCCAATATTCGACTTCCTTCTTGATTCGGGAGATGTTGCTATCCATCAACACTTGGATTCCATGCTCTTCCATGTCTCGATCCTTCTGTACTGCATTGATATAATCGATCCACTCCACAACTTGGGATGCCTTCTCATACTATCTCTCCATGTCTTTATAGGTTTCTAGTGCCATGAGAGTGTCTTCTTGAAAATTGGCTACGCACGCAGTGAAGAGATGTCTTTCACTCGTGAATTATGCATATGCTTCTCAGAATTCACTCTTTAGGAAAAAAATTTCTTTCATTAGTCCAAATCCTTCTTTGTGGCAGCTAGTTCCTTTTCATCCCGTTTTGCTCGATCCAACATGGCATCAACTATACCCATCCCCACGTTGATTAGCTTAGTTGTCTTCGCATTTTCTGTGCTGAGAATATTTTCTTTTCTGGTGATGAGAAGCGTGCTATCAAGCATGAGCCTCCTTTTCTTGGTTGTCCTTATCATTATAGATTTTGTTTTTCTATCATACCCAATCACCTGTATATCGATGACCTCATCCACAGGTTTAGGGATCTCTTGGTCTCCCTAGGTTAGAGTGTTGCCTAGGATTCCTACCATATAAATTTGTTCTATGACCAACTCTTGTACTTCTTTAACAGGGGAGGCTTTTGTATTTTCTGGTGACTTGACCTCCTACTAGTGTCCGTCAACTGGTGGAGTGTCTACCTTATATGGGGAGATGGTCACAGGTTCAACACTAACTTGGTGATCGGTTGTTGAGGTGTCGATATCTAGCTACTGTATTTCCTTTTCCTATTCACCTAAGCCCAAATCATCCTTGGAGTTGTCTTTCGGAGTCCTTGATAGGTCGAGAAATTCAGTTTCTATGATACTCTCAGCCTCATGGTTGCCTTGCAGAGGGTTTAGAATCGAATCATCGAAATTTGGAGCAGATGTTCTCCCCCATTCTTCCTCCTATGTGATAGGTATTGGAGTTATAAGAAAGACCTCTGAGCTCTCTTCATCATCATAGATGGTGATTAAATCAAAGAGAATGTTAGGAACACATATTTCAGCTGATGTTCTTGGAATCTCCTGCTGGGCTGGAATAATCACCAGTGATCTGGATTGCAGTGACATAATTTTGGGGTTTTCTGGAGCAACGGTTTCCTCAAATGGGGTTGATTTTGAACCATTTAGCTCCTCTCCGATGTTAATTATGTTGGTAGGGTGATCCTTGTGGGTTATAACAGTTGGGGATCATTCTCTAACCTCTGGATGAATCTTTCATCTTCCTCTAACAACAACATCCCTCTCCCATGGGCCACTATGGCTTCTACTACTTTGTTCTCTTCCCTAACCCTGAGGGATTCTTGAGTTGTTTGTTCTACCATTTCAACCTTCTCATTCATACTCATCGCTTTAAATATGGTCATGTTGGGGTTAGCTTTTCTTTGTAGCACCTCCTCCCAGTCATGATCACATTATGTAAAGATTTCATCTTGAAACTTATCATGTGTGTATGGCTAGCAGGAGGAGACTTGCGATGCTGTGGGGAATATGTATTCCAGTTGGCTCAGAACTTCTTATTTAACTTGCGCAATATCCTTCACTATGTAAAACCATATATGGAAACCATAGGGTATGAACGATCGCATATTGTATTTAACCAGAGTGGCATTATATCCCTATAGGATGGTTTGGTAACATATTTCTCCCACGATGAGTCATTCTAGGATGTGAGCAGGGAGTGGATGCAATGTGTCGGTAACCCCAAACACCCTGATATAAGTACTGGTTTCCTCTAGGTACCAATGGCCTACCTTTGAGATCATTTTCTTGGTCATTGTCGAAAGTCTTGGGCATTATTTCTTAAAAATAATAAAATAAACCTGAGTTATAAATTCATCGCAGATGAGAGCATATGATTTTTTGTACCTATTTTCCCACAGAATGCCGAAGTATACATGTACATGTAGCTCAATGGCATGCCAGCGAAGACGTTCCTTGCGTATACTACGTCTAGTAGGTACAATGCCATGTGAAAAGAAGGTGTTTCTCCATCCTTTGGTGTCTCAGCCTGCAATCTATTGGTGCTCAATTGTTTTGAAATGATTGCTCCCCAGTTGAAGCTTCTCTCAGAGATGGCCACAATGTATGCTAGGGGAATCCATGCCTATGAAAACTTGTTGCAATACTTCTCCCCGTATAATCGACAGATTAGAGCCATTAAATAAATGTATGGATCCCCTTAGGTTTGGTGTTCCATACCAATCGTTTCTCCGGTTTGTGAATTTTTTGTCTTCCTTCCACCATGAGGCCATCAATCTAATGGTGTTATGGAACTCATAGTATGAAATCAGTGTTTAATCGATCCTCTGGGTCCCTGAGCTGGTAGTATTTTTCGACCTCCATTGGGAGAAAAACACCGACACATCCACCATTATCATCATTGACCAGGAACTTCATTGTGTCTGTATGGTAGCTTATCCACCCCAACCTCTCAATAAAAGGCAAGATTGGGGTTTGATAGGAAACCATATGTAGGCATGATTGTCATATGTTCGGAAAAACCTAGTCGTTGAGCATCCTTACATCTGCATCGTTGTGGGGGATAAATTCCAGGTAATATTCTCGGTTAATCCTGTTGAACAAATCTCCCCACTGAAGGAGCATTATCTTTGATCCAATGCTCGCCTATGTGTCGCCAAATGCAGGGGGATGAGAAAATTTCTTCTTAGTAGATGTTCTGATGATCAACTCCTTTTTAGTATAAGACTCCAACTACCTCGCAGTGACGGGATAATATCCTTCATCGACCTCTACTTCTTTCAATTTTGGTACCCTTAGTGAGTGTCTGGTCATTGGATTCCTTGGAGGCATTTTCCTACAAAAAGAGAAGAGTTAGACACTGTCTTGCAAAGATGATACTAATATATAAATAAAATGCGACCACAAAATGATAAAATCAATACATACCTCTTCTTCACACTAGCTTAACTTGGTTTTGAAATTCTGAGAGTCGATTTCAACTCTTGAGATGCTCTTTTTTCTTCTTTGACTGCTTGAGAATGAGAAACTTGTGTACAAAATGTTGGGGTTCAAAACTGTCTAAGTAATTTAAACACATATAATACTTACCTTGTCGCATCAGTTCTTCAATTCGGGGCATAAATGCGGTTTTACACAATCTGTCACCAAGATCCACATTATGCTCGGGATTAAATACAGTCGTAGGTTGGCGGTGCAGGAGCAGACTACAATGTGGTTCATTGATAATTTCAAATTCCTGTTATTTGTTCGACGCACGAGGAAAAAATGTATGCGGAGAGAAACATTAATTGGCCTATTAAATGACATAATCCGATCTTATTTTGTGTTGAAAACGTCCCATCATTCTGCTAATTTAAACTAGTGGATTGAGGGTCGACGTTTTTCATAGACAATGTTCGTTGATATCTTTTGGAAAAAGCTCTGATGTTGATCCATCTTGCTGTACAACGCTGATGTATAAGTGTTGACCTGGAAGTGCGACTAGGACATGGGGAAACCTAAGGTGACTCGGGATGAAAATGGGCTATACGAATTGCCTACGTGGCAAAGACACGAGGCGTTTGAATTTGGATCCTTCGCCTAAGAGTTTATTTGGAATCGGGGATTTTTGTTAGATATTCTCTTTGAAAAACATGTCCCATATCTTCGATGCCGAAGAAGTATCGAGAATCAATGATCAAGGAGATGTTGAAACAAGCGTTCCCGTATTACCCCCCTCGAAACTTGATGATGCCGAAAATGCATTGGTGATCGGTGCTCGATGATGTGTCAATGCGAAAATTTCCACAATTTAAATCTTTGGGATTTCACTGACTTTGAACAATGCATCAGTAATCTATGATCGGGAGTTCGTTATGGCCCATGTTAGTGTTTTTCCCTTTCATATTTCTCTGATGTCGATGGGATATCGACAATTTCCTGAAAACTTCTTCGTGAACATAGTTAGAAATCAAAACACTCCTCCTTTGTTTTTTCCCGATGTCGATGATACATATATGATCGACGATTATCATTGTTACGTGGTCATTTTACTACTCGAATTTTTCCGATGCCGAAAATAGGTGGGTCGGTCACAATTTTAGCTGTGAATTCTTAGTTAAAATGCCATGTTCTTTTTAGAGAAAAAGTTTCAATTCAACAGGTCCAAATAAATCCAAATGCGATTGATGATGAGACATGGAAAAAAAACTTAATGATCCCTACACAACAAACTCAATTCAGAACGAAGAAAAAAATGAAAACAAGTGGTACCCAAAAGAGAAATTTTTTCAAAAATATTTTAGTGTGTGTTGAGCGCTAAACACACTCCAATTAGAGTAACTAATGATTATAATTAAGGGAAATTAAGTCATAAATGTATTAAAAGTTAATTACGTAATTAAATAGTTAATTTATCTAAGTAAATTAATTATTCAACTAATTAGATTTTATCATTATTATTATTATTTTTAATTAAGTAATGCAACAACAAAAGAATTGAGTATTTTATTTGTTTTAAGGGTAGGTAGGAATAATTTATGAGAAATGATAAGGGGAGATAGAAAATTTATGATGGAGGGGGTCGGTGGATGGACGGATAAGGGAGGATGAGTTGGAAATTTGGGGGATCATTTGAGAGACAGAGAGGAAAACGTTGGGAGAGGGGAAATGGTTGGAAATTCTGGTTGGATTACGAGTGGTTTGTGTTAGCACTCATTCATTTCTTTGGGATGTATGAAAGAAATACCCAAGGTAACTTTTTCAACCAACTTTATATTGTACTCCGGCCTATACAACCAGAGAGGGCTCTCTCATATGTCTAATGACTAGTAATAACTCAAATATTTCATCAATAAATGCACAAAGGTCAGATTTTGAAATAGGACAAGTTTATTTTTGTTTTAAAAGGGATGGTAGGATAAGAACGAGAGAAAGTAACATTGGGAAATGGAGTCAATTTAAGAAAATGATAGAAACAAATGACTTGGTGAATGAATTTGAGAGGATAAAGGATAAATAAGCAACAATATTTCAGTTAAAAATCATTGTCTGTGGTGAGAGAAAAACACATGAAGAAACTCGGAGCACCACTGAGGATGAATTCGAAGTTAACTTAAAATAAACACAATTTGTCTAAATGGCACAAATCTAGAGCACTGCGTAGTGAATTCTAGTTTCGAAATCACATTTCGATTTAGACAGAAATTTACATATGTGAATATAAGAGAACAGAAAAACACATACGCAAAGAAATAATACCATACATCAGACTGGCACCATTAGAATATTTTCATCAAAGCTTCAGGACTTTTTCATTAAGTTTCAATCAGATCAAAACAAACTACAATCAATAGTCATTTTCTACACTATTTTGTTAACCAACCCCTTTTACATGAAAATGACCCCTATATATAGAAAAATAATGTCATCCTTGGATGCTAGGGTCAAACTACTTTCTCCTAGAATCATGGATCTGATTTCTTTGAAAGAGAACAATAACTTCAATGGATTTACTAAAAATAGAACACCTGACTATGTCAAATCATAATCGTAACCAAAATATTCTTTACAATCATTGATCATGATAAAAATTTGACCATATGGTTGTGATAATTCATCATGTGCATTTTTGGACACTTTTTCACCCCTGCACAACAAGTCTACTATGCAACAATAACCTACAACAAAAACAAAGTGGATTGTGCAACAAATGGGGAAAATAGGCGTTACATATGACATCATATCTCACTAATAAAAAACTATTCTTAGAAAATCAAAGAGGGTTCTGTATTCAAGTTCATTATAAATACAAACCTCTCTTTGTTTCTTGAAATTCATCTCTATATGGCTGGAATATGTGTCGCAAAACATGTCTCGGACAAGAAATCGTGAAATTTGAACAATAGGGCTCAAAGATTCCTTCAAATCTCCAAAAATATGAAAAGTATTTCAAATCTGAGAGAGGTTTTTATTATTTGTTTTGTCCTCAACAAAAACCTCTTGGGGATTTTCAAAATTACTCTCCAGTTGGTCAAAACATGATCTTGAAGTTGACCACTAAACCAGTCATTTGCGTAGTGTGACTTGTAGCCTGTGCGTAGGAAAATCCTTTGTGCGAAAAAATCCTATGCGCAGCAACATCCACTACAAGATGAAATCCACTACACGATGACATCCTCTGCGCGACAACATCCTATGCATGACAACCCACTGCACGACGAAATCCACTGTGCGACGAAATCCACTGAGCGATGACATCCTCTGTGCGAGACCATCCTATGCGTGATAACATCCCATGCGCGACTGCCCATTGCGTGATGAAATCCACTGTGAAATGAAATCCTATGTGCGAAAACATCCATTGTGTGACAAAATCCTTTGCGTAGTGAAGTTCTCTATGCAACACATAGCAAATTTTGCAGCACACAGTTGCAAATGGAAATGGAAATAATAAATGATAAGATTCCTTTTGAAAATGATCCTTGGAGATGTTAAATGATGCAAGGAATAAAATAAATATGGGTGGTAACAGGCATGACTTTGAAAATTGTTGAAAAATCTCTAACCTTAGCTATGAAAATCATTGTGCTAACAACTGGCTCCAACAAGGATGCTCTCCTCCCTATGAGGTAGAAAAGAACAGTAGACCAGGCACCTATCCATTGGGTTGCTCCCAAACTCAACTTTCCAACTGTAACTTGTAACCTGTAATCTGAAACTAAGCTGAAAATGAAAACTGCAGATTGCTAAAAGAAATGCTCATAGTACTGAGCTTATTCGCACTTCTACCTACCCTAACTGTTGAAAAATATGTTAATAAAGTGAAATCAAAATTCCAATGAAACCATGTAAGAAATTTATCCACTTTTTTCTTTCTTTGCACATTCTTGCTCCAAAGCCTATTTACTGATAAGTCATTCAAAAATTTATCTATAAATTCAAATCTCAAAAAATTAAAAATATTGGGATTGTTTTCCACCTCCAACAAAACTGCAAATGGATCCTCCAGAACATACATAAAACAAAAATCATGTTTCACCCCTTCCACTGCATCCTTGTTTTCATGTAATTCAACCTGTTGATTACCACAAAAGGCTGAAAAATATGTTGAGACTGCTAGAAATAATAATCTTCTGAATCAGAAGACAGTGCTGGATGAAATGAAACCCCTAGTGGCAAGCAATCCATATCTAACACTGATGCTGATTGACCGTCGTATTTATTTCCAAGATGGTAGTTAATCACAGGCTGCAAATCTGAACTGAAATAACCTTCCATGTAATCAACAATAGGGTCATTAAAAGTATGAGAAGGTTGTTGGTCCTCTTCACTGATAAAAATTTTCTCATGTAAAACAATGTCACTGTGAATGCAGTGAGACTTCACTGCTTCCTCTATTATCTCATGATTTACTTTCAACAATTCAAAAGAAGAAAACCATAATGGAAGACAATTTTCATTTGCAAGTCCACTTCTTTCTTCATATTCAACATCATGCCTGGAGGATTTCTGATTTGAAACTTTATAAACATTTTTCTTTAGCAATTTGAAAGAAGCAAAACACAATGGTAAGGTTCTTTTACCTGATTCAAAACCTTCTTCATTTTCTTCACTGCTGTCATATGCACATTTTTCAATTTCTTTGGATTGTTGAACATACTCATTTTCAAATTCATCTTCGACCAATGGCTGCAATTTTGAACTGACAAGACTTTCTATGTAACAACTAACAGGGTCATCAAACACATGAGAATATTGCTGTAATTTCTTGTCAATTTGTTCCAGTGAATTAGTGTGATTTGGCATCAACACACATTCCTTTGCTTCAATGATGATATCATAATTTTCTTTCAACAATTTAAATGAAGAAAAACATAAAGATAAATAATTTCCTTCAGCTGATTCAATACTTTCTTCTTTGTGACTGTGATATGTAGGTTGATTGCTCTCATTACACTGTTGAAAATGAACATTTTCTGATAGAGAACATGCAACTGGTTGTTCTAGGAAGTCAACACCATAATAATCATCATATTCATCATATATAGGAAAATCAACTGTTGATGTTTGGACAACATCGGGAAGACATTCTCTAAAGATAATAATTAATAATATAATTATTATTGAATATTAAATATAGTATATAATAAGTAAATGATAATAATAACTAGTTATTGATTATTCAAGGGATGCATCCTTTCATGGATTGTCACCTTATGTTCCCTATATATGTAACACTCATTGTTGTAATAATACATTGAATATCTCTCATATCTCATATGAATAAAAACCAACATGGTATCAGAGCATGACTCGACTAACTCTCTCATAGGAGGGCCCAGGATCCTGAAACACAGTTGCTTCTTGTTCAACGACCAGTTCACCAGATTCAATGGATTCAGACACACTCTCTAGGCAAAGCCTTGGCTAGATCCGGTCGTTGCCGAACATGTAAAGAACCCATGATGCTTATATTCCAATTCACAAAAGCACGTCAGATTTGTAGTCCTTAACACACTGCAACTAGCTTGAACCAACTGAACAAGAGGTCGTACACTAAAGTGTATTATTGCAGGCATACATGGCATTAAATCATCCTTATTCACATTGCATATTATAATATAATCCCGAGCCACAAAAATCCTGGCGAGAAAAGATATCATAGCAGCTTCCATGGCAATTATCTTCATGGGCTTCATCCTTCTAATATTGCTTGCGCAGAGTAAACTAAACTTGAGAATAAGTGCGGATACACTCCTCCATTTCCCTTCCCACCTATATAGTAGACTGTTTTTCATAAAACAGGTTGCTTTCTTTGGTCTGGTGGGTCCCATACCAGACTGGTTTTTATAAAACCTATACCAGAGTAGGAGAATATATAGTTGTTGTGAGGTGATTACCATGGTGTGTTTATAGAAGTGTGAGCCACGACTTGTTCCATAGTAATAAGTTGTTTGTACACTCCATGTGGTTGTTTGATGGGCTTGTTGGGCTTTGCATGTGCCAACGCTTGGTGCCATGGCCACAAATTTACTAAAATCGAATCTCACTGGTGACGCAGACAAGCTCATGCACTTAGATTGTATGAAATTATTCAATACAGCTTCATCAGTGGTAGTGAAAGAACCCTCAGAAGCTCATGAGACCATGAAGGAACAAGGCCAAGGTTGGGGTTTTGACTGCATACTATGCCACAACCAACGAGCCTCATGTTGTTGCAAATCGCATGATGCATTTACAATGCAGAAGGTATCTCACTTGGCTGTCTATTGTGATACTGTGAGACAAATTAAAATTGTAAGAACAAAGTGGTCGAGATGTTGTTTGATTGAGAGATGGTCGTGTCTATTCCGGCATGGGTGAATGGAGATGTCAGCACTGCTAAGTTCATGGAAAAGAATATATGACTATGATATCAATGATGAGACTGTTGATTTGTTTCAGTCTTCACGACCTGTTAACTGAGGCAAACTATAAGCGCTCTAGCTCAACTAAGTTCTAGCTGTACCTCAACTACAACAAGAAGAGGATTGTGGTTGGTATACTGTGAGAGGAAGCACATATTGCACTCATGGAAGTCATGAAATGGTGCACTAAGGACCTGGACCCTTTGTATGCTCAGGCCATTTAGGTAAAGCAACGAGACCTTGTAACAGGTAAGATGAAAATTGCCAATCCACAAAGCAGTAGGCTTCTGTGGGAGACATGATTAAGCAATTTTAAATCCCTTTGGAAAGCTGTTGTTTATTTGAAGAAGATAACTGAGGCAACTTCAAAGTCAAATTTGGTGGACCCTACGATATACATACAACCAGTTGGATATGGACTCGGATACTTCTCAAGTGGATAATTAATGCTGCATGGTTATACAAACTCTCACTGGGAAGGGAGTGCATTGATAGAAAAATCACTTCAGGTTGTTTCTTTAGCTTGGGTTTTGCTATGATTTCCTGGCTTAGAAGGAAGAAGATTTTTGTAGCACGTAGTACAATGGAGGCATAGTACATAGCATCTAGTGTGGCAGTTCGTGAAGCAATATGGCTTTGAAAGCTCCCTGCATATTCATTTGGTCAGAGCATTGTGAAAACAATAAGAGGGAGATAGTTAGATCATGCAGAGAAGTGGACATGGCAGGAAAGACCCTCCAACATGATGTTAAAGAGAGACATTACCAAACATGATGCTCAAAGACAGAAAGTCTCTAGGAGAAGTATACCTCCAGGATGAAATCATACCAGATAGAAAAGATGGTTCCTTCTGCCCCTCTCCCTCCAACAGTTCAGAGGGAGACAATTGAGCCTATTGATCCCATTCATTCTGTACCTCTAGTTGACATTCCCAGAGATATTGTAGTAGGTCAGAAGAGACCTACATGGGCTCGTCAGACTCTGCAGGAGGCAGAAGTACATGCAGCTCCTCGTGGTACCTTCCAAGAGAGAAAGAGACCTCAGATATATTCGTGTTATACCGCAGCTATGAGCCACATCATTGATTTTGAGCCTTCATGTTATGAGGAGGCATATAGTTAACTAGTATGGAGAGATGCCATGATGGAGGAGTATCAATCCATAATGAAGAATGATTTGTGGGATATTGTTCCGAGACCTGAAAGGAAGTTTGTAGTGACTTCCAAATGGATCTATAATATCAAACATACAACTGACGAAAGCATAGAGAATCACAAATCAAGATTTGTTGCTAGATAATTCTCTTAGGTGGAGGGAATAGATTATGAGGAGACATTTGCTCTTGTTGCTTGATACACTTCTATATAGATGATTATTTCCCTTGTAGCATCGATGGGTTGGAGAGCACATAATATGGATGTAAAGACAACATTTCTCAATGGAGAGATTAAGGAAGAAGTATACATCGAGCAACCAAATGGTTTCGTGATACATGAGAAGGAGTCTCATGTGTGTAGGTTGAAGAAGGCCCTGTATGGACTCAAGCAGCCACCTCGAACTTGGTATGTGAGGATTTATGGACACCTTATGAGTTTGGGCTTCAACAAAAGTGTTGTTGATCCCAACTTGTACTAAAAGACTGTTAACGGTGAGACCCTAATTCTGGTCCTCTATGTTAATGATTTATTCCTCACCGATACTGAGAGCCTTATTATTGAATGCAAGTATGCATTGGCCTCTGAGTTCGAGATGAAGGAACTTGGTATGATGCACTACTTCTTGGGAGTAGAGGTGTGGCAGAGAACTGACGATATCTTCTTAAGTCAGGGGAAGTACACAGTTGAGATATTCAATAAGTTTGGGATACTGAACTTGAAGCCCGTGACTACACCAATGATGATGAATCTGAAGAAAATAAGTGTTTCTTCTTTTGATTATGATGAAATTGATCTGACTCTGTACAGACAGTTGGTTGGAAAATTTATGTATCTAGTTAACAAAAAACCGAATAATTTCTATGGAGTGAGTGCACTTAGCCAATTTATAAGTCAGCTGAGATAGACACACTAGATTGTTGTGAAGCATGTGTTGAGATACTTGTGAGGCACAGTTTGAGATGGTCTGAGATATACTTCCAGTATTGATATGATATGGCAGGAATATATTGATTATGATTGGGTAGGGAACACAGTGGAAAGAAAGAGCACCTTCAGGTGTTGCTTAACTTTGGTATCTTCCATGGTTTCCTGGTTTAGCAAGAAACAAACTTCTGTGGCTTTGAGCACAATAGAAGTAGAGTACATTTCATTAAGTATGACAGTCCGTGAAGCAGTGTGGCTTCACAAGATCCATGCAGATTTATTCGAACATGTGTTGGATTCCATCATTATTCATTATGGTAACCAAAGTTGTGTGAAGATATCTGATAATCCAGTGTTTCATGACAAATGGAACCACATTGAGATCAAGTACCATTACATCCAAGACATGGTGCAAAGGAAGGAAGTATTGGTGCAGTACCTTCCTACAGATGAGTAGGTTGTTGATGTTCTTACCAAACCAAGACGAAGTTCAAGTATTTCCATGATAGACTTGGCTTGGCAGAGAATGCCTCCCTCGTTGAGAGGGAGTGTAGATGTTTGCAGCTTCCTAAGAAATTCTATAGATTGTAATACTTTGTGACTGAGTTGAGTTGATTTGTGATGAAACTTATCCGAGAAGGGATAAGTGCGGTTGGGATTATAACCCAATGTCCCATGTGGAGAGAACATGAGGACATGTCAAGGGAGTCGACCCTTGATGTCATACACTATGGGAGTTGACCCTAGTGTTTCTAGAGGGTGTAGCCTCTAGAAGTCCACATGGAGTGCCATGTGTGACAAAGTTTCTCCAGATCGTACTCCTCTGTGAATTGAGTTGAGTTGATATGTGAGGACACTTATCCGAGAAGGGATAAGTGGGGCACTTATTTGAGAAGGGATAAGTGTAGTTGGGCTTATAACCCAACGTCTCTTGTGGAGAGCACATGAGGACATGTCCCATGAGGACCCTAGTGTTTCTAGAAGGTGTAGCCTCTGTAAGTCCACATGAAGTGTGTCATGTGTGAAAAAATTTCTCCATATCATACTCCTCTCTTAATTGAGTTGATTTGATATGTGAGGATACTTATTCGAGAAGGAATAATTAAATTTGGGCTTATATCCTATTGTCCCATATGGAGAGAACATGAGGACATGTCAAGAGAGTTGACCCTTGATGTCTCACACTATGGGGAGTTGACCCTAAGTGTTCCTAGAGGGAGTAGCCTATAGAAGTCCACATGGGAGTGCCATGTGTGACAAATATTTTACTACTATGGTGGTTTTGTACCACTGGCAGAGACTGCATGTCTCTAGACAGTAGTTGTGTACTACTATGGAAAGATACCTTTCTAGCTAAGAGGGAGTGTTGATGTTTCAACATCGGGAATAACTTCTCCTACATTGGGCTGCAGACCAAGGGAGATAGGATACATTTATCACAAAGGTGCACTTGTGATAAATGGGCCTAGACGTAGTCCTTCCTTGATCGTGACAAGGAATAATATGGATTCGAGGTTCTTGAAGTGCTTTCCATGTTTTAGTTAGCATCAAGCCGACATTCACTCATAGGTGTGTACCTATGGTGAAAGATCATGGTGTAGTCTTTGTCCTAGTCATGGTGATTTGACAAGGAATGATAAAGACTCAAGATGCTATATGATATTACATGCGAACCCAAAGTGAACCTAATCTTAGAAAGATTTAATTGGTTCAATTGGGAGAGAGATGTCTCCCAAGACTAACAAACAAGTGTCACGAGTCTAAGGTGAAGTTTGTATACTTCAAAGACAAGAGTGGCATGTTACAGAATGTCTCCCTTGTTGAGAGGGAGTGT
>JZKD02S2209388.1:221007-236314 GCA_000966675.3 Picea glauca | reverse complement strand
GATTGTTGACTATGTAACCCTGTAACCCCCTGTGTGCAAAGAAAACAACAAGTGGGAGAATGTTGGGTATGTGTTATATTCTTTGCACGAGTAGTAGTGTCTGAGCGTCTGTGCCAGGAGCGCAAGGGGGTTAGAGGGGGCGGCCACTAGGCCCCCCCTCGGGGGGTGCAAGGGGGCGGAGCCCCCCGCCCAGGGGTTTGGGGGCAGCGGCCCCGATTTTTTTTTTTCAGGCCGACATATTTTTTTCGGGACGACATATTTCCGGGACCACATGATATTAGGTGGTTTTTTTGGAACATGGTTTTTTGCCGATGGTTTTCTATTTCCGGTTAAGGAATTAGGGTTTTGGACTAATCCAGGTCATTGGGTTCGGGTTTTGGATGCCATTGGCTCCTATATGTATATTGTATTGTAAACAATGTAACACAATATATGAATATAATATATGCTGGTTTTCCCGGTTTGGGTTTCTAGGTGAAAAATCTCTGTGTAATGTTTGTATTTGCCATTGTATCTTTTCTGTTCTTTTCTGAATATCAGTTTGCAGTAGATATTATACAAGGTTAGAATTTACATCGTATAGGATGACGGCTCCAGAACTTTGTGAGTTTTAGATGCAATTGAAGGAACTACTTGACTTAGGGATAATAAGTCCCAATGTTTCACCTTGGGGTGCACCAGTAATATTTTTCAAGAAGAATGATGGTTCCTTAGGAGTATGTATAGACTATAGGGACTTGAATCGTACTACAATGAAGAATAGGTACCTAACACCACATATATATGATCTCTTTGATCAGATGAAAGGAGTAACAATTTTCTCAAAAAATGATCTGCGATCAGGGTATCACCAGTTAAGGATTAAGGAAGACAATATTCCTAAAACTACCTTTTGAGCTCTGTTTAGACATTACAAGTTCATTGTAGTTCCTTTTGGTTTGACCAATGCATCAACAATATTAATGATCCTCATGAATGGTGTATTTTGAAAGTACTTAGATCACTTTGTGAAGGTCTTTCTTGATGATATCCTCATCTATTCCAAGAACAAAAGAGAACATGAGGAACACTTGCGAGTGGTGTTATTCCTTAGAGGGAACAAGTTGTATGAAAAGTTGTCAAAGTTCTCTTTCTTCCAGAAATATATTCACTATCTGGGTGATATCATTTCAGGAGAAGGAGTTTCTATGGACCCAGAAAAGATGAAGGCCATAATGGATTCTCCAGTGTTGAGGAATGCTCATGAGGTGAGAAGACTTATGGGGATATCTAGTTATTATCGAAGGTTTGTGGAAGTATTCTCGAAGATAGCGAAACCCATCACCACCTTACAACACAAGGTATTTGGGTATGAGTGGACAAATGAATGCGACATTACATTCATCGAGCTTAATAGGTTACTAAACAGTGCACCAATTCTACATGTGTTGGATATGGAGAACTACTTCACAGTTTGCTTGTATGCTGCAAAGAATGATTGGGGGTTGTGCTAATGCAATATGGGGGAGTGATAGCATATGCATTAAGAAAGTTGAAGCAATATGAAGAGCTATATTCTACTAATGATTTAGATTTGGTAGTTGTAATGCTAGCTCTGAAGCTTTGGAGGAATTATCTAGTGGGACAAAGATTTGAGCTCAAAACAAACTATGAAAGCTTAAAAAATTTGTTCACTCAAAGGGATCTCAATGATAGGAAGAGGTAATGGAGTGAGTACAATTTTGGAATTTCATACATCAAGTGAAAGTAGAATGTGGTCTCGTATGCCCTGAGCAAAAGACCACGTATCTTCTCCTTGGTGTTGTTAAAGGTTAATTTGAGGGAGCGTGTGTTGGGGAAACTTATTGGAGATAGTTAGTATTTAAAGGTTACCTCAACCCTCTAGAGTGGGATGCAATTAAATTCAAAGTTTGAAGGATATATCCTCGAGGCAGATGGATTTTTGAGATACCAGGGAAGGATGTACATCCCCGAGGGTGGGGATATTCTATGTATCATACTCAAGGAATCCCATAGAGCACATTACTGTGTGCATCCAAGTGTGAAGAAAATGTATGCAAACATGAAGAAGATTTTATTCTGGGAAGGCATGAAGCATTATTTAATCCATTTCGTCAACAAGTGCCTTGAGTGTCAACAAGTGAAGGCTGATCATCACCACCCGAAAGGTCTCCTGCAACTACATGATGTTCCTATGTCCAAGTGACAAGTCATTTCTATGGATTTCTTTATGGGATTGACACTCACATCATAGAGGCATAATGCCATTCTTGTTATAGTTTATAAGTTGACCAAGAGTGCTCATTTTATTCTAGTCAGAGACACTTATGATGCCATTGATGTGCCACACATTTTAATAAGTGAAGTCATCCGTCTGCATGGGTTACCCAAGAAGATAATTTCAGATAGAGACTCTTGATTCACATCTAGGTTTTGGAAAAGTTTGCAGTCAACATTGGGGACTCAAATGAACTTAAGCAAAACATATCATCCTGAAAAGGATGGGAAAATTGAAAGAGTAAATTAGGTTATGGAAGACATGGTTAGGATGTATGTTATGGATAATCAATCATATTAGGAGAAGTACTTACCTTTGGTAAAGTTTTCCTACAATAACAATTTTCACAACTCAATAGGAATGCCGCCCTATCAAGCTCTTTATGGAAGGCCATGCAGGAAACCATTGAGTTGGAAAAGGTTAGAAGACAGAGTGACAGTAGGGCCATAATTGATTCAAGAGATGGAGGAGTAGGTGATTCATATTAGACAACGATTAAAGGAGGTGCAGGATAAACATAAAAGTTATGCTGATGCACATAGGACTGAAAGAAGTTATAAAGTGGGATATCGGGTTTTCATTCGTATAAGGCCTAATAAGAGTACCATTCAGTTTTGGAAAGGGACAAAGTTTTCGCCTCGATTTATAGGACCGTTTAAAATCAAATAGAGAATTGGACCTATTTCCTATCGCCTCATATTGTTATCCCAATTGCATAAAACTCATGATGTTTTTCATGTATATGTTCTACGATATTATGTTGCTGACAAATCTCACAAACTAAATTGGAAGGAATTGCAGGACTCAGACATGGGAACCATCATGTTTGAATCATTATGCATATTGGACAGTAGGGTCTGACAACTCAACAACTGTTTGGTAGACCAAGTTAAGGTCCAATGGGACAAGTATAGTCCAGGATCTGCTACTTGGAAGGATGAATAGACCTTACAACGTGATCATCCCTCACTTTTTTGACCACCTTGGGAGTATGTTTCCTGAAGGATGGGTGTATGTAATGACCTAGTTTGACTTAGGCAAATAGAATTACTTATGGCCTAATCATATCTTTATTTTCTTATGATGTATGGAACATTGATTACTTGACACTATAAATTTTGGACATATGGACCTATGTGAATGTAAATACTATCAATGTCTAACATTATGTGATTTATGATGGATATTATGCAACCTATTTCTGGCTTGAAAAATGTGAAATTTAAAGATGTTGGTATGTGGATACCGAGTTAATGATATGGTTAAATGTGTTTACATGATAATGTGTATGGATATGTGTGAGTATGTGTTATAACTAACCTGCATATTAATAGGCTATGAAGTATCGAAAGGATGATGATAATAAATGGTTGATGTTGTGAACATCAACTGAGAAATAATATGGTATGAACCTTTGTATGTTAAATTATGTTGGTTCAAATACATTGATATAATATGTGGGCAAGTGCTGTTTTTTCAGCTAGTAAGACTACTTGAAACTGAATATATGATGACAAAATCGAGCAACAACATAGTGCCACCATATGGTCCATGATAGGGTTGACCCTGGTTTTATCAGGAGGGTGGGGGCATTTCCCACTGTGTATCCTTCGAAACCCGGAGTCATGGGAGGAAGGTGTTAGGTCACGCTCCTCTAGACGTATTATGATGATTTTCAATTGCCTTATGGGGAAGCTTGGTCAAGGTAGTTGACACTTCCACTTACGGGTTCTACCTAGAGTTACATCAATATAGTTGACACTCTAGAATAGTCCAACATACGAAGGATATGGATGGAAGATGGAAGTAGGTTAGGGAGGCATGATGATTAGAAATAGTTGAGAGTGTGTAGGGTTTTTAATCTTATATCATAAGTGTTTAATTTTCTTTTTTCTCAAAAAAAGAAGAAGGGGCTTAACTAAATTACAATTATCTTGGTAAATGTTACTTGTGTTAAATTATTATAATTCAAGAATTATGCAAATATTGTAAATGGTTTATTTATTCTTTATGAAGTTAATTGCATTGTTGATTGGATTGGAAGCATACAAGAATTGTGTTAGATGCGATAATTATTGTTATTAGTATACACACAAGTTCTGTATGTGCTAGCTATGCATACCTTCCTTGCGCATGTACACTAGTATTATGAGTATTTTAAATTAATGATGTTGTTTATTGGATTTGGATGTATGAATTATGTTATCATTATCCTTGTATTGTAAATTAATATAACTTCAAGACAAAGTTTCTTGAAGGGTGGGTGTATGTAACACCCCAATTATAGTAATTAATGATTATAATAAGTAAGGTAAATTAAGTTATTAATGTACTAAAAGTTAATTAAGTAATTGAATCATTAATTTATCTAAGTCAATTACTTATTGAACTAATTAGATTTTATCATTTGTTTATTTATTCTTTTTTAATTAAGTAATGCAACAATAAAAGAATTGAGTATTTTATTTGATTTAAGGGTAGGTATGAATTTATGAGAAATGATAAGGGGATATGGAAAACTTGTGATGGAGGGGGTCGATGGATGGAGGGATAAGGGAGGGTGAGTTGGAAATTTGGGGAATCATTCGAGAGGCATGGAGGAAAAATATGGGAGAGGGAAAATGGTTGGAAATTTCGGTTGTCTTACAAGTGAGATGGTGGGCTCGTGTTGCTGGGATTTTGGGCTCGAGGACTAGGAAAATTGATTTCCTAGAGCTGGGGAGCCAGAGAGGCTCTGTTTCTAGCTGGCTGGAAGGAATAAGTTTCAAGCATGTTATCAAGGAAAGTGATCAAGGAAAGTTAAAGGGACAAACTTCTTCTTCAATAGGTATTTCACTAATATTACTATTTTTAGTGAATGAAAGTTAAACATACATACCTATTTATTGAAAATGTGTTAGGTGATTTTGAGATTTAACTATTATTTTTATACTAGAGCATAAACAGAACTTAGATGACATGTAAACATAATTACTAAGTCACTTAGATAACAAATTTATTGTTTAAATCATGAATCCCTGGGTAAGGGGCATTACAGTTAGGTGGTTATTTTCTCATTGTGATGAGGGTGCACATGTTTCCTTTCCGTCATGGACCACATGTATGCGATTTAGTTATTATTTTCTCACTTTGAAGATGCACCACACTTTTGAGGGGTTTGTTGTAACTTTTAGCAGTATTGTCCGATGGTTTCACTTGGGAGCATGTTATTGGGCTCATGGTTTGATTGTAGCACATGGTATGAGCACATTGTATCACTCCAGCTCATGGTTTTAATTGTATGGTATTGGAGGGTTCCTTCTCTCTATAAGGAGGGTGCCTCTTTCACGCTCACTTGTTGGAAATAAAGTGGAATAACTTCTTGTTGTTTGTCTGTAATATCTTTCTTCTTCTTGAGCAATATTCTAGGGTTTTATAAGAGATATTTTAGAATTTCAAACTTCATTGAAGTAAGAGCTATCACAAGGAGGGATAATGCAAATAAGGTATGAGATTTAGGTTCTATTTTATTTCTTTATTAAATTCAAATTAAATTCTTCTATTTCTTTACTAAGATCTAGTTTACAATTTTCCTTGTGATACTTAGGTTTATTTCATTAGAATTAACCTCCCTTTGAAGTATTGTAAATTTTATTATCATAATTTCATGCTCTTCCAAGAAATCTGATGTTTGGAGACTTCATCGATTTGGTGAAAAGGACATTGCCAAGGGTTTCAAGACCCCATAGCCCAATGGTAAGAGCAATTTTGAAATGGAGTTTCTAACCATCTTTTAAATTTCTTTTTCCTTTCATTTTCTTTGTAATCAAGAAAGCTAGGGTACACAAGTCTCATATTTAGAATCAGTTTGCTTTCACTCAAGTGTTTTGAGCTAACCCTTACTTGGATATTTCACTCAAGTGTTTTGAGCTAACCCTTACTTGGATCTTGCATCAATTTGAGTTCAAATTGCAGGTCTACCTCCTTTTCTATGGTTTTTCAAGCTGATCGATTTGTTTTTTATGGTGTAGTCTAATATTCATGCTATACTTATACATATATTTACACCAAAATTTTCATATCAATCAACTCACTAACTAAAGGAAATATGATGCATGCTCAAAATTGGTGGTGATATAATTTTCCTTTAAATTTATTTTCATGGTTAACGACTTGGCATAGCTTGTCATTCTCTTACAATGTTTTGATTCCTTTATGCTATGAACTCTTTCATACAAAAAATCGATGCTTAAGTAGGTGGGACGAATTTCATTTTAAGAAACGATCTAACCCTTTGAGTGTCTTTTCAAGGCTGGAATCTTTGGTTGAGGGTTAAAACACTTTCAAGTTTCAATTGATGAAAAAATTTAACTCTTGAATGAACATGTGCATGGATAAATAACCCTTTCACGCATTACATTAATTCATTCTTTACTGCAGTTGTACACAGTCTTGGTATTTAGTTTTCATGATTTTCTCTTTACTCACAGCTCATTGATATCATAATTAAACACTTAGACTTTTTTTAAAGCATTTTGTAGTTTAAAATTACTAGCAGTTTCATTGGTTAAGTCACTCTGGTTTTGTTGGTAATTGTGGAAAACGAAATTCGACGGTCAATCAGGGTTCAGGGTTCGACGTTTACAAACGCTTGATGCAAAAAACGAAACACACCTAGAATTTTCGAATTGTGAAATCACGAAATCGTGAATAGGCTATGGGCCCTAGCAATTTTGGGTTTCGGGGTTTGCAAACACCCAATGCAAAAACAAATCAAAACTACAATTGATGAATTGTGAAACATAAATAAGTTGTGGGCCCAACAATTTCGGTTTTCAGGGTTTGGAAGGTAAGTGGCTCTATTACACAAGCCGATAGATATCCCGAAATAGAAATCCCTGAATGGAGTTTACTAACTCAATAAAAAAATTATAAACGCAGAGAGAATCCCTGCGAATACACAATAACAACTTCAATTCAAAAATGTGTTTTTAATATCTATACAATTACAATTCGTTTCTGGTATTTATACAGAAACATGAATTCAAAAATTGTCCCTTCGATCTTCTAAGAGATTTAATAAATGGTGGTAATGGTGTCTTGTTGCCTTCAAAGGTTAAGGTGGCCACCGCTTAAGCTAATTGGAGTAAACCAATGGTGCTTGATCCTTGAGTCTTGAAGGGTCAAGACGACCACCGATGTGCCATTCGTACAGGTGGTGAAATGATTAATACCTGACATACTCCCTCTTAATCATTTCAGAGAAAAAAGAAACTAAAATCATGTAAAACAAAATTTGTTGTAAACAATGCATTACATCTTGCACACCCCAATATTTCTTCTATGGATTTTCAACAATTCATTTCCCAAAGGCTTCGTAAATATGTCTACAAATTGTTCTTCAGATCTATAGAACTGAACATAAATTTCTTTTCCATTTACCAGCTCTCGAATGGAATGATACCTTGTATCAATGTGCTTACTTTGTTTGTGCAAGACGTGATTCTTTGACAGTGCAATGACAGATTTATTTTCACAGACAATTTGGGTTGCATCAATCTGGTCACACAAAAATTCATTCAAGACCCTTCTCATCCACACAACTTGACATGTAGATGCTTCTGTTGCAACATACTATGCCTTAGTAGAAGATAAAGTCACTATGGGTTGTTTCTTTGAGGCCCATGCCACTGCTCCAGATCCAAGACTAAACACATACCCAAATGTTCTTTTCCTATCATCAATGGAACCTACAAAATCACTATCAATATATATGATCAGCTCAAAGTTTAAACTTGATGTGTATCGGATACCAAAGTTAGTTTTTCCAACAACATATCTCAGGATCCTCTTTCCTGCTTGCCAATGAGTACTCTTCAGAGTCTCCATGAATCTCAAAATAAAACTTACAACAAACATGATATTGAGTCTGGTTGTTGTTAAGTACATAAGGCTTCCAACCAACCTCTTATACAGAGTTGGATCAACATATGATCCCTCATCATACTTGCTAAGTTTAATATCAGTCTCCATAGGTGTTGCAACTGGTTTACAATTCAAGATTCTAAACCTTTTCAATACTTCATTTGCATAGTTAGTTTGACAAATGAAAATTCCATCATCAAATTGATCCACTTCAATTCCAAGAAAATACTTCATCAATCCTAAATCAGCCATCTCAAACTCTGTTTTCATGGTATTTTAAAAATCATCTACAGATAGATCTCCACTAAAAATAAGGTCATCAACATACATACATACAATCAAAATTTTACCTTCCTTGTTTATCTTTGTATACAGGGTTGGCTCACATGGACTTCTGTTGAAAATCCAATAGTAATCAGGTATTCATCAATCCTTCTATACCATACTCTAGATGTCTTCTTCAATCCATATAAGGCTTTCCTTAACTTGTAAACTTTATCTCTGTGCTTATCAATCTCATAAACTGTAGGTTGTGTTACATAAACTTCTTCTTCCAAATATCCATTCAAGAACGCAGACTTAACGCCATCCATCTGATGCATGATCCACTTATTCTGAGCTGCAATAGCTAAGACCATCCTCACAGTGTCAATTCTTGCTACAGGAGGAAATGTTTCATTGTAATCAATGTCGGGTTGCTGACTAAACCCTTGAGCTACTAGTCTTTCCTTGTACTTTTAAACTTCACCATTTGCATTCAACTTAGTCTTATAAACCCACTTAACACCAATTTGTTCTTATCTTCAGGTAAAATTCCAAGATCCCAAGTGTTATTTCTTTCAATGGAATCAATCTCCTCACCCATTGCTTTTATCCAGACATTCTCTTTAGCAGCTTCATGAAAACTTACAGGATCACATGCCATTAATGAAAAATTTGAAATCTTATCTACTTCTTCATTATGATCATACAATTCTCTTAAGATTCTATTATTCTGTCCTTTAAATATGTTTCTTAATGAAGCTAAAGTGGGATTTGATTCACTACTTGCCTGTGAATCTGATTGATGTCCACCATGTCCAGATGGCTCACCATGTTCATGAGTTTTAGGTGTTCTAAATTGATATGGGATGAAATCTGGTGCTTCCCTTGTAGAACTTCTTGCTGCAGGTGTATGTGCATGTGGAACCAACTATCCATCTCCTTCAGCCTACTCAGATCCATCATCATCTTCATGGGGTAACACAGCTCCCTTTGAAATTGATTTGTCAATACTTCCATCCTAGGCTTCATCTTCTTTAAATCGAACATCTTTGTTGATTACATATTTATGGGTAATGGGATTGTAGAGTTTAAATGCCATAGACTCTTCACTGTATCCAAAAAAGATACATCTCTTGCTTCTGTCATTCAACTTCCTCCTCATTTTTGTAGGTACATGCACAAATGCAACACATCCAAAAATTCTAAAATGAGAAACATTGCAAGACTTACCATCCCAGGCTTCATGAGGTACATGATCCCTCACAATCTTGGTCGGACTTCTATTCAATATAAAAACAGAGCACATAACTGCATCTCCCCAATATTCATTTGAAAGATTCCTTTCTTTCAACATGCTTCGAGCCATGTCCATGATGGTTCGATTCTTACTTTCTGCCACTCCATTCTGTTGTGGAGTATAATGAGCAGTTAACTACCTTTTAATTCCATGAAGATCACAAAATTCAATGAATTCATTAATTTTGTATTCACTTCCTTTGTCAGACCTTAATATTTTAATGGTTTGACCACTCTCAATCTCAACCATAGACTTAAACTTCTTAAAAACATCAAAGGCTTTAGATTTCTTTTTCAACAAATACAACCAAGTCTTCCTACTAAAATCATCAATGAAAATTATAAAATAAACACAGCCAGTTAAAGAAGGTGTTTTCATAGGTCCACATAAATTTGTGTGGACAATTTCCAATGGAGATTTTGCTATGTAGGAAACACCTGAAACAAACTTCTCTCTGTGATGCTTCCCAAGTATGAAACTCTCACAAGAGATAGCAGGTTGTTGAATAACCCCTTCACCATCTACTTCTTTTGTAACAGATCTAAGCCACCAAAATGTAAATTTCCATATCTCAAATTCCATAACCAAGATTCATCTAAACTTCCAGCCTTATAAGCATTCAAAGAACCACTCAAATCATTTCTCATAACAAGTGGAAACATTCTATTCTTGGTCATCTCTACTTTTGAAATCAACTGTTTGTTGGGTAATTTATCATAAATTGTACATACCTTGTTCTTGAAGAACACTCTATACTTTTTCTCCAACAACTGTCCAACACTAAGAAGATTGCATTTTAAACCAGGCACAAAGTAAACATCATCAATATTTCTTCTCTGATTGTTCTTAGTGTAAACTGGAACTACACCTTTACCATTGACTGTAACCTTACAATGGTTTCCAATTTTTACTTCAGACTAAATATTAGTATCAATAAAAGAAAACAAGTCCTTATTACCAATCACGTGGTTACTGCAACCACTATCCAAAAACCAAATATCACTAGCATTTTCCTGAGTGACATTACAAGTAAAAAACACAAGATTTTGATGATCCTCAGACTCATTTGTAATATGTGCAGACTTCTTTCCAACATCTGCCTGTTTCTTCCAAAATTTGTTAGCAAAATGCCCTTGAACTTCTTACAATAATAACATTGTACTCTACTTTTATCATACCTCTGATTTTCTTACTGCTAGGGTTTGCTGCTACTCCCTCTTAAATTAGGAGGATTTTGCTGGGACTTCTTCTCAGACTCTGATTTAGCTCTGTTGTCCCTTGGACCAGAAAATCAACCTCCTCTTCCACGATTATAAGACCTTCCTCTGCCTCTGCCTCTGCCTCTGGTAATATGAAATTGCGATTTGAAGGAATGCTCCAATGATCCTTGTTCATATCTAGATATCCTATATTCATGAGCAACAAGAGAACCAATTAACTCATCAATTTGCATTTGACTTAAATCCTTAAATTCATCTATGGGTACAACAATAGGTTCAAACTTCTTGGGCAAACTTCTCAACACTTTCTCAATAACTCTTTTATTTTCAATATAATCTCCATACTGCCTGGGATGGTTCACAACACTCATCACTTGAGTCATGAAAGTATCAACACTTTCATTATCCTTCATCTTTAGATTTTCGAAATCCCTTCTTAAATTCTGCAACTTGTCTGTCTTCACCTTGGACACACCTTGATAACAAGTTTCAAGAATGTCCCAAGCCAACTTCGAAGATGCAACACTAGCAATTTTCATAAAAATGGATTCATTTAATCGTTGTTGGATTAATCCAAGAGCCTTTTTATCCTTCTTCCTATTTTCCTTCATCAAAACACGATTAGCATTAGACAGAGACAATTCTGCTGCAACATCAGTTGACTCGTGTAACACCCTGTTTCCCCCAGTTTGTAAAAATAACTGGATTGGCCAAGAACTGTAGCAAACTCATAAATGTGAATATTTGATGTAAATGGACCTTGTGGAAAAGGTCAATAAATGTGAATAACATTATGAATTTATATTGCAGGATTGTTGAGAGGGGATGTGCATAAAAAGAGACCATGATGGCGGTGGAAGGCACTTGGAAAGGTGGTGTTAAATTCCATTGAGAATTAATACCGTATTTGGACTCCACTGGCCCGAAGAACCAAAAGCGGCTCGCTGGACCTGAATTAAATGCCTCGCAGGCTGGTAGGTAAATGGTTTAATGAGGGATGGGAGGTGAACCTCCCAATCGTAGAGCTATTAGGCCTGATTAGCATGAGGGTAATCGCTCCACACGCAACCTCGCAAGAGAATAAGGTGTGGGGTAGAAGCGATTGGGGGGGACGCGAGGGGAGAACTCTGACATTACGCAGAGTGAGTGATAGCAGAGAGGAAGGAGAGTAACCTTCACTCCTGGTCACTGGCAGATAGAGATGCAGTCTCACAACATCGTGGTCTCAGCTCGGGGGTGGCTAGTGGTAAATCCGCTGGGAGTCGCTAAACCTACGGTTGGGTGGAAACGAGCACCCCTCTCAGCAGTTGCATAACCCCTGGTGTTATTTCTGATAAGTGTTTTTCCTTTGGCATATTGAAATATATGTATATGTTCATTCTGATGATTATGCCCATAAGCTGTGAAACTGTGAATGATTTCATTATAAGAATGTCTGTATGGTATTTTGATCAGTACTAGTAGTTGTATATTTGTATGGAAGGACTATCTATGGCTTATGTCCTCATGAATTTTTATTTACATACGTATTGATCTAACTCAGACTTCACGTCTGGTTCTCGGGAGGATGACCTCCTTACCTACCTCAGGTAGTATCTTGAGTGAATCTCCCCATAGAGATACCCTCCTTGAAAACCCCATCAAGAACCTGGAAGGAGGACATGAGGGCGCAAGGCCCTAAGAAATCCATGATAGTAATGAATCGATGGACGACATTTCATCAAGAAATATGTGGTCACTCATGACCATTATATTTGGTAAGAGGATGCTGGAAAGTTAAGTTCCTTAATCCTGATAGGTATTAATCGACGGACGAGGATCCATCGGGAAATCTACGGTCACACATGACCGTTAGATTAGTAGGAGAAAGTAGGGCATTAAATGCCTTACCACTTTGTTTTCATGTATCTTCATGGGTAGCGAAGAGTTTTGGACTGTGGATCCCCAAAGTCCATGAGAGTATCTGGGTCATGGATCTTTCGACGTTTAGGAAGTCGTGGGAGAGCCCACAAGCTAGGAATCTGTCTGAGCCGTTAGATTTCGGCTGAAAAACTCGACAGCTGTTGGATCTGTCAGAAGATACCCGATGGTTAACACCCCAGTGGATTGGGACTTTCCAATGTGGAAACCCCGAAATAGATTTGAGCCGTCCGATTGACGGAGGCCACGTGTCGCGAGATCTCCCATTTCAGGAAATCGAGAATATGGAATCGGGATTCCTGTTGACAAGAGTTCGGGATTTTCCAATGTGGAAACCCTGGGATATATTTGAGTCGTCCGATTTACGGAGGCCATGTGTCGAGAGATTTCCCATTTTGGGAAATCGGGAATCGCGATATCGGGAGTCCTGGCGACAAGGGATCAGGAATTTCCTGGGTGGAAATCTCGGAGCAGTTGTGGACCATCTGATTTAACGAGGTGACGTGTCAAGAGATTACCCGTTTCGAGAAATTGGGGATCGGGGATTCAGGAATTCTGTTGACAAAAACCCAAGCTCTTGCCTTGACAAATATCGACCCATAATGATGAGACGATAGCAGGTGGCTAAGTTCCGATGGATGGACGAGATTCCTTCGGGAGATCTCAGGGGTTGTAATGACCATCATATGTGAGGAAGAGATGCCAATTTTACGCTAGAGCACGAATGCGATTTAGGGTGAGTGGCAAGCCGATATGGATGGCCAGAGTCCACTCGCCCAGATCCACGACTGAGGATACATTCCAGAGACCCCTTTCCATTCTTCCTTTAATGGGGGTGGGGGGTCCAGAATTGGACGTGCAATTCTCGAACGATCAAGATTAATGCATCATGATCAACGATGCTTAGGTGGATTTCAGATAACCCTTGCCATTCTGCCTTTAATGGGGGGGGGGTCCAGAATAGTGTGGTGTAAATTGGGGCCCCCTCTTGTCCTGTTGACTATTGTGTCACACTTTCCCCTCTGCCACCTGCACTCCACTTAATCGTGTGACGGGGCTTGTTCTCATTGGTTTTTCTCTATCCCTGTCGGGATTCGGCAGTTGCAAAGCCGAACGGTTTGAAATCACCGTAGCGCTGAGACAAGAAATTAAAAAGACACTATGTTTATTTGAACTGTGATCATGATCCGCGATCACCTGGGAATGGAGAGAGAAAGAAGGAGCCAACTTACGTTGGTCCTCCATGGATATTTAGGGGTTCTGATTCGACAGAGGACCCGAAAAATCTGACTTAGGTAGTGGGTATGTGACAAAGTGGTATCAGAGCATGGTTACAACACTCGGACTGATTGGGCTCATGCACGAGTTGTGCATAAACTTTGTTTGAAGCACTCCTATGAGGAGTAACCCCCTAAATTAACTCTCTTGTCCAGGATTAAAAACTCGGAAACAAGAACCTGACTGTGTATGCATGTGAAAGAGTTATAAATTCATGCACATATTATAAAATGTATTTAACTCTTGACTAATAACCATCATTTGTATTTTCACCCAAGCGGATGATCAGCCGCGGGAATTTACAGACGCAGAGAATGGTGACACCCCAAGAGATGGGAGAAGGCTCCCGCAATAGAGACGAAGAGTTTGATGAAAGAAGAGAAATGGGAACCCCTCCAAATCTAGACGATACTGTGAGGAGTCTTATGGTTGAATTGCAAAGTTGCGAGGCCGACAATGAAAGGATTATGAAAGAGAAAGAAAAGCAAACCGAAATTAATGCAGTTTTACTATAGAGCTTATCCGACCTACAACGACAAATGAAGCATGAACCTGAGATGCAGAAACATGGTTGTATCAATGGCCATACTGAGAGGATCACCTCAAGAAAGGTCCACCCCAGAGGTAAAGGACCAATGCCAGATGATTCCACTAAGAAGGAAGCTGGCGATTCAAAAGGCTCTTCCAGTAGTAGGACCAGTTCCTATTCTCGAAGAGAACAAAAGAAACAAAAGACTTCCAAGGGTCATAAATTTGAAGAATTCAAAAAGGCCAAACCTCCCTCCTTCGACGGTGAGATAAAGAAGGGAGAGGAAGCCAAGGCCTGGCTACTTGGACTGAAGAAATATTTCAGAGTCCATGATTTTTCAGATAATTTGAAGGCCCGAGTGGCCACTTTCAATCTGAACGGAAAGGATTCCATCTGGTGGGAGGATCTTAAGAATATTAAAGGGGTTCGCGAGGAGGATCTGTCTTGGAAACAGTTTGAAAAGTACTTTTGGAAGAAGTATTTGTCGGAAAGGTATTTCAATGAGAAGGCTAAAGAGTTTTATGAACTCAAATTGGGACAACTCACTATAGAGGAATATGTCAACAAATTCCTCGACTTATTGAGATATGTACCCTACATCAAAGAAGAGAAGGCGA
>JZKD02S2209388.1:164218-181460 GCA_000966675.3 Picea glauca | reverse complement strand
TACGTTATGGCAAGCCACGAGCCATGACAATTAGGTTCCTTTTCTTCTATTATTTTATTCATGTTCAAATGGTAATTTATTATCACATTTTATAAACCTGTAAAGGTTTTTTTTCGGCATGAAGTTACATTTCATCAATCATATAACGTCAATTTATTTCTTTGAGCAACCTCGGAAGGAGAAACTGTGGGCAATATTGACTCTTCAAATTTACGTTTTTATACTTTTGGCTCTGAAATTGAAAGATGCTGCTGAAATAATATAGAGATTTTTAATTCCAATCACCTTTCACATCAGGATTTAAGAAGGTCATAATGGTAAAAATACAAACCCATGGTAGAGTTCAGCATGTACATAAGACAGGTCTGTCATTTCAGTATCAGATCATACCATGCAATTTCTTAACATCTAGCAATTTAGAATTTCAGTATCAGATCATACCATGCAATTTCTTAACATCTAGCAATTTAGAGTTTCAAGGATTCAGAAGTTGGATTAATTATAATTTGCATTTGCTGCTGCATTGTTGAATCTCATCTACGATAGTTTCTCCTTAGATATTCTGAAGCATATGCAATTATAGCTGTATGCTTTGCTATATTGACAAAAAAGGAACTACGAAAAGTTTGTGCACAGAGACTCCAGCAAAATCAACCAAGCGAAATATATAGGAGTGTTGTTTTGTGAAGGTTTTGGTAATTGCTTATTTCCCTTCTGGGGAGTAACAAGCCAAACATTGTGAATTATTTTCCTCCCTGATAATATTATCTTCCTTTTTGTTATGATCTAATTACTTAAGTTACTTAAGGAAATGATACAATTTTATGTATACGAAGACGGTAAAACTCTTGCTGGCAAGCCCAAATCCAGTATTGGTAGGTGATAAAATCTAATTTCTGACACAATTTAAACAATTCTTTCTGCAAAAGCTGTTTACAAACAAGGCTGCTTGGCAGCGCAATCCCTGTCAAGGAGGTTAGATCACAAATTGTGGAAAATGGTGTCTAATTGTAAATGAAACGAAGTGTTTGGTGCAAAATGTATATCAAGGAAATGCAAGATTACATTTGAAAATTTAAGTGCATTTTCCATATGGACTGGTGAAAGATAAAAATATATGATGACATAAAATTAATAGGAGACAAGTAATATAAAAATTTAAATGCATTTGTGAACATGGGTATATGTAAATGACGTTTAAGGTCACGGCCAAGCCAGCACACCAAATTGGTGTATGAGACCCCCTTGTTTGTGGGACAAGGGACCCCCCTCCGCCGAGTGATTTGACTGGTAAAGTCTACGAAGGTATACATACCCTACCCCCCTCTCGATTTGAGCCTGTGACCTCTTAAGAGAAAAGTGTGTAACATATAAAAGAGTAGATGCATTTGCCATACAGACTACTAAGGGATAAGAATAAAAGTCTAACATATTAAAAAACAAATGTATTTTTTATACAGAATGCGGAAAGATAAGAATAGAGTCTATAACATATAAAATTTTAAATGCATTTTTTTTTTCAAGTATGTGAAAAAATGAAAGTTTGTTACATACTACTGCAAATTTTGAAATATACCAAAAAATTAAAGTCTGTTAGATATAAACTGGAATTTCAATGCATTTGTCATGTAGACTGGGATTGAGGCTCCCACGGACCATTAGAGAAATATGTACAAAAAACAAGATTGTGGAAAGAAGATAGAGTGCAATAGTTGCAAAGGAAAAGAAATCGAAAGGTATAAGTGTTTTCCTATACATTTGTATTTAAGAAAGTGGAATAATCGGGCTGAGAAACAAAGAAAGATGCATTGACTAAACTTACAGTGAGGGTACATATGAGCGCTTTGGCTATTTTCTTGCGGCTGCTGTTTCATTGATGTCGACGACGATTGCAGTTTCAAGGATGTTCTCCACGACTGTTGGAATGCCGGGAACTGCCTGTTGTCTTTCGTTGGCGGCCTGTTTCAATTATCTTTCGACCCATTCTTCAATGTAGCTTCTCATTGGGGCGACATTGATCTCATTCCAGATTTTGATGTTGAAAACTTCGTTTTCTAATTCCTGGAAGTCGATAGAAAAATTAGAAAGCGCTTGATGAATTTCCTCATTCTGTACTGCAGATTTGACTAGCTAGTCATGGACGTGAGCTTGATCAAATTGAAGGATGCTGTAAAAATTTTCCAGAGACAAGGTATTCAACATAGAAACCTATTTATCGAACTCTTGCCTGGTTAAGGACAAGGAATTTATGATTAAGACGGGGTCTTGGAAGTCGTTGGTTTTCCCTGCTAAGTCTATATTTGACAGCTTTGTGAATAATTTATCTTTCTTCGTTGTGGCTTGTTCACATGACTGAACAATGAGACACAGGTTCTTTACTTTTTGTTTCCAACATGCATTCAATTGGTCGATCCAGTTTTTGGATGGAAGATCTTCTTCTCTTCTTTTTGTTTCTGTCATATTGTTGACAATCTTGCTAAAAGGGATGACCGTTTTTAAAAATAATTTTTCTTCATCTTTTAATTTGGCTTGCAAAAGCTCGAGCAAGCTATGTGCCCTGGTTCCAAGGGAAGCGATGGTTTGTGATCTTTTCCACACCTAGGTAACTAGTTCCATTCTTCTTTTGATATTGTTCTCCACATATCCTTTACAGGATGCGAGTAGGGTGGAGGATGCTTTTACATTGGGTGCAGGGGTTCTAGGCATGGCTATTTCCAAAGGATCGACAAGCAATGGAATAGGAATGAAAGCGTCTTCCAATTCCTTGACTCAGTCCTTCAGTTTGGCATTCTGGGTCTCGATGCGTCCAATGGAATCATGAAGTGCTTCTCCGGTCGCAGTGTGAAGTTGACAGATTTGGGACGGCCGCATGTTGGCAACGTCAACCTTTGAACGAGATTTGCCTTTGATATTTTTAACATTTTTTTTTCTCAAATATCAATATTTTGTTCTGGCTATCAAAAACAACGCTCTGGAACACGAAGGATTCATCTTCGTCAAAATTTTGGGTAACGGATATGTCCATTGGATAGCTATAGAAGGGGAACATGGCATCTAGATCAGTGTCAACTTCCATGTTCTGACTCTGAATTTGCAGCTCTTCTGCCTGACCCACATTTTTTTTTCTCTTCTTATCTACTGGAAGCTTGTGAGAAATATCAATTTTAGAGTGAGGAGGGTCGTTATCTTCTCCTCCGTTTGAAGAAATTTGGGTTTCTTTGTTGCTGTGATGGGCTGTTGAAACGATGCTCCGGGATGTCGTACTTTTTGGAGTGGTATTTGTGGATTGAACACTCTTGTCACTGGGGCCTTTCCCCTGTTGCATGTACAATTTAGTGCAGCTTTGCACTATCTCTATGTCGTCGATATCAGAGGCAGGACCGTCACTGTCTCTGTTTTTGGGCAGGTGTTTATTTACAAAACAATCGTCGAGGCCAAGTGATTGTAAATGTTGTCTAAAAATATCATAGGGGTTGAATCCTCTTATGTATTCAACATATCTGAGGTTGGAGATGCTAAAATGTGCTGTGAAATCGTCAATTTTGTTGACATTTTTCAAGACGAACTCCCCTATTTTCCAAGGCAGAGGAATGAACTTTTTTTTTCTTCCTTTGGAGCAGATGGAACCAATAGTTGTATTGACGTGCTACTTCTGCAATAAAAATTATGTCCGTAACGTGAAATGGAAGGAGAGAAGGTTGTTCCGTGGAGCCAAAAATTCTTACGACAGTGTAATTAAACAAATGTTGGAGTGTCCCCTTATTGTGCAAAAAACTAGTTGCCTGTTTAGTTATGCGGGGAGCATTTTCTCTTAACAATAAAACTTTGAAAAATAGACAGAAAGCCATTAAAAACCTCATAAAAATAGTGGGAAGCCTTGTGCTTCCACAATGCCTGGTACCAGAACCTTACTGGGTGGAATTCGCAGTTGAATTTTTTGGACAGAGATAGTTGCGGAAATTGACAGGAATGTTCTATTGCTAAAACTAAATAGGATGACATATAAAATTTATTTTCCCTTTTGTAGCTTGACAATTGGGAAGAGATTTCATGGGAAATTAACCTGCTCCAATCAAAAAGGGCTTGTTCGTTGACTGTGAAATAAAAAATATAAAGAGCCATGTGGGAAACAGTACCCGTGGACTCCTGTCCTGTTATTCTTGTAAACAACTAGGCAATTTCCCGAAATTGATTTCTGAATGAACTAACCTGCACAATTGTAATATCTTTAGGAACTATATTCGGCCTTTCCAAAAAATGGGGCAAGAGGTCCAATCTGTTATTATGCTTTGCTAGGAACTGTTTGCAATCTTTTCCTTTGAATGTTAATGTTGGCTCGGAAAATTTCAGCATCTGTTGAAAGACCCGAGGTGACAAAGAAACATAAGAGTTGTCGTGTAGTGGAATAATTCTTTGGGTTGTAATAAATTTATTGGTGGACCAAGAGACCAAATCCTTACAGTCAAAAACCTCCGGGACACAGCCTGCATGAGCAATCCCAGAGGTCCAAATTATTTGGTTCTCTACAGTAGGGGTTGAGTAATAAGAAATTGCCCTGGACCAGTGGAAGTTCTAGTCCTCACGCCCAAAGGTGTTCACTGTATCTCCACAGAACTCGTGCTGAGATGATGCCATAGGTTTATGAGAAGGTTTCTTTGCTGCAGATGATGGTTTAAATGAATTGTTAGAGCGAATAATGTAACTTTTTGCTAAATCTTGGTTAAATGCTTCTGAATGGGAAAACTCTTCGATCCTTTCACTGATTAATGACAACCTGTATTGGTGGTGCATGGTGAACTATTAGCAGTAAAATTTATTTATTGCATATTTAGAAATGTGAATGTGGCAGGTGCGACGAAGAGCAATTAAGGAATGGATGTTTCGTGAATCTGCGAAGGGTATGCCGTGTGAACGAGATTTCATGATTTTGAAATGAACACTCGCAAGGGATAATATAATCCACCCACAAATTTTGGTTTAATGCACATGAATACGAGATGTCCTCGAGCTTTTCGCCCATAAAAGAAAATATATATAGTTTGTATATAATTACTTGTTTGAAATATTTGATATTAATTTCATATTTATAAACAAGATATATATATATATATATATATATATATATATATATATATATATATATATATATATATATAACTTTTTATTTTCTTTTATTATAGACAAGTGCGAAGGTGACAGAGAGGGCAGAGAGCAAGGAAAGAATGGCAAGCTCTGAAAAGAAGTCAGACGGGATTGAAAAAAGGGTTACAGGGATAGTCAAGACAATCGAGTGTTGCACGATGAAATTTCATGTTTCAGAATTTTTGAGTGCAAAATGTGTAAAACGAAAGAGATCATGATGGGGCAGTTGAGTGACCGGTTTGTATATTTGCAGAATTCTGCCAAAGTGGATAAGTATGGAACAAGGAAATTGATACTTTCATACATGGCAATAAGATCTTATATATAATTTCCAATTGCTAATTACAAAGGGGCGCGGATACAGGAAACAACAACTACAAACTGAATATTTCTTCAACCCGCCAAACCGACGATTCGACAAAGAAATTCAAAGAAATGGCGAAGTATGGAAAGTAGATAGATGGGCTTCAAAATGGAGTGACAATAGTTACACTAAATATGCGAGGACTCAACGGTTAAATTGTATTTCTCGAAAGTTTTGAGTGCAAAAATGTGCAGCACAGAAAAGGGTATGATAGGTGGATCATAATATGGAAAAGCGTATGATCTAAGAATGGTTGCAATTTTGAATATCTGTCAATTTGTATATACCGGAGCTCTGAATGTTGTTTGGAGGTCATGGAAAAGTAGAATTTCAATGTTGACCTGACCAACGCACAAGTCCGCCTGTCAATTTGTATATGGAGGAACTATAGGTGCCAGTTGTGGGACAAGGAACAGTAGACAGTCAATTTAAAGAAAGGGGAAGCGGTCATTGGAAACACAAACGCGTGAATCTGCGAAGCTGTGGAGCAACGCATTGTCGGGAAAAAAAAAATTAAGTAACCAGGAAGAGAAACTAGAGGGAATAAAAGAGTGGGAAAATAGAGAGGTGGAAGACAGTTTTCGTAAGCGGAAATTGGTTTCAAAAAAGCACCATCGTTGCAAAACCATGATCTACTAATTGTCAACAAATGCATTGTTGAAGATTACATTTTATTGCAATGTATGACTACAACTATGTTCTTGATACATTATTCCATGACTATAACATATCAACTTAACCACTAAATTTCATTTTCTACTAATTGCCAACAAATGCTTTGTGGAAGATTAGATTTTATTGGAACGTGTGCATGTAATTGTGTTCTTGATACATTCTACCATCAGTGCAACATATTAACTCAAGTATTAAACTTATTGCATTATGGGTTGTTAGCATTAAAACTTAATAATTGCATGTCTAGAAATAAGAATAATGATTTTGCTACAACATTGTACATTGGTATTAGTAAACACAAGATCGAAGAAGTACGAGAGCACCGAACCATGCCAATTAGAACATGCGTTAAACCCAGAAAAGAGGCAGCAACGAAGAGTGCAAGGCAATTTTGTTTTAATAGCAAATCCATTTAAAATAAAAAATAATAAAAACACCGAGTATTGTACATCTATGCTTAGAAATTAGACCCAATTCTTCGGGCCAAAACATTGAAGGTATCTGCGACAAACACAGGCACGAGTTCTGTAGTATGCAAGATCCTTGGAGTTTTCTCGTCGATGAATAATCTTCTGCTGAAATTGATATTTTTCAGAAGCTTTTCCTTAGAAAGAAGACGAAAATGGTTGCAGTGCAAGTAGAATATCCCTTAGCTGAAACCGCCTCTGCATAGTCCAAAAAAATTCAGTAGCACAACTTGCACGTGCAATTGCAGAGGCCCAAATTATTCCATTATGGGTAGAAGGAGATGACTAGTAGGAAAATGCGTGGCAGGAGTGAGATTTTTGGACCTGATGCCCGAAAATGTTAAACACTATTTTTTTGTCTTGAAATATATCTTTGGGAGCATCAACATATCATTTCTTTACACTGAAACTCCTCCACCTAGAACAAACTAATTTGGAACTCTGGAATTCCTACTTTGGTGGTGCAAAGTGGTTGTTGCGTTCACCGTCAATTTCTTTTCTGAAACTCCTTTTGGTGTTGTCATGACTGCGATCACCGAGCCGGGAAGGTCCATTCGTTATGGTTGATTTCAATTTGGGCGCAGGAGTGGGAAGATTCTCTGCATTTCCATCATCCATTGTCGTATTATTGTCCATCATATCATCTTCTTCCGGCTCGGAATTCATGGCATCAACTTCTGCGATAGCAATGACTGCAACTGGGCAGGTTCTCTGACCAGCCAGGGTTGCGATGAATTTTTTTGGCTTGAAATATATCTCTCTGTGTACCAAGGGACCATCTCCTTTTTTGCTCCTGGGCAGAGGGAGATGAATAGTAACAATATGCCCTGGAATAGTGGAACCTATGGCCATTATGCCCCAATGTGTTTACTGTGTGTGGAGAGAAATGCTGCCAGAAGTTATTTAGAATTTCCATTTGGTCGAGATGATGTTTGAAATAAAAATTGGGGAGGGATAATATAAGCCTCCACAAATTATGGTTTAATGCGTATTAATGGAATATCTCCTTGAGCCTTTCATTGATCAATGACAATTTCTAGGGTTCGTGCGGAATGAGTTGTGACCATCAAAGCTCACTAATTGCACAATTAGAAAAAAGTGTGAACGTGGCGGTAACGACGAAAAGAGATTAAGAATCTGAAATTTCTTAAAAGCACCAACCCGTCAGCACACACAAAAAAAATATTGCGTGGCCTTTGAACTGAATACTTGGAAAGGATAACATGCTTATGGGAAAATCTTAGTTTAATTCATACTAATGACAAATATTCTCCGGACTTCTGGAAATTAATGATAGTTTTAACGATTGTTGAAGGATGGCTACTAGAATTAAATCCTAATTATTGCATATCTGGAAACAAGTATGAAGGAAACAACAATGGAGAAACCGATTCCAAGAAATACCAAAGTATGAAAAGCGGTCGGGCGAAGATATACCCAGGGCACGTGAAGGGCCGATGGTTCTCGGACTGGCGGACTGAAAATTGAGCCTCTATTGTTTTGTGTCCTACAAATAGCACCTACACTTCTGTGATATACAAATTGACAGGCAGACTTGCGTGTTGGTTGGTTCAACATTGCATTTTTTTTTCCTTAGCGATTCCGTATTAATTCCATAATTAGCCACTTTTTTGGATCGGGGGTTCTCGGGCTGGCAGACAAAAAATTGGGCATCTATTATTCTGCACTCTACAAATAGCACTGAAAATTCCGCGATATACAAATTCAGAACCTGACCTGTGCTAAATTATTACTATAAAATATTTGTATTGCATAATTTAATTATATGAGAAAGTTTGCACAATCTCATCGGCCAAGCGATATAAAAATATTTCCACAAATGAGCAATATAAAAAAGAGTCATTCCATACTTAGGCACTTTTTTTATCGCGGATTGGTGGCCTTGTGGGCTAAAAAAAGAGTCTCTATTGTTTCGTTTCCTACAAATAGCTCCCATATTTCCGCGGTATACAAATTGACAAGAGGACCTACGGGCTGCTTGACTGAACATTGCATTTGATCGCGGGTTCGCAGCCTGGTGGGATCAAAATTAAGTATCTATTGTTCCGTGTCCTACAAATAACACCCACAGTTTCGCGATATACAATTTCACACGCGGACTTGTGGACAATTTCTATATAAAGTATGGAATGAGATTTTATACAACATATGTGGATCCCTCATTCCATACTTAGGTAGTTTTTGGATCATGGGCTCACGATTTGGCGGGCGGAAAAGAGAGTCTCTATTGTTCCATATCCTACAAATAACACCCAGACTTCCGCGATATACAAATTGATAGTGTTCTAGAACATATGCAGATCCCTTATTCCATACTTGAGCACTTTTTGGATCACTAGTTCTCGACCTGGCGGGCTGAAAATTAAGTATCTATTGTTCCATGTCCTACAAATAGCACCTAGACTTCTGTGTCCTACAAATAGAGCCTAGACTTCCGCGATATACAAAATCACATGTGGACTTATGGACATAGTCTATATAAAGTATGGAATGAGATTTTATACAACATATGTGGATCCCTCATTCCATACTTAGGCATTTTTTGGATCGCGGGCTAGCGGCTTGGCGGGCCGAAAATAGAGTCTTTATTGTTTTGTTTCCTACAAATAGCACCCAGACTTCCGCGATATACAAATTGATAGTGTTATAGAACATATAAGGATCCCTCATTCCATACTTGAGCACTTTTTGGATGTGCGGGTTCGGGACCTAGTGGGCTGAAAATTAAGTATCTATTGTTTCGTGTCCTACAAATAGCACCTAGATTTCCAAGATATAAAAATTAACACACGGACTTTTGGACATAGTCTCTATATAAAGTATGGAATGATATTTTATACAGCATATGCAGATCCCTCATTCCATACTTAGACAGTTTTTGGATCGTGGGTTCGTGGGTTGGTGCACCGAAAATAGAGTCTCTATTGTTCCGTCTCCTACAAATAGCACCCAAACTTCTGCGATATACAAATTGATAGGTGTACTCAGGCTGGCTAGCTGGACATTACACTTTTATTGTCTTGTAGCGATCCCGTATGAATTTCAAATTTAGCCTTTTTATTTTATCAGGGGCTCTAGGGATGGCGAGCTGGAAATAGGGTGTCTATTATTCCGCAGTTTACAAACACATTTTTCTAGAACATATGTGGATCCATCATTCCATACTTTGACACTTTTTGGATTCTGGGTTCGCGACCTGACAGGATGATAATTAAGTATCTATTGTTCTGTGTCCCACAAATAGCACCTAGGCTTCCACGATATACAAATTGACACACAGACTTGTGGACATAGTCTCTAAATAAAGTATGGAATGAAATTTTATACAACATATGTGAAGATCCTGTATGAATTTCATATTTAGCGATTGTTTTTTATCGAGAGATCTGGGGCTGGAGGGATGAAAATTGGGCCTCTATTGTTCCACGTTGTACAGAAACATTATTCTAGAACATATGTGGATCCCTCATTCCATACTTGGGCACTTTTTGGATCACGGGATCGCGACCTGGAAAACTGAAAATTAAGTGTCTATTGTTTTGTGTCCTACAAATAACACCTAGACTTCCGCGATATACAAGTTGACATGCGAACTTGAGGACATTGTCTCTATATAAACTATGGAATGAGATTTTATACAACATATGCAGATCCCTCATTCCATACCTAGGCAGTTTTTGGTTCACAGCCTGGTGGGCTAAAAATAGAGTCTCTATTGTTTCATCTCCTACAAATAGCACCCAGACTTCTGCGATATAGAAGTGGACAGGTGGACTCGGGTTGGTTGGCTGAACATTGTAGTTTTACTGTCCCCTAGCGATCCCGTATGAATTTCATATCTAGCGATTTTTTTTTATCGGGTTTGTGGATCTCGCGAGCTGAAAATTGGGCCTCTATTATTCCGGGTTGTACAAACACCAAGCACATCTCCATGATTTACAAATTGACAAATGGACTTGTGGGTTGTGTGGCTCAACATTGCAGTTTTCATTGTTCCTTGTCCTTTGAATAGCCCTTGGAGTTCCGTGATATACAGATTGACAGATCGACTTGAGGGCTAGCGGGTTCAAGTTTGCCATTGTTTACAAATACTAATCCCTATCAACTATCTAACATATCTAAAAACATGATTTTCAATACTAAATTATTAATAATAATTTTTTCTATTGCAAAATTTAATTAAACGAGAAAGTTTGTACAATCTGGTCGAGCGACTGATATAAAAGTTTTTCGACAAACGAGCAGTACATAGTAAACATGTACTTTTAGAAAGTATGGACAAGAGATTTTATAGAGCATATGCAGATCCCTCGTTCCATACTTGGGAACTTTTTGGATCGCGGGTTCTTGGCCTGGCGGGCTGAAATTTGAACCTCTTTTCTTCGATGTCCTGCAAATATCACCCAGACTTCCACAATATACAAATTGGCAGGTGGACTTGCCGATTCCATGTTTGACGGGTTCAAGATTGCAATTGTTTAGTAATGCTCATCCTATCTAACTTCAGCTAAAAGCATTATTTTTAGATACTAAAATATTAATATTAACTATTGTTATTGTATAAGTGAATTACATTAAATTATTAAAGGATGTTAAATCGTTTATTTTAAAAAAATGAAGGAAACAAAATAAGTTTTTTGTAAAATTCTATCACCGCAAGCATAACAAGGACCAATTTGAAGTTTAAGGCCCTCTTGTTCATATGATAGCACAATTTCACTCCGCATAGTATATATTCGTTGATTTCAATTTATTCCAAGATATTAATTTTACCAAGTTCATCGAATAAGAAAACATTGTGAAAACAACGATCAATTTGAATTTTAAGAGCCTCTTGTTGGTATGATAGGATAGTTGAACTTTACACACTATATATTCGTTGATTTCAAATGATTTAACAACAATAATTTGACCAAGCTCATTGATTAAGGAAATTTTTCAAAACAACTCACATAGTACATTTGCGTCACAACGCCATAGAAATTATCAGGCAGATCTGCGTGCCAGCTAGCCAAAAAAATCAACTATATTGTTCTGTGCCCTCCAAAGAAGAGGTGGAGTTCCACGGTATACAAATTGACAGAAAAGATAGATAACCAAGAACCAACCATACTTTAAACAAACCAGAAGAAAGTTCCCAGAAGGTTCCATTGAGCAGAACCCATCGACCTTTGCACCAAAAAATTTGATATACAAAGAAAAGATGTCGGTGCATTCCTTTTCTCTTGAAATGAACATTCATATGGATGTTGAACAAATATCACAAAGAGACATGAGGTATTTTGTTTTTTTCCCAAAGTTTGATTTTTTTTTTTCCCTTCTTCAGTCGATATGCAAAATTGCATTGTCCTCATTTAAGGTGAATTTTCTCTGTATTCGAAGCTGCTGCAACATATAGACATTGCTTGCCTTTTTGTGTAAATATGTTTCATACGCCAACTCTGCCAATTCAGGAAACACATTTTGTAACAGAGGTTGCCTAACCGAACACTGCACAGTTGTGTTGCCCACGGTTTGGATAACACCATTGACGCAATGTCCATAAATATATGGACATTTTTCATCATATCACAGATAATCAATCGTATCATCACTTATCAAAGCAGAGGCAGAAGCAGTGGAATGACATTTTTCACATACAGGCTCAAAGGGGGTAGAGTACACATTGGCAGCAACTAAAATACCTTCAACCTGGCAACGCGAGAAAAGGGATTAATACATTGAACAATATAATACACAACTGTATCCCCCCCTCCCCTATAAAACAAAAAAGAAAAAGTAAACAGGTGCAGAAATTTGTTGAAGGCTATTTCTATAAGAAAAGTGAGGATGATTTTGTGGATGTATACGCACAACAATTGTAGAGCTAGCTAGTTTCTCCAGATCTTCTACTATATTTTCTCACAACTCTGTTACAAACGTTGATTGGGTTGTCTAAAAGATCCTTTCTATAACATCTTTCTTCATTCTTATATTTTTGAACAACATAAGTGGAATCTACCCTCTATGCAATTGTTGTTCCATTGATGAAAACAAATCTGAATACGTATCGAACAATTGTAGCTGCAACATGGAATAGTGCAATATTTGTGTAACTTATCCGACATATATGCAGACGCGAAAGTTAAGAACAAAACTGAATATGAAAAGCGGTATCATTGCCTTGTCGTTGTCCGACTCTCCATCCTTTATATGGAGAATGTGTTGCGACCCAAATTTTCTCGCCAGTGTCATAGAAGCCCCAATCGTTCTGATTGGGTAAATATCAGTGCTCTGTGCAAGCTGCCTGATAGTCGAATCTGGGAGGAAGCGATATTCTGAACAAATAGCAAGAATTTTTTCCACAATGCTTGCTTCGTTGAGCAAAATAATCCGATCGCAATCACCATGGTCATATATTGTTTTAGGCAATACATTAAAATTTGTAATGGATATCCCATTACACGGAAATATCTTTTCTGCATGTTTCTGGACAGGTTGTGGAGGAACAGTCAGCGTGACTGTCATCATGGCGTCCTTGTCTGAACAATTAGTGTGACTTTCATCATGGTGTCCTTGTCTGTCATATCAACACACATAATGGATATTCTTTTGTTTTCTTTGTCCAAGTAGGTGGTATAGACAATCGTTATGTCCCCGACGAATAGTTGTCTAGTTTGGCAGCTGTTCAAGCCCTCTATTGATAGTACTTTGGATGTCACAACTCTATACCTAATGACATTTTTTCAATAGGAAAACTAAATTGAATGGTAGTGTGTTACAAGTACATGAAGAGTAATAATGAACTATGGAGCCACAGTTTCACAACCACACCTCTTGGTCTATGGAACATGTAGCACATTCGGTGTTTCGCTTGTACTTGTTGATACTTCTTGCGAGTTGGAAACCATGTATTGCAAATGGCATCAACATATCCGCCATGCCATAGATGAATATATAGCCTAGGAAATTTGTTTGGTAAACATAGTAAGAGCATAGAGTATACATCTTTACCTTTGGCCTTGTCAGTCTGTTGATGTCTGGGATGATTGACTGCTCATGGCCGTCTCACTAGTCCAACTTTTTCTGATGCAAGCATGTGCAGATGAACATCAGGACTAAACAAAGATATGCATTGTATATTGTCCATCGGAAAGACCAAATAATCGTAAAACTGTATGCATCTTAATTTTTTAACTGGAGAAATGTTTAACAGTAAACAAGGAGTGACCGTGGGTTACCATGGCCAATTTGTATATCGCAGACCCCTGGAAACCAGGGGAACAATCTTCAACATGCCAACCTGGCAGCCGCAATTGACAAAGTGGGTAACTATGGAATAAGGTAGAAGCAAGACCACATATGTCAGTCCGTTAGTCCACCAACTGACGCACGAGGGAAAAAACCACACTAAGCAGATGAATTAGAAAACAAAAGGGATAATAGAAAATGGAAAAAGTAGAAACATGGAGCGCAGAAAGGCCCATTACTATGAATTCATCGTTTTCAAGTCTAATATTATATGCTCCCTCCCAGTTTGTATATTTAATTTACCGGCACACTTGGTATACCTTTTAGAATATTGTACCACAAAACCCTCTACTGCTGCACAAAAGAATTCATCTCCCTGTCCAAGCAACTTGTTTTTTCCAAGGCAGCAATGCCAAAGATGCAATAGAGACGAAGGCAAGTTAGTATGAAAACAAACATCTAAAAGAAAAATAAAAAGTTCTATTTACCCGCCAAAGAGTCCTTCATCCTGTCCAACGATTTTGTTTCTTTAAATGCAGCAATGAAACGCAAACACAATGCACATAAACTAGCTTAGTATGTAGGAAGGAATGTATGTAACCAAGATAACTTACCGTGTAAGAAGGCACACAACTAGTTTAACACATATACAAACCATAAATGAAATAAAAAACAACACAATATGAAACAACAGTACAAACATGCACCTTTCTATATCCTCTTCAGCCGATGTAGTCAAGACTCCCTTCTTTTCTCCAGCTACTATGTTTGTTTCAATGTGGGAACCCACAAAATTAAATGAACATCAATGGAAGATGGTATTCACTAGAGAAAAAGAAATATGTATATACAACAAAACTGACTCAATGGACAGTTTACAAAGGCAGAAACATGAACCTTTGCACTTCTCTATCCATGGCTGTAAACGTCTAGATTTTTTTTCCCTGGCCAAAATATATTACAAGGCATAAACTATCACACAATTTCATGGCTGCAACTAAACGATTTTTGGTTTTCCCTGAAAATTCATCTAGATATTCCCTTTAACCATGTTCTTTATCCTCTACATAGACTTTTGTGCCCACGATACAAGTTCTCAGTTTTCCATGGAAAACTACCCAGACATGCTTCGAGACATGAAAATATAATCTTGAAGAATCTTTGTTGCACATATCATATCTCAAGCACAACACAAATTGTATCGTGCACACACCATTCTATGTAGAGGATAAAAAACATGTCATGTCATATCTGTACATATGACCATACATGGTCTATAAATGTAGGCTGCATACATATGATTTATTCCAACAGAAAAACAACGGATATTGTAACTTCACATGTAATCCTCCAACAATTTTGTATGCAACTATTTTCTTTCATGGCAGGACTCGAGCACCAGGAAAATCTCACAGAAATATAGATAACGACCTCTGCAAAAATGGAAAATAACACAATTGCAGATTGACTGGTGGGTGCAAGGGATAAACACCGTAAAGCGCCCCCCCAAAACAATAACAATCCAAAAAAAAAGAAAAAAGAAAAGCTCCAACCACCGTCGCTACACCCCAACCTTGCAAGGACGAATCAAAGAAAATAAAATAGCAAGGACCAAACCAGTGAGAAAGCATGAAGAGGCCGAACTACACCCCCAGGGCCCCAAAGCGCAAACCCCAGGCAAAAAAACAGAACCATCAACCCAGGAATCAATGAACCAACAAAATCCACCGACCCAGTGAACAACATATGTATCTCCAACGATTACGAAACTGCAGCCGAAGCAAAAAAGGAACCAGAAACATACAAGGAGCATGCGACTACAAATAAGAAAACATTCTTACTTGCAAACTACAAACAACGAATACAAAATGAAACTATGGCGTCGAAACTTACTCTGAAACGATGAAATGCAGAAGCGTAGGTCGAATCACGAGCAGAACAAAAAAAAACAACAACCGAGAAACCAACAAAGAAGAACCACTCACCGAACCAGTAAAAAATGTATCTAGCTTCAATGATTATGAGGATGAAACATAAAATGGAAACACCCGACAAACCAACAAAGAAGAAGCAGTCACCGAACCAATAAACAATGTATGTAGCTTCAATGGCAGAACAAGGATGAAACATACAATGGATATTGAACTGGCATGTACTTCGAGAACCATATTTACATAAACATTTAAGACTCTTAGACTGTCTAAGGACCTCGTGGTATGCAAACATTTAATCTTTCAGGGGTGTTGGAGGACGTCGCGTCATGTAAACATTTACGCTGTCAGGCCTATTGAGGCATCTCAGAATAAGTGTCAATAAATTTCAATAAATATACAAAGCTTGGATATGAAAACCTTTCAATATGCTTAGTACATATCAAAATTGACCGGTATATTCGGGTAGCAGAAAATGCTAATAGAAACATTCGAACTAATGGTAGCATTAATCGACCTTCAAGCAATATACAAGAAAAATATATGATTAAAACATACTGTCTACTAGAAAAAGTTTGGATATGTTTCCATATACTACATTGGGAATAGCGAAGCCGACAATAAGACCTCCAATCTCTTAGCCAATCATATTATTACATATATGTTACTTTTTAATATATAAAAATATATGTTTTTAATTCCATAGATCCAACAATAGGTATTGTGCAAATATTTCCGGTCAAAGGATAAACTAATATGTAGTCAATGATCTATCGATCGTTATAGTCCCTCTATGCCTACGGTGGGGACTAATAAGAGCAATATGCCACTGAGTTGTCTATTCAAAATTAAGTTAGCAGAAACACTTATCAACTACCTTTTCCAATCTTCATCAATTCAAACGTTCAAGAGAGCAAGGGGTTTATAACAGTGCCAACTATCCAATGGCCCTCGCCGAGGCCCATGCCCACTTTGGATTTTTTTATGCAATACGACCACTTCATATTGGTTTCTAATTTAATTAAAAATATAAAGTACATAATTTATTTTGAGGTTGTACTATATTAAAAAAAAAAAAACATTTATTTAATGTTGTAATTTATTAAAAAAAGTATGAATGTATATAGTTTTAGTGAGTATAATGGTTAAGAATATTTATTTATTTCTATAGTTAAATTTTGAGAGATCAAATTTCAGCATCGGGTGGTGTCGTCTGCCTAGTGTCACATTCTATCGTAACGGGTGGGTCTATCCACAAGTTCTCGGCACACGTTCTCGGTAGTTTTATCCCATTTGCTGCCGCTTTCAAGCTTGATGCACTATTACCAATAGTTTTCTCATAGATTGGGCTGGGTCTTAAGACTTTCAAGGAATAGGAAAGCCAGACGCATCAAAGATGGAAGGGAAGAAGG
>JZKD02S2209388.1:86818-98777 GCA_000966675.3 Picea glauca | reverse complement strand
TTAAAACCAAATATCATCCCATGCCCATACCCTTATATAGAAAGATTGCTCGATTAAAACTAGACTTTTGATGATAACTATACTTATGATGATTCAATACAAAATGAAAAAAAGTGTTTAACAATTAAATAATTTGTTACATTAACATTGACAACTATACTTATGATGATTCAATACAAAATGAAGAAAAAGTGTTTAACAAGGTAATATATTTTCTGCTTACTAAATAATTTGTTACATTAACATTAAATGTATTATACAAACAGAGCATGATTTCTATCAAGGAAAAATTGTTACAATAACTATGAACATCGGCTAAATATATTCTACACACAAAGCATTAACATTAAATGTATTATACAAACAGAGCATGATTTCTATCAAGGAAAAATTGTTGCAATAACTATGAACACCGGCTAAATATATTCTACACACAGAGCATGATTTCTATAAGGAGAAATTGTTTCAATAACTATGAACACCGGCTACGCAAACATCAGAAAGAGCACGACATCCCATATATGAATAGAATCATAAGCAGATGCCTCACCAAACCACAAAGAGAAAACGCTACGTTCCGGAGACCAATTTCAAACTCTGCCATCCGTCATTAATGAATGGAATCAAGGAAAAGGAAATGCTATATAGTTGTTTTTTTTAACTATTCTATGTTTTGGGTTTTAGTTTTTTAGTTGTAATTTATCAACATAAATTTTAAGGAAATATCAATTTTATGTTGTTTAAATTGCATTTTTAAATATATAAATAAATTTAGTTTTTTTAAAAAATTCTTAAGATAATTTCAGTGTTTTAGGATTTTTTAAAAACCCAAATTTTTTTTAAATATAGTGAATCCATTTATATATTCAAAAATACAATTTAAACAACATTTCAATCCAATAAAAATAACAAAATAATATTGAAATAGTAACATTTACACTATCACTAACAAACGAATTAAAAAACACTTGTAATACCTTCTCCTCTCCTGCATAGAGCTCCTTCCAACCTTCTAATTAAATTTGCAAGCAACCTTCTAATTGAATATATATAAATATATATATCTCTTGAGTGGGCCTAATGGTTAAGAACATGTGCTTCCTCTTAAGAGAGGTCATAGGTTCAAATCCAGAGACAGGAAGGTTATGTATATCTTTGTAAACTTTACCAATCAAATCGCTAGGTATGTAATTCAATTTATAGTGTAGCCATTTATTTGTTTGAATTTTTTTAAAGAACACTTCTCAACAACATCCAAAAAATTATTCATAATTCTACCCAACCCTAATGAAGCTATTTGATTATTGTTTAAAATTTATTTCTGAAACAATCTTCTATTACATACCGCAGAAAAATCTAAAATAAAGCATGGACTGTAAATGCTAGTTCTGATACATGTAGCAGAACAAATATAAATATTTAAATAATATGCTGGGATATGCAAACCCATAACTGACACATAGCGGAGAAAATATTGAATATTGAATGTATCTAAACCCATAACTGACACAAACCCATAACTGACACATAGCGGAGCAAATATTAAATATATCTAAAATTTTGTTCAACACTTGTGAATACATGGTAACACTTGTAAATACATGCATCGCACTTATGATCGGCAAACGGAACGTGGACAACATGCTGGACATTTCGATCGACTTCCTGATACTGTGCACATAATTAATGATCTTTGTCATGCTAGTGCAGTTACATCTGTTTCGAATCAGGTTATGAAATCTCTCCAGTTGAAGTCGATTGTCCAGCTTCAATAGTCAACATGAAAGCCAGATAGAGAGCCAATTGTTGGAGATTCACCAGTGGATGTCTTTCAAATTGTCTCGGAAATGCTTGGCTTTTCAAATAAGGACATCTAAGAGAATGCTGCCACTGTTCTTGCTGATGCATTTGATGCTCTTTACTTAGTAGTGGAAGTGAATGTGTTGTCATGCAGTCAGCCTAAGGACTTGCAGTCCTTTCCTTATAGATTGAGAAGCTATTCCAGATTATGTTATTCCATCATTGTCCAGAGTCAGAGTCTTAGGGAAGGGAAGGGACCATCAGGGGAAAGTAGCAAGCAGCAGCTGCACTAGCTACTAGGCTTGGAATTTGACGTTCTATAGGGATTTTTGTTTTGTTTTTAAAAGTATTTGACATGTGGATAGATACAAAATCCGGACATCAACATTTACCCATAGAATTTGACGTTTCATAGGATTTTTTGTTTGGTTTTTAAACGTATTTGACACATGGATAGATACAAAATCCAGGACTTATTGTTTGATTTTTAAACGTATTTGACAAGTGGATAGATACAAAATACGGACATCAACATTTACCTATTGGCAGAAAAAAAATATAAACCCGTCAACATTTACCTATTGGCAGAAAAAAAATATAAACCCGTCAACATTTACTGTCATAAAAAAATATAAACCCCTCAAATTGAGATTCCACTTCATATTTCCACTGGAGTCATGGACTTGGACAAGATGATAAATTCCCCAAGCAAAACGGATGTCTCTTAATTAATCACAAGTTTATTAAGTTAAGAATGGGATGTTGCATGAGAACACAAGTCTATTAAGTTAAGAATATTAAGTTAAGAATGGGATGCTGCCAGAGACTTATGACTTTGGGAGTTTTTACTACTTTTTTAATTTAAGTGAGTTAAATATCTTAAACCTTTTATAGTCATGAATATGTTTTTTATTAGTATTGTATAGGTTTTTCCTTTTTTTTATTAAGTATTGTAGAGGTCTTTTCTTCCTTTTATTAAGAAGTTTCTGTTACAAATATTACTATTAACTGAGATACTCAAATTTATATATAACAACATAAAACAATTTGACACTCATGAATTTTCTTAAAAAAATAAAATGAAAAACAAATAAATTTTCTTAAAAAAATAAAATGAAAAACAAATAACTGTCATCAAATTTTCATTTGACAGGCATAATAAATTTGAAATTCCAAACCTATTAGTTAGATTGATACCACACATATCACTATTAACTGATCTACTCAAATTTACATATAACAACACAAAACAATTTGACACTAACTGAGCTACTCAAATTTACATATAACAACACAAAACAATTTGACACTTAGGCCTCTCCTCCTTTTTATTAAGCATTGTACATGCCTCTCCTTTTTTTTATTAAGTATTATACAAGCTTCTCCTTCTTAATAATAATCATCAATTTTTCACTTAACAGACAAAATAAATTTGAAATTCCAAACCTGCTAGCTAAATTGATAGCATTAGAAAACTGTTCTTAATATGGCATATCTTTTTTTTCTACAACCAGTTTGGAAGGAAAAAGTGCAGAAAGGGCCTTGAATCACTTTCCTTGCTGGCTAAAGAAAACTGAGGTGGAACTTTGAATCATCCTAATATCACGCACGCAATGAAAGGAGCAGAGAGTTAGAACTTTTGATAAAATTCTTAGAAATGTGTCTTTGGCAATTCAAAGTTATAAGGCCAAAGTAGTGTTGGCATTGGAGATTATGTTATACAACAAAATTATCAAATTGTTAGCAGAGGCAGATGAGCAATTGTTCAAGTGAATGGAAAATTATCAAATTGTTAGCAGAGGTAGATGAGTGAGCATTCTGCAAGTGAATGGTGGTGTGTGCATGCTGTCGGTTAGAACAGGCAAGAAATTGATTAAATGTTAAAAAGAAAAATCGATTTCCTGTACGTTGTGCATTTAGATATCCATGTTTAATACTAGTGTTCCATATTAGAAAAATGCATGGGTAGTTTCTGCAACTAAACTATGGTCTTTGTTAGCTTACAGCTCCCTATCTCTATCTGGACCAGTGGCATCCAAACCTGAGCTTCTAGCTGAGTAACTCCAATCTTTTCATCAGTTTCCAATCCTCTTGAGCTTAGTACCTTTTGACTCCTTCCAATCCTATTGAGCTTAGTACCATACCAAAGCTCTCTTAAGGGGTAGCCGGGGCCTTAAACCAGTGCCGCCAAGGTAGGAACCAAAGCCAAGGTAGTGCCTTCAACCAGGGTGGCAGTCCTAATGACCGACATTAAACCAACGACCTGAAAACGAGGAAGGTAGTGCATATTGGTGATTCCTATAGGACCTTATAGTGCAGCCTTAAGGTAGTGCCTTTGTTCTTCCAGTTAAGATACTGGATTTGATTCTAATAAAAAATTGGATCACCAACCGGATCAAATGCGCGATCAAAATCATAAGCAATAACATGCCTCCCATAATAACATGCCATTTGTATTGATTGCGCTGAATATAAGAAAATGTCTTAATGCATCATGGTTTCATCAACTTCAAAATCAAAACAGACTAAAAAATAATATAGCATAAATATTTGGTTATGCTTTTGCTTATGCGATTGGTTCTTTTGTAGGTACTAGATAAACTTGTGCTAAGAACTAATGGGCAGTGGGCCTCTGACTGAAAAGCACAAAGCACCACCAGGGATAGAAGCAAATTTAGTTACACTTCCAGATGCAGTACCAGTTGACCTGATGGAACCAGCTAGCAACACGAGGGATAGGAGAACGAAGCCTTTAGTTGAAGAACCATTTGCGCAATCCATATGGACAACCATTTAGTCGGTATGGTATGCTTTAGTCTAGATTGTAGATTAGACAGCTACAAATAAGGCGGCACTGAAGAGGTTACAACTTACCCCATACAACGGTTTTGAAGAAAAACTTAAACATCCTCCTATGTTTAACCAGATTTATCATATTAACTTAGGCGGTGAATATGATGGCGGTGAATAATGAAAACCATAAATACACTTTGTGGGAATTACTTTGATATATTAATATTTAATATTACGTAAGCCTTAGTATAAACCTTCTAGGTTTTGGTTATTTTCTGTCAATCAATATGTTTCGGAATATTTTATAGGTGTATAAATTTTCTACATTTTGGTTTTTTCTGTTAATATGTTTTGGGGATATTTTCTCAATTTTGGTGAGAAGTTGTTAGATTTATAGATTTGAGTAATTATTTATGTACAATCTTATTGGGTCAAAGGTTTTTCAACATGTTAAATCTATTTCTACATTGAAAATAGATTTTAAACAACATAAAATAATGATTTGATGCAGATTTATATGGCAGGATTTCGGTGAAAAAAAATAAAAACCTAAAACAATTAAACAATGTAATATTTATTTTAAACACTTTGTTAAAATTACTCTGCTTTAATATATTAATGTCACTTTGTTGGAATTACTTAGATATATTAATATTAAATAATATTTACTTCATAAACTTTGTGAGTCTAACGTAGTAAGATTTTTTTCATACACTTTGTTACTTTAACGTACGGATATTTTTTTCATACACTTTGTTAGTTTAACATAGCAATAGATCAATAAACTATGGACAAATCTAAACATAGATAGATAGCTATATTTTTTTTAAGCATCTAAATATTTTATTTTAGGATTTTTTACTATTATCATTTTTGTTTAGGTTTTTTTCTAAACATTTTATTTTTGGAATTTTTTTTCTCACAAAATTATAATCATTATCGTTACTTACACATCCCCATAGTGTGCTATATGATCATACACCTCTTTAGGGCATGCAACACCATGACATGTGGGCGACACAAACCGTGCCTAACACCCGACTAAGACTTTGTTATTGTGAAACAATAACAATATGAGCACTACCGGCTTGGTTTACAACTTCAATAGAGTCCAATGATTCGCTTCACCTCACCAAGACACTCATAAACATATTCATCACACCAATACTCTATGTCGCAACCCTCTTTGCAAGCTCTCGCGGTGCACCTTAGGGATGTCCACACATTGGACGTCTCAAGTCCTGTATTAATTGGGTGGTCAATCCAATTGTCATGTCCAAGTATTGATATGTGCTTCCCCATGCTTGAACTTAATTTTTTTTTCGTATCTCACTCATTCTGTCAAACTCCAAACACTAAGGCAAGTGTCCATCCTTGCTTCACTACTGTTTCCATTGTCCGATCTTTGTCAAGAAGATCATCCACAATGTCTAAGTGTTTCTCTTCAAACCTAATAACACATTTGTACTCTTGTCCCCTTATCATGTTGTTGTTCTCTCCCAAGCCGTGAACTAGTTGAATAGCCAACCCAATCATCACAACCATTGAGTCTTCACACCCTCATACATAAACTGGTCACTTCCTTTTACAATTCAATTCATCTGGACAACCCTCAGATCAAGGCAAGGTCGCCCCTCACCTCGCTGCACTATGAAGTCACCCCATAACAAAGTCTTCAACGATAACTTCACTCCTCTCTCCACCTCATGGCACATTTAGCCAACCTTTGCACCAAGAGATGCATTCTCAGACTGCCTTTTCCCCACTACTTCATCACCTGGCCATGCTCCTACGTGTCCCTCTCTATGCATTGGAATGGTTAGGCTTCACCCTCAACCATGCTTCCCAACACAAGAGAAATGTGCATGCCCAAATAATCTCTTCTTGCTGCAATCTATATGTTCACACAATCCTCCAACTAAAGGCAAGCCCTTGATGAACTTCCTTTAATCAAGTCACCTATACACAAGTAAAATTTTGCAATGAGTGTGCCCAACATGCCTTCACTCCTCAAATTTATCAGCAAACTGTCAAAAGTGTTCCATGTGCAACGAGCCACCTCAAAGAACTTCCATGCCTTCAACACGTTCGAGCTAATAATTCTTTCAACCTCAACCAACTACCCTTGTTGAATCTATGATTCATCACACAACCATCTACAAGTCACCAAGGTGTGCTCTACCTCATCCAATTTCCCATGCCAAAGGCGAGCGAACACCACCCAATTCACTTGGTCTCCGTTTTTCCCATTCAGGTTGATTATTAACAATTCTTGGTCGACTTCTTTGCTGACTGCATCTGTCTCCTGGAATGAAACTTCCTTGCACTTGCTGCAAGAATTCAAACTTTGGAATTTTCATTGTGACTCGTTAAGTCACCACCTAAATCAACAAATCTTGCTAAGGCACCAAGCACTAGGGCACCTGATCCATCCTCTGAAATGCGACACGTATAGAATTCACTGACATCTTCACTGCAATGCCCTCTTCATTGCACCTCATCAAAGAGCTAGGAATCTTCCTCAATCCACCTCCATGGATATATCCAAATATTCCTAAGTCCACCACATGAATTGTCCAAGAAGGTTTCCTAATCTCTCTCCACATTCGCCCAACCAAGGTGTTCCAAACTGCTACATGATTTCTTCAAATCTGCATCACTTGAGTCACACCAACAACACCAAATATTCATTATAGTTAGGAAATGCAAGAACTGAAAACCAACCACACATTTCTCAATGTCATCCGTCACTGCAACCATGTTTTAAGTTTGTTGTCTTGGACTTTCACTTGCCGAAAAAACTAACTCTGCACGTGAATTCCCATCAATCACCATCCGCAACTCCACAAGTTTGTACAACATTCACTGTGATATAACGCTGAGTCTATTCGTCCACTTCAAAAATCTATCTAAGTCCCAAACTTCTCATGCAATCGACCAAACTCATCTCCAATGTCTTTCCATCGTCGCACCTTGGATACTTCTTCTTCAAGGCACCATGCACTCATTGCCCAATTTTCAATTCATACTACTATTAACCGACTATTGCAACTCTGCGAAGAGTCACCTCATCTAAAGGTTGTAGTCAAACCACTCATCCAATAACCCAACTCAACTCAAATCTTGTTCTCGACGATGCACGACATGAAGACATCATGATGGAAACATGCCCAACCAACTACCTGTTGTGGCACTGCTCTAGGTCAACCAAGTTCATCCAACGAACTCAAGTGATTCACCTTGTTGCAACCCATAACTACTCCCCTTCACAATCACTTTTTCAATCACCCTCAACCATACACTTTTGTGATCACTTCTACAGTTAGATCTGCAACAAGTCATATGGCAAATTTCACATTCAATTTCCTTTCCCAAGCGCTCTATTCACCAACGAACTGAGCACTTGGTCTCTCAAGGTTGTTCTCAATAGGTTTGACACTAACTTCCATCCTGAATCAAACCAAGAAAGTATTTCTCACTATCAAGTCTAGGAAAAGTTCTACGATGAACTCTGCGATGAGTTCTGTGATCTCCCACCTTGTCCAAGTGATTTTTTTCACCACAAACTCTGCTCTTAGTCTGTATAAGGTGTGCACCCAAACCAAACTTTCCATCACACCGCCAACCAAACCTATTTCGTAAGTATGATGAAAATTCTGCGATGAGCAGGTTCACTGTACAGAACCATTTACCAAGTCTTTGAACGTTCCCACTGAACTATATTCGTAATGAATTACCTTCATGTTACACCCTATCCACTATCATCATTGAAGGAATAGAGTGTGATTAAATATATGATACCCTCTATCATCGAGATAGTGGTGAATATCTCACCAACCCTTCTCCAAAATCTACAAGGAATCCACTCTAATACCATATTTCATCGAGATAGTGGTGAATAGCTAACCAAACCTTCTCCAAAATATGCAACCAATCCACTCTGATACCATCTATCATCGAGATATTGGTGAAGAGCTCCCCGACCCTTGTCCAAAATTTACAACGAATCCACTCTGATACCATCTGTCACATCCCCACAATGTTCCATACAATCGTACACGTCTTGAGGGCATGCAACACAACAGGGTTTTTCACTTGGCTTCTTGGAATAACCAATGATACTTCATCCAGACTATGCCTCTTCACTCATAGCATACCCATGCCCTGTTTTAGGTTACCGATGAGTCACACTCCTACTCTAGTGCAACTCTTGTATACTTAGACAATTTTTAATAGTTTAACACTTCGTCATCTTTAAGAACACATCCATGAACATGAGAATCCAAGAGAGTGACAATGAAATAGGAAAGAGAAACATACATATAGTGCGGATGGAACAAACTATTTCTAAGACCCAACTAAGTACTTTTTATTGTGAAACAGTTACAATATGAGCACTTCCAGCTCGATTTACAACTTCAGCAAAGTCCAACGACTCTCTTCACCTCACCAAGACACTCATAAATAGATTCGTCAGACCAAGATTCTCTTTCACAACCATTTTCGTAACCTCTAGTGGTGCACCTCAGACATTCCCTCAACTACAGACTTGTCATCTCTTCATTTTTGCAGACTGCACAAACTTTGGTTCTACCTCACACATACCTCCAACAAACCTACATTTCTAGACTACCCCAAAATTGGCCCAAGAGAAGATTTCCCAACTATGTCCATCGAATCCTCCTCAAGGCAGCACAAGTCCTCCCAAGTGGAATGGATTTTCTCCTTGAGGGAACTCTCCCTCTTTGTCTTCCTCATAACCGGAAAACTCTTCTTTCTCTCCCTGTCTTCCAAGCTTTCCTTCCTTGGTTGTATGCCCTTGTTCTCTTATAGGGACTCCAAAGGTCATAATAAAAAATTGTCACGTCATTTGGGGGTGTCTCACCCCTTCATGAACCCATATCCAAATGAATCATCACACCCCTTCATGGACTTGGTCATCCAAACGAATCATCGCGGTCCTTTGCGGATCCGGTTGCCCAAATGAACCCATGCGCTCGTCAACTGTCATGCTACTTGGGACTAGCACACCCAAACTCGGTGCTCCCTCATGCTGATGTGCCCCAATCTCTTCTCTTGGTCGCTTCATACTTGGGCAAGCCCCTTTGCACATTTGCATGGCTAGGGCGTCCACTTGTCCAACTTGGGTGTTGGAGAAACCCCAAGTTTCGCCTCCTCGAGGACTTATGAAAGGGTCTTCACACTCATTTAGCTGAAGACCTTACAATTAACATTATCAGAATACAATTATGTAATTGTGGATAAAATTTCTTAAACCATCTTAAACGATGCAGTATTTCTTGTCTAATGAACTAACTATATCTTGCAAAGGCATATGATATATAAAATCACAAGACATGATTTTTTCCAAACATTTTAATTATATATATCAATTATATTTTCAATTTTTTTGCCATTATCATTTTTTTTTGAACTTTTTTCTCAACATTTTTTTGTTCTCATTGCCATTATAATGCATATATGTAATTGTGGATAAATTGCTTAAACCCACTTAACTGATGAAGTGTGTCTTGTGTAATGAACTAACTATTTCTTGCAGCGACATATGATATATAAAAGGACAAGACACATAATATATAAAAAAGATTAAAAAATGAGATGACATATGATATATAAAAAGATTAAAAAGTAATGAGAGTCATCTCAAGCAAGAGTGACGTGGTATGTCAGAGTTGCTAATGTGTGCGGCGACCAATATCCAACCTTCTACACATCATTGAATGTTGCAACAGGTGGATTATAGATTGTCGGATCTAAATTGTTGTGAAATACAATGATTTATATTCCACCTACCGCAATATTCAATGTTACGTAGCAAGCTGAATATTGCTCACCATTAATACAAGTATGTTAGAATTTTCAATTCATATATATAAAAAACGAATTAAAATTAAAAAAAAAACAAAGTAAAAAAAATAAAAAGTTACGAAGTTAAAAAAGTCATGTCAATGCTAAAATTTGGTATGCTAGAATTTTCATTGCTTGTCAATGCTTCATATATAGACCAATGACATTCGAATCTATTAAAAATGTCCTAAGAAAAAAAAAAAAAAAATGTTAAGAAAGTCTTAAAAAAAAAAACAAAAATAAAATAAAATAACTTTGATATGTGGTTTTTCTCATGATTTAAAAATAATGAGAGTATGAAATGTTAAGTTGTGATGATTGAGATATAGGCCAATCACATTCAATCTCATTTGATGTATGGAAATATGTATAGGAAATGACTTTGACATGTGACAATTGTTATGATCTAGATCCAATGAAAATATGATATGTCAAAAGTCGTCATGATTTAGATATATGGTAATTATAATTTTTTTTTTTTTTTAATGATTTAGATATAGGATAATCATATTAAAATCACTTTTAAACTATTATTGTAAATAGATATTATTTTTTAAATTATTATTGTAAAAAGTGTAAAGGAAAATAATCAATATTTATTTAAGATTATATTTATCTTTAGTTTGGTGGGTTAGTTTAAGTGGATGAATATTATTGTTTGTTTGATTGAGGTTCTGGAGTAGCATGTTTAGGGATCTCTCACTAAGAACATATTTAGGGTCTCACTTGATGTCTTTACTCGATTAAATCAGTAATTAGGACAAACAATTTACTCTGTTTACCATCTACTAAATATGGAGAGTACTTAGTTTTCTTGTACTGTATTTTTAAGATTTTTTATTTTTATTTATTTATCTTTATTACATGATTGATCTTTATTAATGATTGATCTTTATTAAAGATTATAATGAACATATAATAGTTCAAATTGTCATGTTCTACATATAAGGTAATCACATTCAACAACCTTTCATATATGGAAGAAAACTTTGCAACTAGTCCTTACATAAGATTGTATTTATAATAAATATTATAATAAATATTATAATGAGAAATTATATTTATTATTATTAAAAATTATATTTATCTTTATTAAAATTATTATCTCCTACATCAAATCAGTAGGGTAATCACATCAAACCACCTTTGATGTATGGAAAAAATCTTTGCAAATAGGTGCAACTAGTTCTTAAACCAGTTTTTGATGTATGAAAAAAAACTTTGCACGTGCAAAGAAACTAGTTCTTACTTAAGATTGTATTTATTTTTATCAAAGATTATATTTAGTTCTCACTTGAAGTTTATATTTATTTTTATTAAAGATTATATTGCGTTTATTTTGCTACTTACCATTATATTTATTACATAATATATTTTGTGTCTATTAAAGATTATATGTAGTTATATTTATTTCTTATCTGAAGATTGTATTTATCTTTATTAAATATCATATTTATGTTTATTAAAATGCAACTAGTTTTTATGGTTATATTTATGT
>JZKD02S2209388.1:68694-85269 GCA_000966675.3 Picea glauca | reverse complement strand
ATATATGTCCGCCTTCATGTCTCTATTTCTCACATAATCTATAAAATCATCACTATATATCTGCATTCATGTCTATATTTCTCACATAATCTACAACATCATCACTAATTTCAACCTAAAGTTATACACAATTACTTGATATTTTCTAAAATCAATTTTGATGAACTGAGATATATGGAAGGAAACATATAAACTATTGATTATTGGAATTACTAATAAATGAAAATTTTAATAATAAGAAATAGATCAATGATTTGTCCATGATCAATTTTTAGAGAAATTTAATAATAATAACCACAATGATAATTTAATTTTAAAACAATTGGGACCAAATCTTTAATGCAGATTGTTACCATGTCCAAGAATTTGCAATCGAAACATATAATTACCATGACCATGAATTTACAATCAAAATAGTTGCAATGTCCATGAATTTGAAATTAAAACATATAATTACCATAACCATGAATTTACAATCAAAACAATTACAATGTCCATGAATTTGCAATCAAAACATATAATTATTGTAACATCCTGCTCGTGCGAGCACATGCTATTGACTTATTCTTTGAGGACACTTGCATGCAAGTGATCCGGTTTTAGTATATGGTTTTTTGTTCACTTATGGATTCTTAAGATGATGTTTATGGATTATGATGTTATGTTATTTGATATCTATCTATTGACATATGCTATTGACGAGTTTCTCCTGAGTGTGCAGGACACTTGACATATTGAGGATGTTGATGGCATCAATGAACCTCCTTGGAATCTGGATCGAGTCAGGAAGTGGATTGTATTGGTTTGAAAATTTTATTTATGCATATGTGACATATGATCGAGTATAATATGATGTTGTTTATGGATCATTGACAATGTTTTGTTGATGAATGCAGGTTGAAGATTGCTTACTAATGAGACTTACATAAGGAGTAAAGAGGCCATGCACAATAACCAGATATTGAGAGAGAATGTGGCATCATCCCTGTCATAGACTACTAGCACTCCCACTGTGACTCAAATTGTAGGTTAACGATTACCTAGTTCGAGAGATCCACGATGCCGTGAGGGCATACTGAAACATTCACTCACGAAGACTCTAAGGGGTGCACAATAAGACAGGTTCCTTATTCCTTAGAGGCCCTTAGTATCTCACAAGTTTGTATGAATGGAGTATTGACTCCAAGGGTTGGACAAATACCAAAACTAATCAAAGGAGAGTGGCACCCTTGGAGCACAGAGTGTGTCTTGAAGGGAATGTCGCATGATTAAAATATGAATCAAAGACAAGTGACACCCTTGGAGCATAGAGTGCGTCTTGAAGGGCACATCACGGTATTTAAAAAGGTGGGTCAATGAATCTAGGTGGCCTAGAAAAATTTCAGCGAATGTTAAACCTATAAAATCTTGGGCACTGCCAATTAAATTAATTGATTCATTAATTAATTAAAGACTAAATTTATTGATTATAATCCCTAATGGTCTAAACTTTTACAAATAAAAATTTAACTAAGCTTAAGTCTAAGTTAATGAAAGGAAAAAAAATAAATTGAAAATTAAATGAAATAAGAAAAAGGTAAAACAACTTAAGAGATTAAGAGAGATAAAATGAATCTAAAAAAATTAATACAATAAACATGTATGTATAAAATACCAAAATAGAAATTAAAATAAAAAAGGAATAAAGCATACAAGAATGTGTAAGCATAGAAGGGTATCTAGAGTCTAGGTTAACGAGAGAATATTCTTATTTTAACTCAACTCCATTTTAGAAAGGCGTCAGTCATAAATGAGAAATAAAGGGAATAAATGGACAACTAGGAGTGATTTTAGGAGAACTTTTAGGATGAGTGAGGGAAATTGACTTTTAATTAAATTAAATTGTGGATTTACTTGTGCAACTAAGGTAATGGGTGACAAGTGTATGGGGGGAATAATTCCTAATTAAATTAAAAAAAAATGAATTAAATGTGCAAATGGCAAGTTGTCACTAAGGGAATTCTATAAAACAAATGGCTGAGAGGAGGAAAAGAACACATTGGTTATGAGTAATATTATGCTGCAGAAATTCTGAATGGTCAGGTTGAGAGAGAGTGGTGGCTCTACCTTGCGAGGCGAGCTGGGAGTTAGAGGATTTTGGTTGTGGGTGTGTGGCCTGTTTGCGGCTTGGGGGGTTAAGGGAGAAGAAGAATATCCCTAGCATTGGATGGGAGGTACCAGGGAAGTATCAATGATTATCGAGCTGGAGAAGGAAGGAGAGACTCCAGTTGCAAAAATCGTCTCCAAGTCCATCTTCATTGTTTGTTGTTACAATATTTCTTATTTAAGCTTGAATGTAATAAGTTAGATTATCTTCATTGTTTGTTGTTACAATATTTCTTATTTAAGCTTGAATGTAATAAGTTAGATTATATATGGATGTATCATGTAGGTTATTGATGAGGCTGTATTAAATTGATGTTAAGTTTTGCGAGTTAATGGATTGATACGGAATTTTGTCTTGAAATTTGTAACTAACTAAATCTGTTGTTGTAGCTACTATGCATATAATCTAAATTCGAAACTGGAAATGGTGAAACCTAGTTGTCTATTGTTGAACATTGAACTTTGCTTGATAATGAGTAGTAAGGAATCTTCTATTTAATGGCTGGGAGTGAATGAAGTTTCGTGGATTATGATATGAGTTATTTAATTTGTTTTTAATAATTATTATGGATCTAATTGGTAGACCCTTCATTGCACACCCAACTTAACCACTGTGATACATTTTCCCACAACGATTTTACCCAGGATAAAAACCTCCTTTCGTTTATCTTTATCGCCTCTGCGATTCCTTTAATGTCTCGGCTTTACTTATCTTTAGTGTCTCTGCGAAAACTCTCTTTACTTGTCTCAATGTTTTTAACCCTCTTTCCCAACGAAATCCCATCATTATCCTTTGCAAAATTCATACAGAACTCGACGATTGTTAGCGCCCTCTATGAATTGAATGTATCTCTGCATTTTAATTACATTTTTGGACCGTCTCCACTTTTCCCTCAGCGCTGGAAATGTCTCTGCATTTTAATACATTTTGGAATGTGTTTCCCTTTCTTCCTTAGCACTGGAATTGTCTCTGCACCTTCTTCCTCTTGCCCGACGAAATGTCATCTTTCTTCTTTGCGTCTTTCCCTTTTTAGATCTCAACGAATTGCCTTCTTTACCCAACGAATTGCCTTCTTTACCCAACGAATTTAACCTTTTGTTTATCAACGAATTTACTTCTTTACACAACAAATTCATCGTGGATCCCTCAGCGAATTTAACCTATTTTTTCTCAGCGAATGTCTTCTTATTACCCAACAATGTCATCCTTGTTCCCTCAATGAATTTGACAGTTGCTCTCTGTGTTTTTGTGAAGAATCCTATGCTTCGTGCCTTCAATCTACTTTCCCAATGATTGATAGTTGTTCCTTGTGTTTTTATGAATAATCATATGCTTTGTGCCTTCAATCCAATTTCCCAATGATTTGATAGTTATTCCCTACGTTTTTATGAAGAATCCTATGCTCGGCGTCTTAATCCACTTACCAACAAAACTACACCAGTTCTCTGTGTTTTTTGGGGGGCTTTATAACGTCCATGTAAGGTTCCATCCAAGTTTAACTTGCTAATATCACCAAGAGCCCACCTGTCAATCCTTTAGAGTATATAGGAATGATTGTGGGTTTGTTTAATTCCCTTCTTTGGAGACGTGGGGCGGATGCCTCCTAATGTATTGTTGTGATCCTTCTTCGCCTAATTTTTGAACTCCCTTTTTACTTATAATTTTAGACTTGCAAGTGAACCTTTTAATCCTCCTTTTTAGTTAAATTTTTTTATCCTTAAATCATCCCTAAGGGCATGGAAAACACAACTTATTAAATTAGCTTGATGTTATGCTTATCAACACCCTACTTAGAGTGATTTTGTAATAAATGCATCCAGTGTACTCTTAGGCTAAGAGGATCACCACGACCTACTCATACACACTTTAAGTTTTATATTTTACCAACTTGTTGGAATAAACATTACTAGTATCCTCCAAGGGAGGATTTTATATTCTTTGTTTATTACATAAATAGTGAGGATATTTCAAATTGAAAAAAGAACCCTTCTTTATTTTGGATATAATTATAAGATGGATAAGTGCAAAATCTAGTTATGGATCATACTAACTAAATTTGGAACTTTGTATTTATTTGGTAAGTTATTTAAGTTTATTATCTATTTTCAATGCTTTATAATTGAGTTAATTGTGAATTGGGTAGAGTTATCGCATTGGCACAGTAATGAGAAAACTAGTACTAGTGAAGGAAGATTTTCCCTATAGGTTGTGAATTGTGTCCTTGTTATGTGCGAATGAATTGTGGCTTATAAATTATATTTATGATGGTTTAAAATTAGATTTATCTTGCACTTTTAGTATAATGATCGACATATGATTGAGTAAGCATCCATGATCTCTTGGGTCATTTAATTTAAAGTGACTACTCTTGCGTCTTGGAATTTATGTGGATGTATGATTGATTTAGCAATTAGTTAGAATACTTGTGCGCCATGAATTAGATTTTGATGTATGATGACCAGTTGATGATGAACCTTACGCTTGAAATGATGTAATGTATGTTTAATTGAGTTGATATATTATCTGACACCATGAGTTTAATGCGATTTATGGCTGGTTTTGTGCTTTGATTTCTTGCACCATGTAGATAGAATTGATGATTACCCTTGCGACTTGAAAGTAAAGTTGACAATTACTCATGCATTGATAATTATGTGGATATGTGCTTGTTTAGAATTGTTTACTCTTGGGCCTTGGAAGAATGTTAATTATTGATGATTGATTGTTTAGAAATTAGATTTCTCGCATGCCATGAATAATGTCGATGTATGAATGGTTGAGTATTTAGATTTCTTTTGCACCATGAACACTAATGATGTTGATTGATTGAGCTAGTTGGATTTCGACTTGATTGTGTTAGTGGGATTTAGAAACCTCCTTGTTCCTCAAAACGGTCACCAACGCTGAGAGCTTAAGTGGTCAAAATAACTCAGATGAATCATGGGTTTGAGCGTTGCTTATGTGTCTTGGAGGTCCTAACCTTAGAGGGTAGGTCAGGTGGGTAGCTCATTATTATTCAGTGGCATGGTTAAATCACATATTGGTATTTCACTTCAGATGATTTTGATGTGTTGATTGCGTCGCTAGTTATTAAGATGATGCGCTAATTAAGTGCAACTATTATTATGATGATGCTTGATTGAGTCATTGTTTATGTTTGATTATGTGTCATTTTCATTTATGTTAATGTGTTGACCTGTGTCGTTATTGATTTCGATGTCGTGTTGTTATGCATTGCTATCAATTATGTGTGACGATTATTTATCCTAACGCAAAAACAAAAAATTGCACTTTGTTGTTGTCGTAAGGAAGGGGCATTACATATGGTATCAGAGCAGCCTCAACCCTGCGACTTGGGATCATTATGCCTTCCACTGTATCAAACACTTGATTAATAACTTATCGCTAACTAAATTGAATTGTGTCCCTGTAGGTAATCATGGTTGTAGGACGTTACGAAGGAAGACAACATGGTCCTATGGGAGGAGGTGTGTCACCTCCAGTAACATCCATGCCAGAGGGGTCTAACCCCCAAGGAGAAGAACAAGTCATTGGACAGGAGCAGGTTGTTGTGGGGGATGTAGTTGGGTTGATGAGGTCCTTTCATAGGATGTCAGAGGCCTTGATTAAACAACTTGATAGAGATGAGACGAGGGTGGATGTACCCCCTAAGGGCCCACAATGCACCCTAGCTGGTACTAACAATGCTCACAGAGAACTAGAGAAGGTCAAAATTCTTGAGTTCTTGGGTGCCACGAACAATGCAGCCATCGAGGCATGGTTGGAGAACATGGTGATGTGCTTCACACTTCTCGAATACACCTCTAACATGAAATTATGCATGGCAGTTTTTTCAGCTAAATGAGAGTGTTTGTCTATGGTGGAAGACACTCCTACCACAACTAAACATGGTTGTCGAAGATGTGTCATGGGAATTGTTCAAGAAATGGTTATGGGAGAGGTATTTTTCAAAGGAATTCATTGAGAACCAACTCAATGAGTTCAACGCCTTATGACATGGTGGTCATATGATGCCCAAGTATGAGGCCCAATTCATGGAGAAGATCAGGTATGCTCGACATATTAATACCAAGAAGCTCAAGGTCAACAAGTTGTTTTCATCCTTAACGTCAGCATTCGTGTGAAAGTGAGGATCCTAATTCCTTAAACGTTGCATTATGCAGTTGAGAAGGCCCTCATAGATAAGGAAGAGATGATCAATGGGGGTTAGGGCAGGACTCCTGCGCGACTGACGGGATAGGTGGCATCTGGTGCGCAACAACATGAGACTCCAACTATACATCCATCAGGGTATCAAGGTACTTCGAGAGGATCCACGCTCACCACACCATGGCAACCGATGCCTCAATAGAGAACTCCCTACAGAGCACCACAACACTAGCAAAAACATCGTCCATAGCAACAACAGTTTAGGTCTATTTAGTAGAATAGACCAGGGTTTCAGGCTAGAGGGCCAACAACTTCTACTTCGGGGACCAGGAGTACTGGAATGAAGACTGAATGTTGGACATGTGGAGAGCCACATTTCCAGTGCAACTATCCGGTTGAGAGGGATAGAGAAGATGGGTTAGCTGAACACACTACCTTTGGAGATTTTGGCAAGGCCCACCAGATTCATGCAGTGGTGAATAACCGCCAGGACGAGAAAAAATCTATTGTGCTTGAGACGTCAGGTACCATCGTTGATCGTACTTTTAGTATTTTAATAGATCTCGGTGCTACAACGAGATTTATTTCTGGTGTAGAGATAAAAATAATTAAGGTAAAGACAGTCGAACATGATGAGTTTAGCTATTTGGAAATGGATTCGGGTGCCAAGTAGATGGTTGGAGGAAAGGTTACAAACTATAGCCTTAACTTGGGAGATTTTGTAATGAAGTCCAGCCTATACATCATGACTTTAGGATCTTATGATGTTGTGATCGATATGGACTGGTTGGAATCACATGATGTGATACTCAACTGTAAGATGAAACCATTGAGTTTGACCAATTATGAGGGATAGAGACGAGTGATTGTAGGAAGAAACCAAGGAGTTTCCTTAAGGTTCATTTCTTCCCTACAACTACGGAAGAGCATGTGAAAAGGATAGAAGCTATATGAAATCCTAACGCTGAATGACAAGGGCACAGTGGAAGGATTAGAAAACCTTCTAGTATTACAAGAGTTTGTGGATGTGTTCCCATAAGAGTTACTAGGTTTGTCGCTCGAAAGAGAGCTGGAATTTACCATCGAATTAAAACCTGGAACTGAACCGATAGAAAGAACGCCTTATCGGATGTCGATCCATGAGTTACATGAGTTGAAAATGCAATTGAAGGAATTGTTGGAACTAGGACTTATACGCCCAAGTGTGTCACCTTGGGGTGCACTTGTTATTTTCATATGGAAGAAGGATGGGTCGTGGAGACTCTGTATTGACTACCATCAATTGAACAAGGCAACGATCAAGAACTAGTATTCATTTCCAAGAATAGATAATTTGTTTGACCAAATGAAGGGTGCGACTGTGTTTTCAAAGATCGACTTGAGATCAATATATCACCAGTTACGAATAAAAGAGGAAGACATTCCTAAGACCACATTCAATACAAGGTTTGTGCATTACGAGTTTACCGTTTTACCATTTGGACTGACAAATGCCCCAGGGGTATTCATGAGATTGATGAATGGTGTGTTCTGTAAATACTTGGACAAGTTTGTTCAAGTATTCATTGACGAAATATTGATATATTCTTGGACGATGGAAGAACATGACAAACATTTGTGCCTCGTACTACAGTGTTTACGAGGAAACAAATTATACAGGAAACTATCGAAATGATCTTTTTATCAATCGAGGATTCATTATGTAGGGCATGCTATCTCTGACGAAGGAATCACTGTGGATCCAACAAAGGTAGAGGATATTATAGAATGGCCTGGACCAACGAACGTACCAGAAGTATGTAGCTTTATGGGTTTATCAAGATATTATCGATGGTTCGTCGACGGTTTTTCGAAGACAACAAATCCAATCACGGAATTGCAGAAGAAAAACAAGAAGTTTGTATGGACTGAGAAATGCGCAGAAGTATTTTGAGGTCTCAAGGAGCTGTTGACGACAACACCGATACTAAAAGTCCCTAACATGGACAAGGACTTCTTGGTATGCATAGACGAATCCAAGGAAGGTTTAGGTGGATTCTTGATGCAAGATGGTCGAGTGATCGCTTACATATCAAGGAAATTAAGAAAGAATTAAGAGAACTACGCGACATGTGATTTGGAGTTATTGGCCAATGTGTATGCCTTGAGAGTGTGGAGACACTACATGATTGGACGAAAATTCAAACTAAATATAGACCACTGTGGTTTGCAGCACATTTTTACGCAAAGTGGCTTGAACGTGCAATAAAGGCGTTGGTCAGAATTGCTTAGCGAGTACGATTTTATATTACCTACATAAAAGGAACGATGAACAAAGTGGGAGATGCATTGAGTTGGAGACCCCACATATTTTTGGTGATACCTCTTCAGACAAATCTTCGAGAAAATATTCTAATTTTACAGTGCGACGATGAATGGTATAAATAGATTAAGGAAAATATCGGACAAGAAATCATGTTGGTACCAAAGTTTGAGGGATTTACATTGGATAACGACAGATTAATGAGGTATAGTAATTAGATTTACGTACTGCCTAAAAGATAATTAAGAAGTTTGATATTAAGCGAGGCTCATAAAGCAGGGTACATGGCTCATCCAGGAGTCATGAAGATGAGGGAAGCCCTTAAGTCCTTATTCTTCTCGAAAGGAATAAAGGCAAACATAGTTCATGTCTATATTGTCAGCAAGTGAAGGTTGAACATAGACATCCAACAAGATTACTACAACCACATGCTATTCTAGAATTGAAATGGGAAGTCATTTCAATGGGCTTTATTGTTGGGTTGCCACTGACGACAAGGAGGCACGACTTGATTTTTGTGGTAGTTGACACTCTGATGAGGATTTCACATTTTATCCTTGTTTGTATGACATATCAGGTGCCAGACATAACTAGAGTTTGTATCAAGGATATTTTGATATTTCATGGCATGCCTAAAATGATCATATACGATAGAGGATCAATGTTTATAGGACGTTTTTGGAGTAGTTTACAAGAGGCCTTGGGAACCCAACTTAACTTTTATTATAGCGTATCACCTTAAGACAAATGTGTAGACAGAAAGAATGAACCAGATTTTGGAAGATATGTTGCATATGTACATGATGCACCAACAAAAGCGTTGGGAAGAGTTATTTCCAATGGTAGAGTTTGTGTACAACAACAACTATCAAAGCACCATTAATATGGCTCCATTTGAGAGTCTTTATGGGCGACCATGTCAGACACCTTTGAGCTGGAATTGAATTGAGGATAGGGTCCTGGTAGGACCAGAATTGATCCAACAAATGGAATAACAAACAAAAATGATACAACAAATGATTAAAGAAGCACAAGATCAATAGAAGAGTTATGTCGATGTGCATCGCATTGATCGTAATTATGAAGTTGGTGATCGAGTCTTCTTGTGGGTGAAACCACACAAGAGTTCGATCAAGTTTGGAAATGGTGCTAAACTTTCTCCTAGGTGTGTGGGACCTTTCGAAGTTGTGGAAAATAAAGGGCCCATGGCCTATCGAACAACCTTGCCTAATTCTTTGAGGCATATGCATGGTTTTTTTCGTGTTTTTTTTTTGAGAGATTATGTTAGTGATCCTAGACATGTGATTGACATGAGTTCCTTGCAGGTGTCGGACGAGGGTGCACTCATGGCAGATCCAATCCACATTCTAGAAAATCACATTTGACAATTATGGTGTCGAACAATCGATCATGTCAAGATCCAGTGGGAAAATTATAGTCCACACTCGACCACCTAAGAAGAAGCATACGATATGTGTTAACAATTTCCATTTTTTTTGATAGTTAGACATTTAGATCTTGTCGGATGCCTTATTTACTACATATATACATTGTGAAACTTCGGGATGAAGTTTGAAACAAGAGCAGGTGTATGTAACATCTCGATCTTCCGAGGACATGCTATTGACTTATTTTTTGAGGACACTTACGTGCAAGTGATCCGGTTTTAGTATATGGGTGTTTGTTCGCTAACGGATTCTTATGATGATGTTGATGGATTATGATGTTATGTTATTTGATATCTATGTATTGACAGATGTTATTGATGAGTTTCCCCTAAGTGTGTAGGACACTTGATAGTTTGAGGATGCCAATGGCATCAATGGACCTCCTTGGACTCTGGATCGAGTCAGGGAGTGGATTGTATTGGTTTGAGTATTTTATTTATGCATATGTGACATATGATAGGGTATATTATGATGTTGTTTATGGATCATTGACAGTGTTTTGTTGAAGGATGCAAGATAACAATTGCTTGATAATCAGACTCACATAAGGAGTAAAGGGGCCATGCACCACAACCAGATATTAAGGGAGAGGTGTGGCAGCATCCCTGTCACATCCTACTAGCACTCTCGTCATGGCTCCAATTGTAGGTTAATGATTACCTAGTTCGAGAGATCCATGATGTCGTCGCGTAATTAAAATATGAATCAAAGGAGAGTGACACCCTTGAAGCACGAAGAGCATCTTGAAGGACACATCGCGGTATTTAAAAAGGTGAGTCAATGAATCTAGGTGGCCTAGAAAACTTTGAGCAAATGTTAAACCTATAAAATCTTGAGCACTGCCGAATTAAGTAATTTATTAATCAATTAATTAAAGAATGACTTTATTAATCATAATCCCTAATGGTGTAATATTTTGCAAATAAAAATTTAACTAAGCCTAAGTCTAAGTTAATGAAAGGACAAAAACTAAATTACAAATTAGATGAAATAAGAAAAAGGTAAACCAACTTAAGAGATTAAAATTGATAAAATAAATCTAAAAAAATTAATACAATACACATGTATGCATAAAATACCAAACTAGAAATTAAAATAAGAAAGGAATAAAGAATACAAGAATGGGTAAGCATAGAAGGGTATCTTGAGTCCAGTCTAACTAGAGAAAATTATTATTTTAACTCAACTCTATTTTAGAAAGGCAGTAGTCATAATTGAAAAAATAAAGGGAATAAAGGGACAGCTAGGAGTGATTTTAGGAGAACTTTTAGGATGGATGACAAAAATTGACTTTTAATTAAATTAAATTGTGGATTTACTTGTGCAACTAAGCGAATAGTGACAAGTATATGCGAGAAATAATTCCTAATTAAATTAAAAAAAAAAAAAAATGTGCAAATGGCAAGTTGTTACTAAGGAAATTCTATAAAACAAATGGTTGAGAGGAGGAAAAGAATACATTGGTTATGAGTAACGTTATGCTATAGAAATTCTGACTGTTTTTTCTTGTGAGAGTTGGGATACCTAGCTTGAGATAGAGTGGTGGCTCTACCTTGCGAGGCAAGCTAGGAGCTAGAGGATTTTGGTTGTGGGTGTGTGGCCCCTTTGTGGTTTGGGAGGGCTAAGGGGGAAGAAGAGTACCCATAGCATTGGCTAGGAGGTACCAGCTAAGTCTCAATGATTAGCGAGCATGAGAAGGAAGGAGAAACACTAGTTGCGGAAATCCTCTCCAACTCCGTCTTCGTCGTTTGTTGTTACAATATTTCTTATTTAAGATTGAATGTAATAAGTTGGATTATATATGGATGTAGGTTATTGATGAAGATTTATTAAATTGATGTTAAGTTTTGTGAATTTATGAATGGCTACGAAGTTTTGTCTTGAAATTTGTAACTAAATGTGTTGTAGATACTTTGCAAATAATCTGGAAATGGTGAAACCTGGTTGTCTATTGTTTAACATTGAACTTTGCTTGATAATGAGTAGCAAGGAATCTTCTATTTAATGGTTGGGAGTGACGGAAGTTTCATGGATTATGACATGAGTTATTTAATATGTTTTTAATAATTATTTTGTATCTAACTGGTAGACCCTTGATGGCACACCCAACTTAACCATTGCGATATCTTTTCCCACAACGATTTTGCCTAGGAGAAAAACCTCCTTTCGTTTACCTTTATTTCCTCTACGATTCCTTTAATGTCTCAGCGTTACTTACCTTTAGTGTCTCTGCTAAAACTCTATTTACTTGTCTCAGCGTTTTTAACCCTCTTGCCCAACGAAATCCCATCATTATCCTCTGCGAAATTCATAGAGAACTTGGCGATTGTTAGTGCCCTCTGCGAATTGAATGTATCTATGTGTTTTAATTACATTTCGGGACCGTGTTCCCTTTTCCCTTAGCGCTGGCAATGTCTCTGCGTTTTAATACATTCTGTACTTCGTTTCCCTTTCTTCCTCAATGCTAGAATTGTCTCTGCGCCTTCTTCCTCTTTCCCGACGAAATGACATCTTTCTTCTTTGCGTTTTTCCATTTTTAGATCTCAGGGAATTGCCTTCTTTACCCAGAGAATTCATCCAGGATCCCTCAACGAATTTAACCTTATGTTTCTCAGCAAATTTCCTTCTTTAGCAAGTTAATTCTTCTTGGATCCCTCATCGAATTTAACATATTGTTTCTCAGCGAATTGCCTTCTTATTACCCAGGGATTTCGTCCTTGTTTTCTAAACGAATTTGACAATTGTTCTCTGCGTTTTTGTGAAGAATCCTATGCTCTGTTCCTTCAATCCACTTGCCCAACGATTGATAGTTGTTCCTTGCATTTTAATGAAGAATCCTATGCTATGTGCCTTCAATCAACTTTCCCAATGATTTGATAGTTGTTCCCTGCGTTTTTATGAAGAATCTTATGCTCGACGTCTTAATCCACTTGCCAGCAAAACTATACCAGTTCTCTACGTTTTTGGGGGGTCTTTATGACGTCCACGTAAGGGGCCATCCCAGTTTAACTTTCTAATCTCATGAAGAGCCCACCTGTCAATCCTTTAGAGTATTGAGGAACGATTGTGGGTTCGTTTAATTCCGTTCTTTGGAGACGTGGGGCGGATGTCTCTTAATGTACTGTGGTGATCCTTCTTCGCCTAGGTTTTGAACTTCCTTTTAACTTATAATTTTAGACTTGCAAGTGACCCTTTTAATCCTCCTTTTTAGTTAAAATTTTTTATCCTTAAATCATCCTTAAGGGCATGGAAAACACAACATATTAAATTACCTTGATGTTATTCTTATCAACACCCTACTTAGAGTGATTTTGTAATAAATCCACCTAGTGTAGTGTACTCTTGGGCTAAGAGGATTACCACGACCTATTCATACATACTTTAAGGTTTAGATTTTACCAGCTTGTTGGAATAAAAGTTACTAGTATTCTGCAAAGGAGATTTTTATATTCTTTGTTTATTACATAAATAATGAGGATATTTTAAATTGCAAAAAGAAACCTTATTTATTTTAGTATTGGATATAATTATAAGATGGATAAGTGAAAAATCTAGTTATGGCTCATACTAACTAGATTTTGAACTTGGTATTTAGTTGGTAACTTATATAAGTTGATTACTTATTGTTGGTGCTCTAGAATTGAGTCAAGTGTGAATTGGGTAGAGTTAATTCATAATACATTACATCATTTGAAGCATAATCATTTCAAGCGTAAGGTACTTATCATCATACATCAATATCTAATTTATGGCGCGTAATTATTCTAATTATTTTTTAATTCAATCATACATCCACATAAATTTCAAGACACAACAGTAGTCACTTTAAATTAAATGGTGCAAGAGATCATGGATGCTTAATCAATCATATGTCGATCATTATACTAAAAGCGCAAGAGAAATATAATTTTAAACCATCATAAATATAATTTATAAGCCACAATTCATTCACACATAACAAGGACACAATTCACAACCTATAGCGAAAATATTCCTTCACTAGTACTAGTTTTTTCATTACTCTCCCATAATATATACAAAAAAAATTAAAATTTGTAATCCCTCACCTCTACACGCATAACCTTCCCATTGCTTGAATTCCTAATTCCCATCCAATTGCTTGAATTCCTAATTCTCGACCCATTACTCACATTACCTCACTGAGAGTGCATGTAGCCATTTCTAGTTGGAGCGAGAGATTGAGGAGAAAAAACCCACATAGAGTGACATATGAGAGTGCCCTTGCTGGAGTGATAGAGGAGAATAACCTCACCTCCCCGCGACTGAGATTTACCTTTTTGGAGAAACATAGGAGGATCAATCTTCAAAGATAATGACATCACTAGCCCTTATTGGATAAATAGAGGAGTGACTGAGAGTGCCATTGATGGAGCGACAAAGTAGGCCCTTTTTCGAGCGATAGAGGAGACACCACCTTGACCAACAATGATTCCAAAATCAACAAGTTATTAAAATCCTTTAAAACCCCAAATCTAGAATTGAATATCCTCCTTTTGAATCTCATCCAAGGTTATGTTAATCTTGATAACTGATTTTAGAAAGAGAATCTCTTCTGGAAGCCCTAAACATTTACTCCATTGGTCATCCACTTGCACAAATTGAGGTTAATATGCTTGGATTGTTGTGACCTTTATTTCTAAGAACCTAAGACCAATGATTTTGGATAATAGGGGTAGTGGATTTGAATAAACACCAAATTGGAAGAGGCCAATGGCATGTTAGAAAATTGACCTGCCACACCAAAGGCTCTTATCATCGAGTCATATTTACCATGCTTACACAGGGGGGAAAAATGATTTATAGAGGTTACTTATTAAACATGAAAGACATAAACTACAACTCACATATTTCAATTATGGAACAAAATTTAACTGGTAGACCTCTAACATATTTTGAGAGATTTATCCCTAAAAGGTTCCTAAAAACAAGCTACAATGAGAAAAAAAAATGTATCTATTCAATGGTCAATTCATTTTCTCCATTGAATTCTTCTCTACAAAAAAATATGAACAAAATAATTTCCTACAAATTCCATGTTCATATTCACATGCCAAACACATGTTTCAAAATAGTCATGTTGAATGGTAGAGCATCGCCTTGCCATGCCAAAGGCTCCACTCAATGGGTCATTTTCTCCATGCTCGGCCCAAGAAAATGGTTCTTTCCATAGGCCACATATTATCCTTTGGACACACATGTTGCAACTTGTGGATCTTGATTATGGCATATCGTTTTATAGAGAGCCCCCTGATAGATTTTAAACTTATGTCCCTGAAAGGATTGTGTAAAATGGGCGAAAATAAATTGCCTCAATTTGATGTGTTGTTTGTTCTAGTTGTTTTGTCTTTACATAACAATATCATGATAACATCTCTCACACATTTCATGAAAATACATGTCATTAGGGTCCTGGTTTAGAAGAGGCTAGTTGCATGTTAAAACACTGACCTTCTATGCTAAAGGCTTTGATTGACATGTCATTCTCACCATGCTCTTCTTAGGTGCATTTTTCTTTTCAAAATCCACCTAATTATGATGGGATGTGCACATTACAACTTACATATCCCAATTCCAACATATTGTTTCACTAATGAGCCGTCAATAACATTCAATACCCTTAATGTCATTAAAAGGTTCATGTAATCAAGTTTCAATGAGCAAAAAAAATATTACTATGTTTGAGATGTCATTTTATCCATTGCCTGTGTCTCCATAGAACAATACTAACAAATAAACTTTCTCATGTGTCTTAGGCACCCATTTAGGGAGATGTTGGTTGATTTAGGGGGGGAATCTTTTTTCCCTTGTTTGGCATGTATTATAATATGTTGGATATCTCTATGGAAAATGACGGCAACCTTTCTCGCATATCTTATTTCCATAATTACACCAAAAACCCATTTTACAAGTGCCCATTTCCATAAAAAAAAACTAACCCACCATGCCTTTGACCAACTTTAGATAGCAGGTGATTTTCACCATGCTCACCTAAAGCATGTGGTTCCTTGCAAAGACCACTTAATCACTATGATATACACACATTACAAATTATGGATACCAATTGTGCCATAGTGTTTGATAAATATTTCCTTCATAGTTTTCAAGGACTTTGTCCCCGAAAGGATCCTAAAATTGAACTTCAAATGGGGAAAAACATATATTCATTTGACATGGTGCTTGTTTCATTTATTTGTGTCCATGGAATAACACTAACAACAAACTTCTCATTCCATGCATGGTAGTTGTTTKTATTGGAAGAGGCCAATTACTTGGTGAAACATTCACTTGTCATGACAAAGGCTCTAATTACTAGTTCATTTTTTCTATGCTATCCTCAAGGACATGGTTCTAAGAGGAGGCCATTTATTGTTTGGTGTTATAAGCAAAATCTGTCTTTAGGGACAGATCCGACCTATCCGGCTGTGAAGCCGGTTACAGCCTCTTTGGTAGCTCGGCACGAGGCAGAGACTACCCGCACCACAGGTGGT
>JZKD02S2209388.1:16511-29291 GCA_000966675.3 Picea glauca | reverse complement strand
TTTTCCCTATAGGTTGTGAATTGTGTCCTTGTTATGTGCGAATGAATTGTGGCTTATAAATTATATTTATGATGGTTTAAAATTAGATTTATCTTGCACTTTTAGTATAATGATCAACATATGATTGAGTAAGAATCCATGATCTCTTGCGTCATTTAATTTAAAGTGACTACTCTTGTGTCTTGGAATTTATGTGGATGTATGATTGATTTAGCAATTAGTTAGAATACTTGCATGACATGAATTGGATTTTGATGTATGATGACCAATTGATGATGAAACTTGTGCTTGAAATGATGGAATGTATGTTTAATTGAGTTGATAGATTCTCTGGCACCATGAGTTTAATGCGATTTATGATTGGTTTTGTGCTTTGATTTCTTGCGCCATGTAGATAGAATTGATGATTACCCTTGCGACTTGAAAGTAAAGTTGACGATTACTCATGCGTTGATAATTATGTGGATATGTTCTTGTTTAGAATTGTTTACTCATGGACTTGGAAGAATGTTAATTATTGATGATTGATTGTTTAGAAATTAGATTTCTCGCATGCCATAAATAATGTCTATGTATGAATGGTTGAGTATTTAGATTTCTTTTGCGCCATGAACACTAATGATGTTGATTGATTGAGCTAGTTAGATTTCGACTTGATTGTGTTAGTGGGATTTAGAAACCTCCTTGTTCCTCAGAACAGTCGCCAATGCTGAGACCTTAAGTGGTCAAAATAACTCAAACGAATCTTGGGCTTGAGCGTTGCTTATGTGTCTTGGAGGTCCTAACCTTGCAGGGTAGGTCGGGTGGGTAGCTCATTATTATTCAGTGGCATAGTTAAATCACATATTGGTATTTCACTTTAGACGATATGGATGTGTTGATTGCGTTGCTAGTTATTAAGATGATGCGCTAATTAAGTGCAACTATTATTATGATGATGCTTGTTTGAGTCGTTGTTTACGTTTGATTATGTGTCATTTTCATTTATGTTAATGTGTTGACATGTGTCATTATTGATTTCGATGGCGTGTTGTTATGTATTGCTATCAATTGTGTGTGACGATTATTTATCCTAATGCAAAAAAAAAAATGCACTTCGTTATTGTCGTAAGGATGGGGCATTACATGTGGTATCAGAGAAGGCTCAACCCTACGACTTGGGATCATTACACCTTCCACTGTATCAAAAACTTGATTAATAACTTATTGCTAACTAAATTGAATTGTGTCCCTGTAGGTAATCATGGTTATAGGACGTTGAGAAGGAAGAGAACATGGTGCTATGGGAGGAGGTGTGTCACCTCTAGTAAAATCCACACTAGAGGGGTCTAACCCCCAAGGAGAAGAACAAGTCATTGGACATGAGCAGGTTGTTGTGGGGGATGTAGTTGGGTTGATGAGGTCCTTTCATAGGGTGTCAAAGGCCTTGATTAAACGACTTGATAGAGATGAGACAAGGGTGCCTGTACCACCTAAGGGCCCACAACGCACCTCAGCCAATACTAACAATGTTCACAAAGAACTAGAGAAGGTAAATTTTCTTGAGTTCTTGGGTGCCACGGACAATGCATCCATCGAGGCATGGTTGGAGAACATGGTGATGTGCTTCACACTTCCCGACTACACCTCTAACATGAAATTATGCATGGATGTTTTTCAGCTAAAGTAGAGCGTTCATCTATGGTGGAAGACACTCCTACCACAAATAAACCTAGTCGTCGAAGATGTGTCATGGGAATTGTTCAAGGAAAGGTTATGGGAGAGGTATTTTTCAAAGGAATTCATTGAGCACCAACTCAATGAGTTCAACGCCTTATGACATGGTGGTCATACGGTGCCCAAGTATGAGGCCCAATTCATGGAGAAGCTCAGGTATGCTCCACATATTAATACCGAGAAGCTCAAGGTCAACAAGTTGTTTTCATATTTAACGTCAGAATTCGTGTGAAAGTGAGGATCCTAATTCCTTAGATGTTGCATTATGCAGTTGAGAAGGCCCTCATAGCTAAGGAAGAGATGATCAATGGGGGTTAGGGAAGGACTCTTGTGTGCCCGATGGGATAGGTGACATCTGGTGTGCAACAACATGAGACTCCAACTATACATCCATCAGGGTATCAAGGTACTTCGAGAGGATCCACGCTCACCACACCATGGTGACCGACACCTCAGTAGAGAACTCCCTATAGAGGATCACAACACTAGCAAAAACGTGATCTGTAGCAACAACAGTTTAGGTCTATTTAGTAGAACAGACCAGGGTTTCAGGCTGGAGGGCCAACAACTTCTACTTCAGGGACTAGGAGTACTGGAATGAAGACTAAATGTTGGACATGTGGAGAGCCACATTTCCAGTGCGACTATCCAGTTGAGAGGGATAGAGAACATGGGTTATCCGAACACACTACCTTTGGAGATTTGGGCAAGGCCCACCAGATTCATGCAATGGTGAATAACCGCCAGGATGAGCACAAATCTAATGTGCTTGAGATGTCAGGTACCATCGTTGATTGTAATTTTAGTATTTCAATAGATCTCGGTGCTACAACAAGCTTTATTTCTGGTGTAGAGATAAAAATAATTAAGGTAAAGATAGTTGAACATGACAAGTTTAGCTATGTGGAAATGGATTTGGGTGCCAAGAAGATGGTTGGAGGAAAGGTTACAGACTGTAGCCTTAACTTGGGAGATTTTGTAACGATTTCCAACCTATACATCACGACTTTAGGATCTTATGATGTTGTGATCGGTATGGACTGGTTGGAATCACATGATGTGATACTCAACTATAAGATGAAACAATTGAGTTTGACCAATTATGAGGGATAAAGACGAGTGATTGTAGGAAGAAAACAAGGAGTTTCCTTAAGGTTCATTTCTTCCCTACAACTACGAAAGAGCATGTGAAAAGGATGGAAGTTGTATGCAATCCTAGCGTTGAATGACAAGGTCATGGTGGAAGGATTAGAAAAAATTCTAGTATTACAAGAGTTTGTGGATGTGTTCCCATAAGAGTTACCAAGTTTGTCGCTCAAAAGAGAGCTGGAATTTACCATTGAATTAAAACCTATAACTAAACCGATAGAAAGAACGCATGATCGGATGTCGACCTGTGAGTTACATGAGTTGAAAATGCAATTGAAGGAGTTGTTGGAACTAGGACTTATACGCCCAAGTGTGTCACTTTGGGGTGCACTTTTATTTTCATATGGAAGAAGGATGGGTCGTGGAGACTCTGTATTGAATTCCATGAATTGAACAAGGCAACGATCAAGAACCAGAATTTGTTTCCAAGAATAGATAATTTGTTTGACCAAATGAAGGGTGCGACTGTGTTTTCAAAGATCGTCTTGAGATCAATATATCACCAGTTACGGATAAAAGAGGAAGACATTCGTAAGACCACATTCAATACAAGGTTCGTGCATTACAAGTTTACCGTTTTACCATTTGGACAGACAAATGCCCTAGGGGTATTCATGAGATTGATGAATGGTGTGTTTTGCAAATACTTGGACAAGTTTGTTCAAGAATTCATTGACGACATATTGATATATTCTTGGATGACGAAATAACATGACAAACATTTGCGCTTGGTACTACAGTGTTTACGAGGAAACAAATTATACAGGAAACTGTCGAAATGACCTTTTTATAAATTCATGATTCATTACGTAGAGCATGTTATCTCTGACAAAGGAATCACTGTGGATCCAATGAAGGTAGAGGCTATTATAGAATGTCCTGGACCGACGAATGTACCATAAGTATGTAGCTTTATGGGTTTATCAGGATATTATCAATGGTTCGTCGAAGTTTTTTCGAAGACAACAAACCCAATCACGGAATTGCAGAAGAAAAACAAGAAGTTTGTATGGACCGATAAATGCACAGAAGTATTTTGAGGTCTCAAGGAGCTATTGACGACAACACCAATACTAAAAGTCCCTGACATGGACAATGACTTCTTGGTATGCACAGATGAATCCAAGGAAGTCTTAGGTGGATTCTTGATGCAAGATGGTCGAGTGATCGCTTACATATCAAGGAAATTAAGAAAGAATGAAGAGAACTATGCGACATGTGATTTGGAGTTATTGGCCACTGTGTATGCCTTGAGAGTGTTGATACACTACCTGATTGGATGGAAATTCAAACTAAATATAGACCATTGTGGTTTGCAACACATTTTTACGCAAAGTGACTTGAACATGCAATAAAGGCATTGGTTAGAACTTCTTAGCGAGTACGATTTTATATTACCTACATAAAAGGAATGACGAACAGAGCGGCAGATGCATTGAGTTGGAGACCCCACATATTTTTGGTGATACCTCTTCAGACAAATCTTCAAGAAAATATTCTAATTTTGTAGTGCGACGATGAATGGTATAAATAGGTTAAGGAAAATATCAGACAAGAAACCATGTTGGTACCAAAGTTTGAGGTATTTACATTGGATAGCGACAGATTAATGAGGTATAGTAATTAGATTTACGTACTACATAAAAGAGAATTAAGAAGTTTGATATTAAGTGAGGCTCATAAAGCAGGGTACATGGGTCATCCAGGTGTCATGAAAATGAGGGCAGCCCTTAAGTCCTTATTCTTCTCGAAAGGAATAAAGGCAAACATAGTTCATGTCTATATTGTCAGCAAGTGAAGGTTGAACATAGACATCCAGCAGGATTACTACAGCCACATGCTATTCCAGAATTGAAATGGGAAGTCATTTTGATGGGCTTTATTGTTGGGTTGCCACTGACGACAAGGAGGCACGACTTGATTTTCGTGGTAGTTGACTCTCTGATGAGGATTTCACATTTTATCCTTATTTGTATGACGTATCAGGTACCAAACATAGCTAGAGTTTGTATCAAGGATATTGTGAGATTTCATGGCATGCCTAAAATGATCATATACGATAGAGGATCAATGTTTATAGGATGTTTTTGGAGTAGTTCACAAGAGGCCTTGGGAACCCAACTTAACTTTTATTATAGCGTATCACCTTGAGACAGATGGGTAGACAGAAAGAATGAACCAGATTTTGGAAGATATGTTGCATATCTACGTGATTGACCAACAAAAGAATTGGGAAGAGTTATTTCCATTGGTAGAGTTTGCATACAACAAAAACTATCAAAGCACCATTAATATGGCTCCATTTGAGAGTCTTTATGGGTGACCATGTCAGACACCTTTTAGCTGGAATCGAATTGAGGATAGGGTCCTGGTAGGACCAGAATTGATCCAAGAAATGGAAGAACAAATGAAAATGATACAACAAATGATTAAAGAAGTGCAAGATCAATAAAAGAGTTATGTCGATGTGCATCGCATTGATCGTAATTATGAAGCTGGTGATCGAGTCTTCTTGCGGGTGAAACCACACAAGAGTTCAATNTTTTCCCTATAGGTTGTGAATTGTGTCCTTGTTATGTGCGAATGAATTGTGGCTTATAAATTATATTTATGATGGTTTAAAATTAGATTTATCTTGCACTTTTAGTATAATGATCAACATATGATTGAGTAAGAATCCATGATCTCTTGCGTCATTTAATTTAAAGTGACTACTCTTGTGTCTTGGAATTTATGTGGATGTATGATTGATTTAGCAATTAGTTAGAATACTTGCATGACATGAATTGGATTTTGATGTATGATGACCAATTGATGATGAAACTTGTGCTTGAAATGATGGAATGTATGTTTAATTGAGTTGATAGATTCTCTGGCACCATGAGTTTAATGCGATTTATGATTGGTTTTGTGCTTTGATTTCTTGCGCCATGTAGATAGAATTGATGATTACCCTTGCGACTTGAAAGTAAAGTTGACGATTACTCATGCGTTGATAATTATGTGGATATGTTCTTGTTTAGAATTGTTTACTCATGGAATTGGAAGAATGTTAATTATTGATGATTGATTGTTTAGAAATTAGATTTCTCGCATGCCATAAATAATGTCTATGTATGAATGGTTGAGTATTTAGATTTCTTTTGCGCCATGAACTCTAATGATGTTGATTGATTGAGCTAGTTGGATTTCGACTTGATTGTGTTAGTGGGATTTAGAAACCTCCTTGTTCCTCAGAACAGTCGCCAATGCTGAGACCTTAAGTGGTCAAAATAACTCAGATGAATCTTGGGCTTGAGCGTTGCTTATGTGTCTTGGAGGTCCTAACCTTGCAGCGTAGGTCGGGTGGGTAGCTCATTATTATTCAGTGGCATGGTCAAATCACTTATTGGTATTTCACTTTAGACAATCTGGATGTGTTGATTGCGTTGCTAGTTATTAAGATGATGCGCTATTTAAGTGCAACTATTATTATGATGATGCTTGTTTGAGTCGTTTTTTACGTTTGATTATGTGTCATTTTCATTTATGTTAATGTGTTGACATGTGTCATTATTGATTTCGATGTCGTGTTGTTATGTATTGCTATCAATTGTGTGTGACAATTATTTATCCTAATGCAATATAAAAAATGCACTTCGTTATTGTCGTAAGGATGGGGCATTACATGTGGTATCAGAGAAGGCTCAACCCTACGACTTGGGATCATTACGCCTTCCACTGTATCAAACACTTGATTAATAACTTATTGCTAACTAAATTCAATTGTGTCCATGTAGGTAATCATGGTTATAGGACGTTGATAAGGAAGAGAACATGGTGCTATGGGAGGAGGTGTGTCACCTCCAGTAAAATCCACACTAGAGGGGTCTAACCCCCAAGGAGAAGAACAAGTCATTGGACATGAGCAGGTTGTTGTGGGTGATGTAGTTGGGTTGATGAGGTCCTTTCATAGGATGTCAAAGGCCTTGATTAAACGACTTGATAGAGATTAGACAAGGGTGCCTGTACCACCTAAGGGCCCACAACGCACCTCAGCCAGTACTAACAATGTTCACAAAGAAGTAGAGAAGGTAAAGTTTCTTGAGTTCTTGGGTGCCACGGACAATGCAGCCATCGAGGCATGGTTGGAGAACATGGTGATGTGCTTCACACTTCCCGACTACACCTCTAACATGAAATTATGCATGGATGTTTTTCAACTAAAGTAGAGCGTTCATCTATGGTGGAAGACACTCCTACCACAAATAAACCTAGTCGTCGAAGATGTGTCATGGGAATTGTTCAAGGAAAGGTTATGGGAGAGGTATTTTTCAAAGGAATTCATTGAGCACCAACTCAATGAGTTCAACACCTTATGACATGGTGGTCATACGGTGCCCAAGTATGAGGCCCAATTCATGGAGAAGCTTAGGTATGCTCCACATATTAATACCGATAAGCTCAAGGTCAACAAGTTGTTTTCATATTTAACGTCAGAATTCGTGCGAAAGTGAGGATCCTAATTCCTTAGACGTTGCATTATGCAGTTGAGAAGGCCCTCATAGCTGAGGAAGATATGATCAATGGGGGTTAGGGAAGGACTCTTGTGCGCCCGATGGGATAGGTGACATCTGGTGTGCAACAACATGAGACTCCAACTATACATCCATCAGGGTATCAAGGTACTTCGAGAGGATCCACGCTCACCACACCATGGTGACCAACACCTCAGTAGAGAACTCCCTATAGAGTATCACAACACTAGCAAAAACATGATCTGTAGCAACAACAGTTTAGGTCTATTTAGTAGAACAGACCAGGGTTTCAGGCTGGAGGGCCAACAACTTCTACTTCGGGGACTAGGAGTACTGGAATGAAGACTAAATGTTGGACATGTGGAGAGCCACATTTCCAGTGTGACTATCTAGTTGAGAGGGATAGAGAACATGGGTTAGCCGAACACACTACCTTTGGAGATTTGGGCAAGGCCCACTAGATTCATGCAGTGGTGAATAACCGCCAGGATGAGCACAAATCTATTGTGTTTGAGATGTCAGGTACCATCGTTGATTGTACTTTTAGTTTTTTAATAGATCTCGGTGCTACAACGAGATTTATTTCTGGTGTAGAGATAAAAATAATTAAGGTAAAGACAGTCGAACATGACGAGTTTAGCTATGTGGAAATGGATTTGGGTGCCAAGCAGATGGTTGGAGGAAAGGTTACAGACTGTAGCCTTAACTTGGGAGATTTTCTAACGATGTCCAACCTATACATCACGACTTTAGGATCTTATGATGTTGTGATCGGTATGGACTGGTTGGAATCACATGATGTGATACTCAACTATAAGATGAAACAATTGAGTTTGACCAATTATGAGGGATAGAGACGAGTGATTGTAGGAAGAAAACAAGGAGTTTCCTTAAGGTTCATTTCTTCCCTACAACTACGAAAGATCTTGTGAAAAGGATGGAAGTTGTATGCAATCCTAGCGTTGAATGACAAGGGCATGGTGGAAGGATTAGAAAAAATTATAGTATTACAAGAGTTTGTGGATGTGTTCCCATAAGAGTTACCAGGTTTGTCGCTCGAAAGAGAGCTGGAATTTACCATCGAATTAAAACCTAGAACTAAACCGATAGAAAGAATGCCTGATCGGATGTCGACCTGTGAGTTACATGAGTTGAAAATGAAATTGAAGGAGTTGTTGGAACTAGGACTTATACGCCCAAGTGTGTCACTTTGGGATGCACTTTTATTTTCATATGGAAGAAGGATGGGTCGTGGAGACTCTGTATTGACTGCCATCAATTGAACAAGGCAACGATCAAGAACCAGAATTTGTTTCCAAGAATAGATAATTTGTTTGACCAAATGAAGGGTGCGACTGTGTTTTCAAAGATCATCTTGAGATCAATATATCACCAGTTACGGATAAAAGAGGAAGACATTCGTAATACCACATTCAATACAAGGTTCGTGCATTACAAGTTTACCGTTTTACCATTTGGACTGACAAATGCCCTAGGGGTATTCATGAGATTGATGAATGGTGTGTTTTGCAAATACTTGGACAAGTTTGTTCAAGTATTCATTGACGACATATTGATATATTCTTGGATGACAAAATAACATGACAAACATTTGCGCTTGGTACTACAGTGTTTACGAGGAAACAAATTATATAGGAAACTGTCGAAATGATCTTTTTATAAATTCATGATTCATTACGTAGGGCATGTTATCTCTGACAAAGGAATTACTGTGGATCCAATGAAGGTAGAGGCTATTATATAATGGCCTGGACCAACGAATGTACCAGAAGTATGTATCTTTATGGGTTTATCAGGATATTATCAATGGTTCGTCGAAGGTTTTTCGAAGACAACAAATCCAATCACGGAATTGCAGAAGAAAAACAAGAAGTTTGTATGGACCGATAAATGCACAGAAGTATTTTGAGGTCTCAAGGAGATGTTGACGACAACACCAATACTAAAAGTCCCTGACATGGACAATGAATTCTTGGTATGCACAGATGAATCCAAGGAAGTCTTAGGTGGATTCTTGATGAAAGATGGTCGAGTGATCGCTTACATATCAAGGAAATTAAGAAAGAATGAAGAGAACTATGCGACATATGATTTGGAGTTATTGGCCACTGTGTATGCCTTGAGAGTGTTGATACACTACCTGATTGGATGGAAATTCAAACTAAATATAGACCATTGTGGTTTGCAACACATTTTTACGCAAAGTGACTTGAACATGCAATAAAGGCATTGGTTAGAACTTCTTAGCGAGTACGATTTTATATTACCTACATAAAAGGAATGACGAACAGAGCGGCAGATGCATTGAGTTGGAGACCCCACATATTTTTGGTGATACCTCTTCAGACAAATCTTCAAGAAAATATTCTAATTTTGTAGTGCGACGATGAATGGTATAAATAGGTTAAGGAAAATATCAGACAAGAAACCATGTTGGTACCAAAGTTTGAGGTATTTACATTGGATAGCGACAGATTAATGAGGTATAGTAATTAGATTTACGTACTACATAAAAGAGAATTAAGAAGTTTGATATTAAGTGAGGCTCATAAAGCAGGGTACATGGGTCATCCAGGTGTCATGAAAATGAGGGCAGCCCTTAAGTCCTTATTCTTCTCGAAAGGAATAAAGGCAAACATAGTTCATGTCTATATTGTCAGCAAGTGAAGGTTGAACATAGACATCCAGCAGGATTACTACAGCCACATGCTATTCCAGAATTGAAATGGGAAGTCATTTTGATGGGCTTTATTGTTGGGTTGCCACTGACGACAAGGAGGCACGACTTGATTTTCGTGGTAGTTGACTCTCTGATGAGGATTTCACATTTTATCCTTATTTGTATGACGTATCAGGTACCAAACATAGCTAGAGTTTGTATCAAGGATATTGTGAGATTTCATGGCATGCCTAAAATGATCATATACGATAGAGGATCAATGTTTATAGGATGTTTTTGGAGTAGTTCACAAGAGGCCTTGGGAACCCAACTTAACTTTTATTATAGCGTATCACCTTGAGACAGATGGGTAGACAGAAAGAATGAACCAGATTTTGGAAGATATGTTGCATATCTACGTGATTGACCAACAAAAGAATTGGGAAGAGTTATTTCCATTGGTAGAGTTTGCATACAACAAAAACTATCAAAGCACCATTAATATGGCTCCATTTGAGAGTCTTTATGGGTGACCATGTCAGACACCTTTTAGCTGGAATCGAATTGAGGATAGGGTCCTGGTAGGACCAGAATTGATCCAAGAAATGGAAGAACAAATGAAAATGATACAACAAATGATTAAAGAAGTGCAAGATCAATAAAAGAGTTATGTCGATGTGCATCGCATTGATCGTAATTATGAAGCTGGTGATCGAGTCTTCTTGCGGGTGAAACCACACAAGAGTTCAATCAAGTTTGGAAAGGGTGCTAAACTCTCTCCTAGGTGTGTGGGACCTTTCGATGTTGTGGAAAATAAAGGGCCCGTGGCCTATCGAATATCCTTGCCTAATTTTTTGAGGCATATGCACGATTTTTTTCATGTATTTTTTTGAGACATTATGTTAGTGATCCTAGACATGTGATTGACATGAGTTCCTTGCAGGTGTCGGACAAGGGTGCACTCATGGTTGATCCAATTCACATTCTGGACAATCACATTTGACAATTATGGCATCGAACAATCGATCATGTCAAGGTCCAGTGGGAAAATTATAGTCCACACTCGACCACCTGAGAGGAAGCATACGATATGTGTCAACAATTTCCATTTTTTTTTATAGTTAGACATTTAGATCTTGTCAGATGCCTTATTTACTACATATATACATTGTGAAACTTCGGGACGAAGTTTAAAACAAGAGGGGGTGTATGTAACATCCCGCACTTGCGAGCACATGCTATTGACTTATTCTTTCAGGACACTTACGTGAAAGTGATCCGGTTTTAGTATATGGTTGTTTGTTCTCTAACGGATTCTTATGATGATGTTATGTTATTTGATATCTATGTATTGACAGATGTTATTGATGAGTTTCCCCTAAGTGTGCAGGACACTTGATAGTTTGAGGATTCCAATGGCATCAATGGACCTCCTTGGACTCTGGATCGAGTCAAGGAGTGGATTGTATTGGTTTGAGTATTTTATTTATGCATATGTGACATATGATAGGGTATATTATGATGTTGTTTATGGATCATTGAGAGTGTTTTGTTGATGGATGCAAGATAACGATTGCTTGATAATAAGACTCACATAAGGAGTAAAGGGGCCATGCACAACAACCAGATATTAAGGAAGAGGTGTGACAACATCCCTGTCACATCCTACTAGAACTCTCGTCATGGCTCGAATTGTAGGTTAATGATTACCTAGTTCGAGAAATCCACGATGTCGTCGCGTAATTAAAATATGAATCAAAGGAGAGTGACACCCTTGAAGCACGAAGAACATCTTGAAGGACACATCACGGTATTTAAAAGGGTGAGTCAATGAATCTAAGTGGCCTAGAAAACTTTGAGCAAATGTTAAACCTATAAAATCTTGAGCACTATCGAATTAAGTAATTGATTAATCATAATCCCTAATGGTGTAATATTTTTCAAATAAAAATTTAATTAAGCCTAAGTCTAAGTTAGTTAAAGGACAAAAACTAAATTACAAATTAGATGAAATAAGAAAAAGGTAAACCAACTTAAGAGATTCAAATTGATAAAATAAATCTAAAAAAACTAATACAATACACATGTATGCATAAAATACCAAACTAGAAATTAAAATAAGAAAGGAATAAAGCATACAAGAATGTGTAAGCATAGAAGGGTATCTTGAGTCCAGTCTAACTAGAGAAAATTCTTATTTTAAATCAACTCCGTTTTAGAAAGGCATCAATCATAATTGAAAAAATAAAGGGAATAAAGGAACAACTAGGAGTGATTTTAGGAGAACTTTTAGGATGGGTGACAAAAAATGACTTTTAATTAAATTAAATTGTGGATTTACTTTTGCAACTAAGCTAATAGTGACAAGTGTATGCGAGAAATAATTCCTAATTAAATTAAAAAAAAAAAGTAAATGTGCAAATGGCAAGTTGTTACTAAGGAAATTCTATAAAACAAATGGTTGAGAGGAGGAAAATAATACATTGGTTATGAGTAACGTTATGCTGTAGAAATTCTGACTGTTTTTTCTTGTAAGAGTTGGGATACCCAGCTTGAGATAGAGTGGTGGCTCTACCTTGCGAGGCAAGCTAGGAGCTTAATGTACTGTTGTGATCCTTCTTCGCCTAAGTTTTGAACTTCCTTTTAACTTATAATTTTAGACTTGCAAGTGACCCTTTTAATCCTCCTTTTTAGTTAAAATTTTTTATCCTTAAATCA
>JZKD02S2209387.1:1217046-1230727 GCA_000966675.3 Picea glauca | reverse complement strand
AAAATAGGATTGATTTGTCTGAGTTTTTGTCTAAAGGGTTTGACACCAGGCTTCAGGGGTATCTTATGTTCAATCACAGTGGGGTCATAGGTTCTCAGCTCTTCATGTGACCAAGTGAAAACGTCCTTGTACTTTCTAAGCAACTCTGAGTATTTACTTTTGGTTTCTGGGGACAGATATTTGGATAGTTTCACCAACCGAGGGTTTTCTTTAGTACCTATGTCACAGTCCTCAACCTCTTCAGGTTGAGGCTGTAGAGTGGATCTTGAAGGGATATCATCTTGATTGAATAAGCTTTCCAAGGGAACCAGGCCCTTAGGGATCTGGTTATTTTTAAGAACGAGCATTCGGTGATTCATGATTTTATCATGGAACTCTCGAGGATCCTCCCCTTCCTGCATGATCCAAATAGGATCATTTTGGTTTTCTTGGTCAGTGTGCGTTTCGACAAACTCTTCTATTGATTCTAAAAATTTGTGAATCTGTTCATCGTCCTCAAAAACTTGCCAATGTTGTATGTTATTCAGTATAGAAGGTCGATGCCTCATTTATATGTGGTATTTTAGTTTAAACGCGGTGGGAGGTGTGAAAGTTGAGGCTGCTTTGGCTAACACATCATCCTGTTGGTTTTCAGTCCTTGGAATGAAATGAACCTTCACAGAGGAGAAGAAATTTTCAATCAAATCCCAAACGCAATTCTTGTAGGACCTCAACCTAGGATGTTTGGCCGAGTACTGTCGGTTTACTTGCTTTACGATTAGCTCAGCGTCACCAAAAACTTCAAGTTTTTTTATCTTCATTCTCCTAGCGGCTTCTAACCCTAACACTAAGGCTTCATACTCACATACATTATTTGTGCAGTCCACATTCCGCTGTAGCCTATAGGAAAAGGGGATTACAAATTGATCATCATGAGCCACAAGGAGTGCCCCTGTTCCATCTCCTAAGTAGGATGAAGCACCGTCAAAAAACATCTTCCATACACCAGTGCTATATACATTTTTTTTAATTTTTAATTTTTCAGTTTTCTCTTTTGTACAACTTTCAGCTATATCTACATCAATATCGTCATCAATGGATAAGATACAATTACCTAAATCTTGATCAACTATATATACAAGGTGGTTATTTGGGTTATGTGGATCACCTACCATGAATGCCAACCTAGATTATCTGTATAGACGCATGTATTGTCCTCCAAAAACTGGAATCGTAGAATATGTCATATCAAGCTAGAGAGATCCTCTAAGCTTGGCACCCCATGACCTAGATAACAACATACCATATTTCGGAGGGATATCGGCAACCACTACGTCCATAAGAATGCTTTTTGCGGGTATTTGTGCCAGATTTACCACCAAGTCTTTAATCATGCCTATGCATTTGATTTTTCTTGAATCAAATGAATATAAATCTCCATATGACCTAGTGATTTTGAGACCTAATTTATCCATAATGGCTTTAGGCATCACATTGTGGGATGCTTGAGAATCTAGCGTGCAGTTATGGAGTAGGTGGTCAAACAAGGTTAACGTAATATAGAAAGGGGCAACAGTGTCTCTCGCACCTTCGAAATGTGGACCAAAAACTATGTTCGGCTTGTCATCTTCTAAGTTGATGACATCGACTTGGCTTTTGTCTTCTGAAAAGCTAATCATCTTGGCAATTTGTTTTCTGTATATGGGATTTTTAGCCAATTCAACAAGTGCGATAGGGATTTTGATTTTGTTTATTTCATTTTCCAGACTAAAATTTCCTAGGGCCTTGTCGCTCTCTATGTTTGGGGCCTCCATTCCTTTCTTTTCATCTTTTCTTTGTGGTGCAGATTTGGTTTCACTCACAGGGACCTGTGTTTTCATGGCGGGTGTTCCTACTGACTTTGACTTGACAGGTTACGTGTCAGCGGTGTGGGTTTTTGCAGTCTGTTTCTCAGCAACCTTTGGAGCTGCTTCATCGGTTTCGTCCCTAGGCAATATCTTTTTTGTTGGGGCAGTTGGAAGACTCTTGTTCCTAGGTATTAAATTGTACTTCTTTGTAGTTTGGCTATAATATCATCTGAGATACCCTGATAGGTCAAATCTTCAGAAGTACCATTGCTAACATCGTCTTCCGATCTAATTTCTTTATTTAAGGATTCTTCGTAATATTGTCTTGATAAATAGGGTGATTTACTATCATCGCCAAGATTATTTATATCCTCATCTAACTCTTCAAAATCTTCTAGGTCTTCCTCTCCAATGAAGTTTTCACTTTTGAAGGGGGTTGGGATTTTTTGATCCTCATTCTTAATTGTTTTCTGTGGGGCCTGAGGATCAGGATTCCTTCTAAAATCCTTCCTAGGAAAATTATCCCTTTTTGATTTATCTAGTTCCATTTTTGAGATCTTATTTGACAGTTCTCTAATTACCTTAGCCATCTCATCTATTTTATCTATCGAGGATTTCCCCGATCCTGAGGATCCACCTTGTTCTTTGAATTTCCTACTTTATTTGTTTCTGGTTTCTATTTTTGCTTTTAATTTTATTGATGCCATCATGTTCGATTCGATTTCTAGGACATCATCTTGCATTTTTGTGAGATCTGTTGATCTTCTTTCTCTCAATAATAGAGCGAAATCAGGATCAAAGGCTCCAACGAAAGTCACCTTTATTGCGGGTTGAGACGGCTTGACCTTGACCGGGATTTTATTATACAACTTGTTAAACCTTTGCGTGACCTCGAGAACTGATTTTGAGTTTTTATTTTTTAAGGGCTCCAAATTCAGTTAGGTAATAGAGGTGGTCCCTCCTTTCCCCCCATTGTCTGATAAAAGCGTTTTCAAGTTCTTCGTAAGATCTTAGAGATTCTACTGCTAAGGTTCGAAACCATGTGCTCACTGTCCTTCGAAAGTTTGAACGAGGAGTCTAGAATATACATCTTCATGTTCGATTTAGAGGATGTTGGCAAATTGGTCAAAGAAATTTGTGTGTTCTTGAGCGGTTAAATCTCCTTCCCCTGTAAATTTGGGAAGGCTTTTCATATAGTTTTCGGGAAGGTCGTGCAGGGGAACTGGGAGGACAAGGGGGGCATATTTGGTAGCTACCTTAGCAAATATTCCAGGAAGCGGTGCTTGGTCACCTGCTGGTCCTCTTGGGGCACCGCCCCTAGCTCCTGCACCTCCGTGTGCAGCCATTAATGGATTTGAGGCTGAAACTCGGGGTGTGTAAGGAGAAGCCTCACAGAATTTTGGGGTATATATTTCAGGAAAAGAGAACATAATGTTTGAAAGGGGAAGTGAGACGAATCTCTCAAGTGTTTCCTTAACGTTCAACTGTGTAAAATTAGGCTGACAAATAGTATGTATAGGTGAAATGATTTGTCTAAGTGATCTTCGTGATTTTAAAATCTTTTCGGGATCATAGATTGGTGAGGTCTGCTTGTCGTCCAGGTTATTTCTGGTGTTCTTTCGGCTAAAAGCCAGTTTACTTATCGTGGAGTCGCCAAGTGAAAGATGAAGGTAGCCTTAGAAAGATTTTCTATCTTTGTTCACTATCAAATAAAGAAAGTGTCAATGTCATTCTTCCCAGGGAAAAGTTTCATTTCTTCGTTCCCCAACAACGACGCCAAAAATATGTTGTTCCTGAGTTTATACTTTAAGGCTCTAAAGTATACCGTGAAGGCATCCGTAAAAATAAAGAGAACTAAGGGATAAGAATCAATTGTGAAGGATAAATCAGAGTTGGTTTCTCAACTGTCTCTGTCTAGCTTCCCATTGCTCTTGGATGTTGATATCTCTCTCGATAACTGCCCATGAGCGTTCTAATTCGACCCGGGTAGTTGTTGTTTGCAGGATAGTATTAAACAAGTTCAAAGCAATGCTAGTTTGATCTTGAAGGCCAGGTTCTATGTTAGGTTGTCTATTGTTTAGGAAAGTCATGAGGGGTAAAAATTATTGAATTATAAAATGTTTAAAGATTTGTTGCTTCGGTTTTGAGGGATGAAATAGAAAAGGAGTTTGGGAACTCAAAATAATAATGCAATAACAGTAGAGGTTGTTTCCTGTACTTGAAGTAATTTGAGAATAGCAAAATAATAACAAAGGTAACGCTGCCGAAAAATATGAGGCTTTAATCATGAAAGAATCTCATATCATGACAGAAGAAGGAGAGAAAACGATATTTCTAATGAAATATAAAATATAACCATCCAAGTGACCTACAGGTCTTGAAACTGCTGATAGAAATCACAGAGGGAAAACTGTAAATGATTAGATCATCAAATAAATTCAAACTATAATAGAATTTTTAGTTAAACTATAGCTGATCATTCATTAGAAAGACATGAAAAGAAATATGTTGAAAGATATTGAAAACAGAGTAAAGGAACACATAGCTTCAAGTTGACAGAATTCAGAATCTCTCCTGCATTATCTATATCACTGTAAATCGGAAAACTTCTGATACAATTGGCTCCCCAAAAACCAAAAGCCCCTTCTCAGTCTTGTGAAATTATATTTATACATGATCACCAAACCTTTTTCCCGTTGGTGATTAACTAACTTCCGAAGACTAACGGTTACATGAATTAGCAATGTTGAACCGTTTACATCTCTATTTTAACTTCTTTATTATTTCAATGATGAAAATATCTAAAACAATATTTCATGTCTTCGTTGATGAACTTCCTTCTTTTGTTTTAAGACAACGAATACATTTTCCCAGAAACTGCACCAAAACTCTGGGAGCTTCTGGAATATCTTTTGCCTCAAATAGGAAGAACTTTCTCTGTAGCTCAGGCAGACAATCTTCGATTATCTTTCTTGTGAACTTAATAGTTTGTAACTTTAAGTTCGGCATCACTATCCATTTGTCAATTTGAGTGACATTGATTACCTTTATTTGTGGGATCTCTACCTGAATTTCTTCCAGATCCTCCTTGAATCTTAACTGATGCTTACCAATGTTAATTTCTCCTAACAACCCTGGATAGTCGTTTCTTTCAATGTTCAAGCAAGCTTTCTCTAAAAGGTCAAAAATTCCTTGACAGTCATCATTAACCTCTCTGGTTATTTTCTTGTTTTATGCGAGGTTTGATTCCCATACCTTGAGTATTATATCACCTTTAATTTTCTCTGAAACAGAGAGCTTTTGAGTCTCTCTGACCTCCTCTTTTGTTGAAAGAGCCACTGCTTTTTGAAAAGTTGTTTTGGCTTCTTTCGCTTCTCTCTCTTTCAGGAGAATACTCTCCAAGGATTTACTTTCTTCCTGAAAGCAATTATGAATAAATTCCAGCTTAAAGAACACTCCCTGTTGCTCTTTTTCTATTTTTGTATGTATTTCCAACACCTGGGCTTGGAAGATTTCAAGCTCTACCACTTGATTCTGAATGGAATTAATCTTATTTTGTAATTGTCTATTCATTTCTTCATGCTGTAGGACCTGTGCTTGACTGACCTGTATCTTCAGGTTTGCTTCATCTAATCTTGCTTTTAGTTTTTGAATCTCTTGAATGTCATTGAATTTGGATCGTTATAGACCCTTGTTTATCTCCCGACTGATACTTATTTCAGTCTCCTTTAATTGAATTTGTAGCTGAGCTATCATCTGATCTTTTTGTTGCAACATAGTTCTCAAATTACCCACAGAGTGTAAATTGGCTGATGCGAAGGCTCCCATTGTGCCTGCTATTTCTGTAGTGAATTCCCCCTCTTCAAGTTTTTGTCCATCTATGATGATCTTGTGCTTTTTAATCATCATGTCCCCTCTTGGATGCATTTCCTATTTCAGGATAGCCTTCCTCTTTTACTGAAAAAATAATCGAATGAAGGAATTTTGTCTCTAGAAATAGGTTCAAGATCACTAACATATAGGGCTCCCTCTTGGGGGTTTCCATGGGTAGACTGCAATGGGGTCAAAGAAGTAATAGGGCTTCCAAGCTTCGTTGATACCGTTCCTCCTATTTTTTTGAGAAAATTCTCAGGGACTTCTGAAGATGTTTCCAACTCCTTTCCTTTCCTTGACTCTAATTTCTCTGTCTGAGGAACTTCTGTTTCAAAACTTGGGGGAGGTTCTTCCTGCTCAGGAGGGGGGGTCGTGTATTCACCTTGCAAAAATTTTGGCAAACAACTTCGCCTGTGAATTTGGAAGGACATGAAACCAGTCTGTAAGTCGGGTGATAAGGCCTGTACCCTGTTCAATACCTCCTCATAGGTTTTAACCTCTTTGAAAATATCATCATAAACAGACTCTTCGTGTTCATAAGCTTTCATATTGCAGTGCATCAAATGTTTGTCCACTAGTTGATAAGGGTCATGTTTTTTATGTTTGATATCTACCAGTTTAACTTCTTCTAGTGCTTTGGCTTCCACTTTAGAATGGCCTAGGTTTTGCAATGATATTTTCCTAATATGTACAGGGAATAGTGGCCAGGACTTCTTTGGAGCTGCCTTTAGCTCTATTCCAATACCGCCTTTTACTATTTGGTGCGCTACCTCTGTACACACCAGTCTGTCTGGGAGGAATTTTGGAAGAGCATGAGGGGGGATTGAGCACCCATACACCCTAATGTAAGAGAAGTTTTCATCAATGAACCATTTGGCTATCGCTTTGAGGTTTTTTGAGACTGTCTTAGAAATGCGAGGAGGTTCACAGCCATAAAACATTTTATGCATTGGAATTACTATGAAATGACAAATTTCGTAAAATGCATTCTTAGCATTTTCTTCCCATAGCACAGAGTGATACTCGTGTATGGGTTCGAGGCAGGTTATGTTCCAACTCCAATTCATTAGGGGAAATGGAGTCACAAAGCAGATTGCGTCCATGATGTACGCCGACATGTAAAAGGCCGTTGGCTGACCTTTAGATCTTGCAACTCTGTAATTTGAAACCTCTTGGGCTAGGTTATCAAACAAAATCTTGCTCCAGTTAAAAGTGTATCTTTCTGCTGCTTCTTCTAAAAGGGGCATCCATTCTGCAGGGAAATGGTAGGGATTCTTTTTCTTGAAGAGTCTACACAGCATCATGGCTACATAGACCATGTACTCGTTCAAAGATGCTGTGGCATAAATTCCATGGGTATCGGCCCTAAATTTCGATGGACATCTCGACCATCCTTTAATAAAATTAGGATATGTTTGGTCCGCCACAATACATTCTTTCCTTTGAAACTTAGCTGTAAATTCGGCATTATAGATGTACTTAGGATTTGGTGAGAGTATGTACATTACTTGTATATGCTCTGGCCTAAATGAGCCGAAAACGATCACTTGATCATTTAAAATGCTTCTTGTCGGGATATCAACCTTCTCCAAGGCCCAATTGATCATGCTGTTGTATGCCATGAGTCGAGGGCATGCTGCGATCTTATGAAGCTCTGATTCTGCTATATCCCGAAGATGATTCTCAGAATCAACAAGAGAATTTTTTATTTCGTAATCCAGGAGTTCATAGATTCCTCTCCAGGATTTAATTGAGTCAATGGCGTGTGGCGTAGTGTTGGATATGATATCTCCTTTTGGGTTACACATCTCCTCTATATCTTCACTCTTCTTCGGTGCTTTAATTGGCACCATAGCTTTATGTTAGATGGAAAACCTGTCACAGAAAATAAGCGTATGAGCTTGGCCGAATGCGAATTACACCTGATAGCATGAACTAGTATAAAATGCAAAACACAAACCTTTAATTCTCTTTTAACTCGTTTAATGATGAAGGTAGTGACGCAGCTGACAAGAAATTAATACCTTAAATGCAGTGAATATTTCTGAGATACGCATTAGTGTCTCATAAATTATCAGTTATCCATTATTAATGTGGCCATATTTCGACAATCCCAGATTCAAAATTCGAAAGATTTCATTCAACGGTACCGAAAATAAGAAAATACCTAAGAAGTTTAATTACCATTAATCGTGTTTTTAAAAAAGAGTTAATTTAGTCTAAACATTTATTATGGTTCGAGACTTCGCATTTCGGGGTTTTGGGGATCGTGGATACATGAGGCATGTCCTCGCTAAAACCCGATTCCTGAAATTGCGAAATCACGATAAGATTAGGTTTAGGCCTTAAATATCATATTAGTAAATTAATTAATCAGAATTAAAAATTGACTTTCATTTTTTGGGAAATCTGGGATCGGGATTTCGGGGATCATGTTGACCAGAGGTATGTTATCGCTGAACCTTGAATCCCGAAATTGCGATAAGATTAACTTAATCTTTAAAAATTACTAACTTCCATTTTTCAAGAAATCGGGGATCGAGATTCCGCGATTAGATATGTATTAAAACATATGTTCTCAATAAACCCCGAATCCCAATTTTTTTTTTTAAAGTTAGTCTTAACTCCTTTAGGTTTTAAGGTTTATCATGATTCTTAAAAAATGCGCATCAAAATTTAAAGAAATTTTAATTTTCCACCTTTTATTATTTAAAGAATAAAGCTTGTCAGGATTTTGGTACCGGGCTTTTGGAAATGATAGCGAGGGTTATGCTTTATGAAAAGCCGAAACCCGAAAAAGGAAAGTTTTAGTCTTAGAGATAAAAACTTTAAAAACTGTTTCAACACTACCTATCGTTGGAAATGACACGACAAGGAATATCCATCTATGAGTGTGTTACATGCATTTGCATTGTCCTTCATGTCCTTATTCCTCAATCAACTTCGGGCTCCATGACCACACTTCTGAGGCTTCTGGTAGTAGACTACTTCAAATGCACCCATCACATCTATTGACATCACCCACTTTTGTTGACATCAATGCAAATTGACTTACCATCAATCTTGACCACAACTCTGGGGTATCTCGAATTCTCCACGGTTTGACATCAATGACAATTAACTGTCCAACAATCTCCCCCTTTGGCATTGATGGCAACACAAACATTGATGGAAACACTCATACTCCCCCTGTGACCATCGCTTCTCATAAATTTTTCTCTCGATGTTTCTCTCCCCCTTTGACATCAATGGAAAAGGGAAACTCCCTTTGGGGCTTCTCCCCCTATCTTCATGCTTTTGTCTATCTTTTTCTTTCTCTCCCTTTGACATCGTGGGAAAAATGATAAATCCCCTTGTTGGTATGTCTCCCCCTGTCTTCATGTTTCTGATATTTCTCTTTCCTGATTTATTTTTTTGACGATTTCTCTCCTCCTGAATTTTCTATAGTCTGCCATGTAGATCAATATGGGACTTCATGCATACTCTTTCTTTCCTCTCTTCTAATGCTTTTGTCCATTGGTGCTTCCTCTTGTAATTCACTGACATATATAACAAACATTCAAAAATTACTTGACTTCAAATCTACATGACTTGTCAAGTTCACATCGATAACCATAATCTCCTTTGACGATATAGCTTATGTCATGCCTTTCACAACTTTCCTACTTGATTCCATTTGTTCAGTAGTTTCACTGATTCCACTGATTTCACTGTCATATATGTGTTTATACCTATCAAAGTTCTCATGAATCCATCTATGTCGATATGTCATACAATTGTCCATGATTCTACTACTCAATTGCATACAATGCTGACCAATTTAAATAATTCTTCGAGTCTTCTGCAACTAATCATTACATATTTCTTGCTGCTTAATATGTCTATTCAATATGCAAATCAGACTCTACATCTCTGCAACAATCTGTATTGAATATATCCCTACCTGAATATGTGCATGGAATGTTCTTATACAATCATGAACCTCTGCCTGAGGCATGTGCCAATGATATACTTCATGAATGTCAGTTGATACTTGCATGGGAATGTGTTCTGAAGGGTTCTCCTCAAATAATCAATCATAAGACTTTCGACACTTATATTCTGAAACTGCTTGCAAACACTTCAGATTGCTCGAAAGTTAGTTCTATGATCTATAGAGATGTTGCTTCAAATCCCCCTATTCGATATTCATATTTACTTGGAATCTCCAAGCCGGATGGCTCAGAAAAATACCCGCTCTGATGCAGAGTAATCTTCCTCTTCTTCTATGGATTCATCATCATCCTCTTTCTTAGTTTTGAAGTTCTTTTCATCTTCTTCCTGAATTCTAACATCTTCCTCTTAATCCTCTTTCTAGATTCTGACCTCTTCCTATTTTATTGTGGATTCATCATTATCTCACACTACTACAAATCCTTTGAGTATGATCTTTGAGACGTGGTCTTCATTCACCTTTTTTTATTTTTTATTTTTTCATTTCTTCACCAAACCTTCCTATATCTGACATCTTCCTTTTTTCATGTAGATTTGTTCTGATCTCATAATATTTCCAATCTTGAGAGTATAACTTTTGGGTGTCCTTCATTCATCTGTTCTTCCTTTACTTGTTCTTGTTTTCTTTTCCAAAACTTCTTATATTTGATATCGGTGTTGTCTTTCATGGAAGTATCAATCATGCTTCTACAATCATGAGCTATATGTCCATAGTTGTGGCACTTGTAACATTCAATATTATGCGGGGCCACATAAACATTTCTTGCTTGATCATTTATTCCATAAGCTCTGCAATCTACAGTTTTATGTCCAAAGTTTGTACAAGTAAAACAATGACCATAAAAGAAACTTTCATACCTGGGAGTGAATGATGTTCTTTGTGATGTATTCCTTCTGAACTCATGCCTTGGTTGATCACTATATTCTCTTATGTTGTTTCCTTCACAATGGTTGAATCTTATTTGATACCTGAAAGTGGAGGATCATCTTCGATATCTGTCTCTTCTGTAATCTTCTTCTTGAGTTTTCTTCATTTATGGAATGTTCTTCTTTGAGGGCTCAATTTATTCCTTCTTAATAGGGCCTTTGATGACTTATGCATAGCTCTTAGTCTTCTCTTCATTCCTCCTTTATATTGACTTGTAACAATTCTCTTCAGCTTTGTTTACTGATGATGTGGAGATTTCTCTTTCTTCACTGTTCTTGCTGAGCTTGAAAATTTTAATTCTTAATGTGACAATTTCTTCTTTAATCTTCTCACAATCTTCTTCTTTCTTCATCATTTGGATCTTCATGAATTATTCCTTTCTCTTTACTTCTTCAAGTTAGGTCTTCAAAGAGACAATTTCTTCTTCAAGTCTTATTTCCCATTGACTAAATTATGCTTCAAGCTTATTTAAGTCCTCAAATATTCCCTTGAGATGGCTAATCAAAATCTTTTCTCTCTTCTCTACTTCCTTTCTTTGTGTTACTATTTATGCTTCCAAAAATTGCTTTTCTTCCAACTGACTTTTTCATGCTTCATCAATCCTTTTGGATTCTTCTACTTGGAATTTTAGGTTTGTAATCATCTGTTGGACTTCTTCTGAGCTGGGATTTTGAGACCCCTTCTTTAGCTTGATCAATTCTTCCTCGAGTGACTTGTTTTTCTCTCTTTCTTTGACCATCTTGTCTAAAGCATTGGTTATGTGTCATTCATAATCTTCTTCTTTTGAATTTGTCTGACCTGATGAGCTTCTTTCTTTCCATACTAATTCAACATCTTATTCATCTTCATGCTCTAGATGAGATTTCTTTGAGTAGAAATTCTATAATTTATCCCAAAGTTCTTTGGTTGATGAACATTGTCCCATTCTGACTTTTACTGGATCTGATAATCCTTCTAAGATAAAATCCATTGCTATTTTGTTGTTTCTCTTCAATTCCTTCTTGGTTGCAGTCTTTGGTTTCTTTGAACTAATGTATCCTGTAACAACTGAGTGCCAAACATCATACCCCCGTGCCTGTAAAAATACTTTCATCCTGTCGCTCCATATCTCATAGCTCATACCATTCTGACCATCAAATATCGATGCTCCATTTACTGTGCACTTCATGAATCATGTCATTCCATTATATGTGGAATCCATGATCTACCTTGAAGTGGTTAAACTGTTTTCTTGAAGGACTTGCTATGATACCAATTGTTGGACTAAGATTTTCATTAGACCAAAGCCCACAAGCCTTAATCTCTGCCACAATCGCTAGAGATAGGATCCACGAGAGGGGGTTAACCCATGTCGTGAAACTTGTGGGAAGCACTGAACCCAATGCCCAACAACTTCCTCTTTTGTTCCACCTCATGTTCGTACTACCTTTTCCTTTCCTTATCTCGAACATTCTCTTCCTTGCTCAGGTTCCTAAACTTGCTTCTATTAGAAGCAACCCTGGGGTCAAGCTCCCAAATTGAAGGGGCACTTCCAAGGTACTTTTGGCGGACAACTTCAACCGACCCAAACAATCCTCTCAGTACATGTTTTGAAGGCAGTCATAACTTCCTCAACTACCCGATCTAATCCCATTAATGGGATTTATTGTGAACAAGGAAAACATGGTACTTTGGACAGGTTGGTCATTCGAGGTGATGTAGGTGTAAGTTGGGCTTATGGGAAAGCTTCTTATTTTTCTCACAAAAGCTTCCCAGTTTTCCCCTCACCAATTCCCACTAGTGGTATCATGACCAATACTACAAGGATTCCCCTCAGTTAGCTGGTAGGTGTTTTTATTAAACATAAACACAATTACAATGTTCATCATATATAATTCATGAAGTCTAAAACATAATTGTAGACTTGGGCGAAAACAAGGTGTCAAAATGTATTCTTCCCCAAATGTAGTTTTACCAGTTGAATGACACTATGTTATTTAGAGATGCTAGAACACATCTCTAGCCTAAAAAAAATATACTAAAATTCAGAGGCATGCTAGCTTAGGAAAGAGCTTTGATACCACTTGTAGTGTTCCTTAACCCTTGAAAATTGAAACACAACTAGGTATATAGAAAATGTAATTGTATATTAACCAGAAACAAGAGACAATAAGATAAAATATGCAAAGATGCTTTGTATATTGATAATGCAAAGAATAATACAATGTTCATTTTCCTCTTAAGGTGAGGTGACCTTCCACTAAGTAGAGCTCCAAATACACAACACATGCCACACATTCCAAAGTTTCATGTTTCTTTAAATAACTTTTCCATAGAAAAAACCCTAACTACTTGTGGTCCCTTCACTAATGGGTACCAAATACCTAGTGGTCTTATAAAGTGGACACTTTTCATTAAATAACTTTTCACTATTATCCAATGAAGCTTATTCAAAGAGGATGACTACATACAACAATTAACTAACTCCTAGCTAGCCTAAAGTAGGGAGGTTAGAGTAGGACCTTAACAATCTTTCTATCCAAAGATTAGGAAAGTCTTCCTTCAGTGATAAACTAGAAAGGTTGTGGATGTGTGAAACAAGAATAGATCCTCTAATATTTAAAATTTAATCTCGATAAGCTTCAATGTCCATGTATTTCCCTTTTGCAAGATGTTTGAATCCAAACTCAATGTTGTAAGAAGGGTTTGGTTATTAACCGAAACATTAAGGGATTCATAAGAACTTATAGGAAAAAAGTTTCATTCACATATAGCAATCTTACATTTCTCTTTACTCTTTTGAGTTAAGAGGCTTTATAAGAAAAAAATTGAAATCAAAGTTCGAAAGGTTTGGGAGCCTTTCCTTATTTTTGTTTATGTGTTGATGCTTCATTCTTTCAAGAAGAGTTTTGTAGTGTTAGATTATGACAATCTTTAGGTATTTATCCAATGTATCTTTAATAATTTTTATAAATATTAACTAGTTAATAAAATAGATAAAATAACATAATTATTTAGACTATCATAAAAACTATAAATATAATTTATATAATTAAAATTTGATTAATATAGTAAAAAAATA
>JZKD02S2209387.1:1187518-1207535 GCA_000966675.3 Picea glauca | reverse complement strand
GGTTTTGTATCTTCATTTTCATTTTCCTTCATGTCCAAATAACTTCATCAATATTCTGGTCCAAAACCCATGACTAGGGTTGACATCAATGACAACAACCAATCTTCCAACACAAACAAATACTTCAGACCATTATGGTCTGTCCTCAGTTTAAACCTCTTTCCCATGAGGTAATGTCTCCATTTCTTCAGAGCGTGCACTATGGCTGCCAACTCCAAATCATGATTTTCATAGTTCTTTTCATGATCCTTCAACTTCCTAGACTCATAACATATTACAAACCCATTATGGACGAGGAATCCCCCCAGTCCTTCTTTGCATGCATCTATACACACTACAAAATTGTCATTTGTATCTGCAATCCTCAGGATTGGATCACTGGTTAACAACTGCTTCAATTGCTGGAAGCTTCTCTCACATTCTTCCGTCCATTGAAATTTCTTCTCCTTCCTTTGCAAGGAAGTGATGGGGTGAGCTATCATTGAGAACCCTGCAATGAAACTTCTGTAGTAGCCATCTAGATCCATAAAGGATATGAATTCTGTCACATTCTTCGACGCTGACCATTCTCTGATGACTTCTATCTTCTCAGGATCCACAACTATCCCATCCTTTGAAATGTTATGTCCCAAATAATGGATTTGATTTTGATAGAATGAGAACTTGCTCAATTTGGCATACAGTTGGTGCTCTCTTATTACTTGCAACACCATCCTCAAATGATGTTCATGTTCTTCCTCTGACTTGGAATACACTAGGATGTCATCCAAAAAGACTATGATGAACTTTTCTAGGTATTCTATGAATACACCATTCATTAAGCACATGAAAACAATGGGTGCATTTGATAACCCAAATGGAACCACTGTGAATTCATAATGACCATACCTTATTCTGAAGGTGGTCTTGTTGATGTCTTCATCCTTTATCCTTACCTGGTAGTACCCTGACCTGAGATCTATTTTTGAAAATATCTTGGCATCCTTTAACTAATCAAAGAGATCATCGATCCTTGGAAAATGATACTTGTTCTTAATAGTCACTTTGTTCAACTTTCTGAAATCGATGCAAAATCTCAATGTCCCATATTTCTTTTTCATGAACAAGATCGAGGCACCCCAAGGTGACACACTTGGGTGTATATAACCATTCTTTAGAAGTTCTTCAAGATGCAATTACAGTTCTTTCATCTTTGGTGTACTCGTTCTGTAAGGAGTTTTTGACACTGGATCTGCTCTAGGAATCAGGTTTATAGAGAAATCGATATCTCTCTTTGGGGGTAGTCCTGGTACCTCCTTGAATACATATTCAAAATCTTCCAGGACTACATGGTATTCAATATTTGACACTTTATCCTTAGGTGCTTCCTCCATATGGGATGCAAATATTTGGCATCCCTTCCTGTAGCACTTTTTTAGCTACATTGCTCAGATTTCTCTGATAGCCATTGCCCTTGGGATTCCTTGTACTCTCCTTGGGTTTCCTTCCTCATCCAGGCAAGTGAATTCCTTGTTACGATAATATAAGATGGCATGGTGCTGGTCCAACCAATCCATCCCAATTAGAAGTTCATAGGAATCTAAAGGTAAAATGTTCAATTCATCCCATGTGCTCAGTTCGTTTATGTCCACTGGACAAGACTTAACCAACTCAATAACTTTTCTTTTGGCTCATGTAGCCATCTACACTAACCAAGATTTGGAAAATGCAAACTTTCCACCATCTTGGGATCTATATAACTATGACTAGCCCCCGAATCAATTAAAATAGTAAAGGCATGGTTATTGATCATACCTTCAACTTCAATCATTTGTTATTGAAACTCAGCTTGCTTGTTGTTAAGGGCTGCATATATCCTTGGTATTCTACTACCCATGTCCTCCATTGTTTCTTCTTGCTAAACATTGTGGACAACTCTCATTTTTCTATTTTTGTGGGGACAATCTTTATACTTGTGGTCTCCCTGACAACCCCAACATTGAATGGGCGTCTACCTTGGCCTTTGTCCCCCTACCTCAACCATTCTCTGCTCTATAAAATATGGTTTTCCTTGAGGATTGTTTCTGAAAAAGGATGGCTTAGATCCCTTCTTCCTCTGATCCATCTTGAATTTCTTATTGTCTTCCCAAGCTTTCCGAAAAATGGGCTTTTCTCTTTGCTACTCATATATGTTGAAGTTACTTCACACACACATATGATTTATTTTTACTAAGGTTTTTCCTTGTTTATTAGTCATAATTAGTCATTATCCCGTCTCCTATATTTTAGGGGAGAATATTCCACCTAGAGAATATTCTCTTTCAGTTGACACTTCAATTTGACTAGTTGAGTTGAGTTTAGATGTTGCATTGGTTTTATCACCATGCAACATTGGGATCATCACCATGCTAATTTGACATTTCTTTGGGATCATCACCAAACTGGCACATTACCCTTGATTCCTTGATTTAACTCCTCACTACTCTCTATTCAATCAGTTAACCGAAGACTGGTTGACTAATTAACTCAACTAGGTGGCAGTTCACTCTCGTAACTGCCTGAGAGACTAGACTAGGTGGAAGTTCACTCCTGTAACTGCTGGTGTGTGTCCAGATCACTCTAGAACACCACTATGTCACATTGGTTCTCCTCCAGTGTGCACTCATTGATTTATACAGAGTATATCATGTGTAAATTATTCATTATTCACAACGGTTAATGAGAATTCTTTCATTCTTTCTCTCCTTCTTCTTCTTTCTCCAATTCTCTCTACAAATTGTGTATTATTGTTTATCTAGATATATTTTGTGTAGGTTCAACACATTTACATGATATCATAGCTAGTGGAATTCTAAGCAAAAACTACACCAATTTTTTTTTGCAGATACAAAAGATTGAAGATAACGGAAAGATGGAATTCCAAAAAGAATTCAATCTTACACCTTACAATTATTTTGCATGGAAGGAAAAAATATCCATACATCTCCGAACCAGAGGGTTGTACATGTTAACCTTGAATACAGATACAAAACCGACAGCATCCATAGAAAAATCCAAGTATTTAAATCGCATGGATGAGACACTTGAAACAATTTGCAGTCTTATTTCTCTCGATCTCCTTTTTCACATATCTTCCTGTAAGACTCCCAATGAAGCCTAGATCACCTTGGAAGGGATCTTTGGAAAACATGATGAGATGAGGGGACACATGCTGGAGGTAGAGCTGCTCACATTGGATCCAAAAATCTTTGAGAATATCCAAGATTTCTTTACAAAATTCAAGGATTTACTCTCATAACTCAAAGCTTGCGGGGTTGATAAATCGAAGGAGGAGAAACAAATGGTTCTCACTATTCTCTCCAATCTTGGTCCTAAATTATCTGTATTCATATCCACATTCCATGATGTCAGATTCACCTCTAGAGCCACCTGGAAGATGCCTTCTCTTGAGGACTTTATCGAATCCCTGACACAAGAGAAAACCAAGCTCATCAACATGGGCACAATCAAAGGCCCAAGGGCGCATGCACTCATTGTGCATTATGGAAGCCACAAATATCAGAAATCTAATGATAAATATAAATGGAAATATCATGCACATCCGAAGAAGGAAGGGTACAAAAAACCCTTCACTAATGCTTCCGGATCCAAAGGGGAAAAGGGAAGAAAATGGGAGAAATGATCATACTTTCACAAAGGATTCCATCCAAAATCCGCATGCATGCAAAAAAAAAGAAGATGTAATGTCTCAAATACTTCAACAAAACAACCTTGAATATCGCATCCCCAAGGGTGCAAAGAAGAAGAAGATAGAAGATCCGAATTCCAAGAAAGACAATTCTAGCCATGCCTTGATTGCAATCAACTCTTCTCCCGATGTTTGGATCGTAGATTCAGGAGCATCACATCACATGGCTTCCTCATAAGAAGTATATTCTTCATTGGATGCATGCAAAGGTCCTCCTATTCTGATGGGGGACAACTCTTCTGTCGAAGTCACCGACAAAGGAAGGATTGAACTCACCAACGAAAGCTTCGAGAATGTGTTGCACGTTCCCAAACTTTCTGTCAACCTTCTCTTCGTGTATCAGATGATGAATTCCGACATCGAAAATGAAGTCATATTCACACCAAATTCCGTGGACATCTACGACATGCAAAACAACTCCATGGTTGCTACTTGTGAGGTAAATCATCAGTCTAGATTGTATACATTTTCTGAATTCATTGAACTTGATTCTTCTTTACTGCTTACTCATGCCGATGAAAGTAGTAGGATATGGCACGAAAGGTTTGGACATCTTAATGTCAGATACATGCAAAAACTTATCAAGTAAATATTGGTTGATGGTATACCATACATCCATTTCTCTAAGGGAGTGTGTGAGGGATGTGTTCTCGGGAAACAACCTCAAGAGAAATTCGACAAGGGAAAGTCTTAAAGAGCCTCCACATATTTAGATCTGATCCACAATGACCTTATGGGTCCTTTTCCGCATCCATCAATCAACAAAGCGAGGTTTTTTCTCATTTTTGTTGATGATTTCTCATGTTTTACATGGATCTACTTTCTCAGGAAAAAATACGAGGTCTTTCAACACCTCAAAGATTTCAAAGCCCTAGTTGACACACAGTCCGGAAAGAAGATCAAGGTCCTCCAAATTGATAATGGAGGAGAGTATCTAAATCATGAGATCCATGATCTTTTCCATGAGGCAGGGATCCAATTGCACCACATAGTTCCCTATACTTCACAACAAAACGAAGTTGCCGAGCAGAAAAACAGATCTCTAAAGGAGATGGCATCTTGCATGCTGCATGCAAAGTCTCTACCACAGAGACTATGGGATGGAGCACTTAATTGTGCAACATACATCCAAAACAGATCTCCCCGTAGATCTGTCAAGGATAATACCCCCTACAAGGATTGGAGCGGCCTCAAACCGAAAGTGACCCACTTTCGCATTTTTGGTTCATGTGCATGTGCCCAAATTCCCTCTGAAAAGAGGAAGGCACTTGATCCACAGAGAACTAAGTGCATTTTTGTTGGATACCTCGATGGTGTGAAGGGATATATGCTTATTGATCTTTCCTCGGACCATCTAATCATTGAGCAAAGTGTCCAATTCGAGGAAAGTGTCTCTCATGCACCTCAACAATTGCATGCAAACACCTTCATTCTTCCACTTGTCCAAGATGATGAGCATGAACATGCCAAGTCATATTCAGATGAGAGTTATGATTAAGAGGAATAAGATGATTTAGATTTAGAGTCAGTACAGTCAGATGCAGAGTCAGAGAATCCAGATGCAGTTGCAGAGCCAGAGAAGAGGCCCAAGTGGGCACAAACTACTCTTCAGGATGTAGGGGATCTCGTTGGTGATCTAGCCGATACTAGGAGGACTTGATATAATTTCGAGGAGCCTCCTGTTGCACTCACTTCCACTGAATCGTTTCCCTCTAGGAATATTTTATTGGTTCATTCTTCAGATCCACAGTCTTATGGTGAGGCTGCTGGAAATCCATTTTAGGAATCTGCCATGCAGGATGAGTACAACTACCTCCTCGAGAACCAGACTTGGGATCCGGTTACCCTTCCTTTTGGAAGAAAACTTTTTAGATGTAGATGGGTCTACAGGACCAAGAGCACAACGGATGGACATGTTAGTAGATACAAAGCCAGGCTTGTCGCTAAAGGATTTCAATAGGTTCATGGTATTGACTATGATGATACCTTCGCTTCAGTAGCGAATATGGATTCCATATGATTGACACTTGCCATTGTGACAACCAAAGGATGGCAAGTCCATAATATGAATGTGAATAATGCATTTCTTCATTGTGATCTCTCTGAGGAGATCTACATGGAGCAGCCCCAGGGTTTTATGCGGGACTCATCTTGTTTTTTCAACTGAAGAAGTCCCTTTATGGCCTCAAGAAGGCTCCGAGGGCATGGCATGCCAAGATGGATTCCTATCACAAAAATTTGTACGTTGTAAATCAGACCTGAATGTTTACATGATCAGGATGTCTGGTTCACTTCTACATTTAGTTCTGTATGTCGATGATTTGCTGATCACTAAGTGCTCGAATTCAACAATTTTTACAGTCAAGAGGATTCTACAGACAGGTTTTTGATGACGGACATGGGTCCACTACACTTCTTTATTGGACTCAAGATCAGTCATGATGCATCAGGCATCAAAATGTCTCAGGGCATTGAGAGATTTCACATGACAGACTGAAAGTTTTCTCCGAACCCTTTCCTATCAAGAGTCAAACTTGAGGATGGAGGGGAGACTCCACTAGTTTACAACACGCTATACAGACAACTAGTGGGAAGCTTGTTGTATCTCACACACTCCAAACCATACCTCTCATATGCAGTTGGCGCAGTTTTAAGGTTCATGCAGGAGTCGCATGAGCTACATTCGAATGTTGCAAAGCATATCCTTTGATATGTATAGGGCACAATCACCTTTGGGATTCATTATGTAGTAGACTCTACATTAGATCTCATCAGGTTTATTGATTCCGATTGGGCTAGCGATAACACTGATCGCAAGTCCAAATCTCGTTACTCACTCAGTATTAGTTCCGGGGCTATCTGATGGTCGAGCAAGAAGCAAGCTGCCATTTATCTATATTTGGCCGAGGCAGAGTACAAAGGGGTAGTTAACATAACCATCCAAGATATGTGGTTACAACATTTTCTCACTAACTTGGGCATTCAGTTTCATCGACCGATCGTCATCTGGTGTGACAACCAGAGCACTCTGAAGTTCTGCAGAGATCTAGTTCAGAGACAGCAGATGAAGCACATTGAGATCCACATGCACTACATCTGGGACTTAGTACACGAGGGGATCATTCACTTACAGTTCTTTCCTTCAGCAGAACAGACAATAGACATATTCACCAAGACCTTCACTGAGTAGAAGTTCCATTCTCTGCGAGGTCATATTGGAGTGAAGGACACAGTTGCCTAGATATTGTAGTTCTTCTTTTTACATACATTGTACCTTAAGGGGGGGGGGGGTTTCCCATGAGGTTTTCCCTCTTTCATCACTTTATTTTCAGTGTATATTTTGTTTTTGGGTACCTAACATGGCCTCATTATCGAGACCCATTCTTTATTTTCACCATAGTGATGTTCAGGGGGGTGTTGGAGTTACTTCACACACACCTAGGATTTATTTTTACTAAGGTTTTTTCTTATTTATTAGTCATAATTAGTCATTATCCAGTCTCCTATATTTTAGGGGAGAATATTCTTTTTTAGTTGAAACTTCAGTTTGACTAGTTGAGTTGAGTTTAGATGTTGCATTGGTTTTATCACCATGCAACATTGGGATCATCACCATGATAATTTGAACTTTTTTTGGGATCATCACCAAACTGGTGCATTACCCTTGATTCCCTGAGTTAACTCGTCACTACTCTCTGTTCAGTCAATTAACAGAAGACTAGTTGAATAGTTAACTCAACTAGGTGGAAGTTCACTCTCGTAACTGCCTGAGAGACTATGCTAGGTGGTAGTTCACTCCCGTAACTGTTGGTGTGTGTATAGATCACTCTAGACCACCACTATGGTGCATTAGTTCTCCCCCAATGTGCACTCATTGAGTTATACAGAGTTGTTGGCACAAGGGCAGACCTAAGGTTCAACGTTTCAACAATGCACCAACAAAACCCTAACTACCGACCCTTTCAGAAACACCTGTGAAGCAGATGAAGTCTTAGTCGAGGTAGAGGCAGGGGTGGTTGCAGGACTTAGATGTATGCAACCTAGCTAGGAGACAGATCTGTGATTACAATACTCTAACAAAGCACTCAATAGTTACCATTCATTAGTATTCAACCCTTGGTTACTTCGTAGATAAAACCTTAACTACAGAGCAACACCGTATTCAATAAGATATAACACATCTAAGCGCTTAGCATAAGGAAACAAATTAGATCTATAATTTTATCCACATCATTAGGCACTAAGCTATCATATTCATCCAAACATACATTATTGTACTAAGCATAAATCACACAAACAATATAACAACCATAAAGTACAAAGAAACGATCAACCATAATGCACAAAGCAACCATAGCACAGGATGTACATGGTTCACCCTAGCGTGGGGCTACTTCCACCAACTCTTCTCTTCTTTATTATATTCTGTCAAGATTCTACAGGCACAGAGCGTCAAAATCTTACTCTGTAGAGGACATGAGATCTGCATGCACCTCGCCAGATCCTCCTTCCCTAAGCTAGGTCATAACACAAATACTTCTTACAGTTTGCACATAAGCTTCTTACAATCACTTGCACTTAGATTCTACGGGTGTTCAACATAGCATGCACAAAGCATTCATACTATCCGCCCTTAGCTCACTGGCCTCTTCCTACTTCACCTAGATATATATTTATACATTACAAATGGAACCTAAACATGGTTAAACTCATGGGTCGAAATCCCATACCTGTCACATAATATCAAAACCCAAAAGTGCCCTAAAAAGGGGCCGAGATCCTGCGATCTCCACTTCGACTTGTGCTTCGCCTTCGACCAGCTTGTCGAAGTCCCAAAATAGGTCAAACATGACCAAGGATTTCCAAAACTTGGTCAAGGCCCAACATGCCTCCAACACTTACCTGTGACTCATCCTGAGTCACTCGGATCTAGGTAAGTCTGCCTCAAATGCTTGGATCTTAGCTTGAGCTACTTCGACCTGCTACTTCACCAAGGCCTCCTTCTCATCGAACTCTTGAATAACTACCTCATTCACAGGTCCCTCTAGGCACTGTTTTATTAAAGTGACTACTTGTTCCAGCTCTTCTCCTCAGCCTTCAATCTCCTTAAAAAGTAGGCAAGATGCATCCTGGACTGGCTGGAGCTCCAGAGTGACTTCCATGACTCTGCTTTGTATGGCATGGACCTGTTGCTGAGCTGTGCGCTGTTCTTGCAATCTTTTCATTCTCTCAACTACTGACAGGAGTTTCAATTGTGCTTGTACTTCTGTTGCATGTTGCTTTTCCTCGTGGAGATGTGACTCCAATGTCTTCATTTCAGGATCCTTGGTAAGTCGCTCATAATTATGCGCACTACAATCACTTAGTTGTTTACATTCCACAGCTAATACTTTGATCCTTTCAACTACGCTCTGAGTAGTGGATTCTCTCTAGTCTCGCACTTCCTGTGGAGTGCTTGGTACTGTTTGTAACTCTAGTTCTGTGATCCTCTATTGAAGCTGCTGAATGGATTCAACAATCTTTGCTACTTGATTCTCCATTGAATCTTCCTCCATCTATTCTAAGCCCGTCACAGAGCGAAGTGCTTTGCAGACTGCTTCTTTGACTGCAACCTACTCCGCGAGTAGTTGTTCTTTCTCCTACTGGATCTCCACTCTATCCTCTTTGAACTTGGTTTGGAGGTCATCCTTCTCCTGTTGTGCAACTCGGCATTTACCTATCACTTTCTCTTGTGCTTGCTTCAGGGCCACTGTGGCCTATTCATTTTTTTCCTGTGTGCGACGAAGGCGAGCTTCGGTCGCATCAATTATTCTGTGGAGTTGCAGGCTCATCTCCCAACCTTGTTTCATCTGATGGAGGGGGCACAGTGGACACTGCGTGACTACAATGAAGGGCTTGCTGGACACCTCTTAGCTCTGTCTCAATTCTATCATACATGGCTTCTTGTTTTGCTTCATTTCTCTGCAAAATTTCTTTCGAGGCGTTTGATACGGATGCGATAATGAAGTCAAAGTCATCAACTGTGAGCATGGTCTACATATTTGTCTTAGATATTTGGACTTCTTCCGTGATGTAGGTTTCGTGGGGGAAACCTTTATTTTCTTGGATGGTTCTGTGTCATCAGGGGGATGCTGTGGCGGTGTTACTTTGCCTTGCTTTTATTTATCTTCTTCCCCATTGTGCTCTTCTTTATCTACTTCGTCACCACCTCCTCTGTCAGGTGAATTTGAAGCAGTATCTTTCGATGCACTACTCATCTCCCGTGCCTCTGCTTTCTTCTTCCTTCTATTGTTGTTGGGTGCATCATACTCTTCACGAGTAACCACCGGATTCCCAATGAGGTCAGGGTCGAAAAGTTCTTCCCAGTCAACTCGGTCAAGAATTTTGTGAGCCATTCCTTAGTGATTTCTTCCAGGTCCTCCTCTGTGAGCTTGTAGTATGACTGAATCTCTTCTTTACTCTCATCTACTCGCTTAGTGATATAAATAAAATGCCTATCTGCATAGAACTTCATAAGGGGCCTGAACCTATCCAGAGTATTCGATGTCCTACAAGGGAAAGTATCGATAGCCCTCTTCAGCTGCAGGTAGTAGGTATGGGATACCGCGTTCGATATCCATTGTTTCCCCATATCGCTCTAATACCAGAGCGTGGTGAAATTCGCAGCGAGTGGCTCGAATGGTTCAATGTCAGGGAAGGTCGTACCTTTCGGCATCTCCCAAGTAGTAAACGTGATGAGGATAAACAACCAGCTAAAATAGAACTCATAGCCCTAATCCTGAGCTTTGCGACAATCCACTTCTAGTCGGTTGACTAAATAACTAGCCCAATTCATCTAGAGTCCTTCCATGCATTTCCCAGTGAGGTCAACGACAAACCCCGTGACCCCTGCGTGGGTCTGTTCTTTCAGACTAGCTTACCAACAATCAACTGGAAAGAAAGGCACACTGCACCATTATGAATGGAGGCTAGCTTGTAGCCTCGCATCCCCTTTTCCACATCGCCATAGGTATCTTTAATCCTCTGTGCTAGGGCGTGGTCTGCAACCTTCTCTGGGTAACCTTCCTGTGGGTCGGGTCCTTGCATACTTAATCCGGTGATCCTATGGATCAGTGTCGGATCAACGGTGATGCATCTGTCTAGCCATACGTAACTTCCATAGAAGCATGAAAACATGAGTTTAACACACGCGTTAACCTCCTGGTGCCTTCCAAAATGTGGAATTTTCATTACGTTAAGGATAGTAGACTGCGCGATGTTTATGGTCCATGGTTGGGGAATGATCTTCGATTTCTTTCCCTTCGTATTAGTTAAGTACTTGTGAGGTGTGAGCATGTCGTAGGTCGCAGTCTCCTATTATAGTTGCTGATCTTCAAGGTCAGGATCCTTTCCAACTGTGGTTTAACTGGGTGTATCCCCTTCGGGAGGTACGTCGTGATCAGGGTGTAATCAAAGTCCCTCGGGACACTATCATGACTCACCACACTGACCAGGGGTGGGATGTAGTCAAGTAGGATGGATGGGATTAACTTCACATTTTCCAAGTCATCTCTATGCTTGGTTCTTTTCTTGACCGCAACTCGGGATGGTCCAGATCCACGAGTAGTCAATGGAGAGGCTTGCACTCCTCTCGTTGATAAATATTGAAATCCTACGTACATCACTTTCTCTGCCATTAGATCAATTAGAATTTCCTCTACCGACTTCTCTACTGTGGTAATGTCGTCCGACATGCACGCTCGAAATTGGATATCTCAGGCAGATGAACAAAAACTCATTGCAATAGGATGGGTGGCAAAGTATAGATCAACATAGTGCAGTAGAATTCAACTTTTTGTGGGCTCAAGGAATCACTATTTGAAAAAGTGTTCTTGGTAAATGTTCGACTGGATAAATAGGAAATATCGTAACGGTTTCTTCCAATGGGTCGGAAATATTTCATCAATGCACTTCCATCCGTTATGGTGCGGTCCCAACGGTCCAATGGAAAGCTTCGAGGCCATAAATGCTTTCTTAGCCATTCAGGAGTGTTGGTCTAATGGTCATAATTCCTCCAATGGTTATATCGCTCCGCCATGGCAAAGTGTCAATCTGCGCTATTCTGATATTCCAACGAAGTTCAAATTCTGGAAACCTTCCTTCCACGAAGTTCTTTCTGGAGCTTCTTGTAATTTTTCTAACTTTGCTTTTTTCTTGTTGATATTTCTAGCCTTTTTTCCTGTAATCTGAGTTAATGGGTTCCTCTTTCCATTTTGATTCTTATCTTCTCTTGGCATAGTAACTTTGCGCTGTTGACAGTCTTTCATAGGGTTCGAGTGTAACACTTTTTTTCTGGTCAGGGGTAGGTGCTCTGCTTCCCTATGTGGACGGGTTCTTCAAGTCTGTCTGTGTTCTTTCAGCTTCATCATCCAGATTCCTGGTCCTTAGAATATTCAACTTGTCCTCTTGTTCTACTATCAAGTGTGCTATTCTGCTAGTCATGAAGTCTGTTAATTCTAGCTTTTTCTGTTCTAGGGCTTCCTCTTCTTTTCGTCTTCGGATCTGATCTTTCTCAATCGAGGGTTTTCCTAATAGCATAGAAAATGGGGCATCGTTCTCAATAAAATTAATGAACTCAAAATCTTCCTCTGTTGAAGTTCCATGGGCACTCATAGATGTTTGGGTAAGTCTTCCACATAGGTTGATTAGCTTTCCTCTAAATAATCCTATTCCTCCCAATGAGGGAATCATAACAGGTTTTTCCAAAATTTCCCAAGTTCTTTCTGTCATGATATTCACCTGTGTTTCCTTATCCAGAACATAGTCTATGTCAAAGTCTCCTATTCTTGCTTCTATTAATTCTTTGTCTTTTAAGATCTCTGATAGATTAGTGTCTCTGTGATCATTCAGGGTTTCTTTCATCTTTAGTAATACATTCTTTGATTCTTTCTGGGATTCTGTCATAATATTAGTCTCTTGGCCTTTCTCATGGTTTTCTTGTTCCATATTCATCTTTTCAACTTTAGGAATCATTCTAGGGAAATCCAAAACTTCATGGTCCATAGATTTACAACAAAAGCAACTAGGTCTTCTACCAGGGCATTCCTTAGAAATATGTCCTGGTCTTATGCAACTGTAACAAAGGGTTAGTCCTCTCTTTCTCTTGAATGATCCCCCACTTTTCCTGTGCTGCGCACTAGGGTCGTAGTATCTAGCCTGCAAAAAATTATTTCTAGGATCCTACATCCATTTGTTAGTCCAAACATTCTTTCTATGCATAGGAATCACATATCTCTCACTATTTCTACTCATATCAAATCTTCTTTCTTCTAAATGTGCCCTAGTTTTCAGACTAGGACAAAATTTATCAAACATACCTAGATCCATTCTTTCAAAATTTTCACTTTCTCAGAGCACAAAGCTTTCAGATCTTATCTCTTCAATAAACAATCTTCACTATTCTTACCTTTAGTAGAGCACAAAGCTTTCAAATCTTACCTCTTTTCTTTAGATATGAATTCTCTTCTTAGCACCGAACTTTGCAAGTCAAGCAACAGATCTACGCATAGAGATTTATTTCTTTTTCTCAATTCCCAACAATCACAGTTTCAGGTCTCGACAACAAAACCATTTGTTGGCATAGGGGTAGACCCAAGGTTCAACGTTTCAACAACGTACCAACAAAACCCTAACTACCATCCCTTTCAGCAACACCTGCGAAGCAGATGGAGTCTCACCCGAGGTAGAGGAAGGGGTGGTTGCAGGACTTAGATGTTTGCAACGTAGCTGGGACACATATTTGTGATTACAATACTCTAACAAAGCACTCAACAATAACCATTCATTAGTATTCAACCCTTGGTTACTTCGTAGATAAAACCCTAATTACAGAGAAACACAGTATTCAACCAAATCTAACACATCTAAGCGCTTAGCATAAGGAAACAGATCATATCTAGCATTTTATCCACATCATTAGGCACTAAGCTATCATATTAATCCAAACATACATTATTGTACTAAGCATAAATCACACAAACAATATACCAACTATAAGGCACAAAGCAACCATTAACCATAATGCACAAAGATACCATAACACATGATGTACGTGGTTCAACCTAGCATGGGGCTACGTCCACCAACTTTTCTCTTATTTATTATCTTCTGCCAAGCTTATACAGGCACAGAGCGTCAAAATCCTACTCCACAGAGGAAAGGGGATCTGTGCACACCTCGCCAGATCCTTCTTCCCTGAGCTAGGTCACAACACAAATCCTTCTTACAATCTGCACATAAGCTTCTTACAATCACTTGCACTTAGCTTCTATAGGTGTTCAACATAGCATGCACAAAGAATTCATACTATCCGCATTTAGCTCACTGGCCTCTTACTACTTCGCCTAGATATCTATTTATACATTATAAATGGGGCCTAAACATGGGTGAACCCATGGGTCGACATCCCGTACTCGTTACATAAGATCGAAACCCAAAAGTGCCCTAAAAAGGGACTGAGATCCCATGATCTCCGCTTTGAATTGTGCTCTGCCTTCGACCAGCTTGTCGAAGTCCCAAAATAGGTCAAACATGACCAAGGATTTCCATAACTTGGTCAAGGGCCAACAAGAGTATATCAGGTGTAAATTATTCATTATTCACAATGGTCAATGAGAATTCTTTCATTCGTTCTCTCCTTCTTCTTCTTTCTCCAATTCTATCTACAAACACATGTATTATTGTTTAGCTAGATCTATTCTGCGCAGGTTCAACACATTTACAATATAATAATTTTTATCTCCTTATAGTTTCTTCCATAGTTTTAGGATCATCATACTATATCTTGTCACCGATGGAAGGTGGCAGTCCACTCAGATACCTTTGAAGTTTGACAATCTCATCCTTGATGAAAGGAATGTACTTCAACAACTCTAGGAATCTCCTTTCATACTCATCAATGGAAATGCTACCCAAATTGAGTTCAAATAACTCTTTCATATTTCTATCATAGTATCTCTTAGTCAAGTATATCTTTTCAAAGTGTTTCTTGAATTCCTTCCAACTAACATTTTTCTCTTTAATGTGTTGCACCTGCACAAGTTGATCCCACCACATGGATGCCTTTCCTTTTAGTTGATACATTGCAATTATCCCTTCTGCATGAGAGGAGTAATTCTGTAGTTGGAAATATTTCCTCATGACAAGAAGCCATGTCTCAAAATATTCCTCCTTCTTGTGCTCTCCATCAAACGTAGGAGGCTTAATCTTGTTCATTTTACCCTTTAGTTCATCCACTCCATATCTCCCATGCTTTCTGGTAGGAGATGGGCTTGGACTATTGTGTGCCCTCCTCTTGGAGTTCCCTTGGGAGTGATGATGGTGTCTACCAACACTCCTCGATTTCCTCTTCTCATTAGGGGACCTGAAACTTCCTGATTTACTGTAGTCACTCTCCTTATTCAATTTCTTTTTTATCCTTTCTAGGCTTTGTATCAACTTTATGTTGAATTCTCCTTGTTGTTCCCTGGCTTTCATGAGATTTCTGTTATCTGCTCGGTGAGTCTGGACATATTTATGTAATATTTCAATGATTTTCATCATGTCTCCCCCCTCATCTATCTCATCTCCATGCCCATTGGATTTTGATCCTTCAACTCCCAAATGGATATCCATTCCTTTAGCTTCATTTTCTGAACTAAAAGCATTCAGTGACTCCTCCATTTCTTTGCACTATGTGGAAATTTGGTTTGGTTCTGACAATCGTTAAATTTGCAAACACAATGTGAATTCAATTGAATTTTGTGAGGCCAACAGTCCTTAAAAAATTCCACAGTATTCATAAACCAATTTGATTCAAAGAAAACTTTCATATTTCATTATGCGTTTATCGATCAATCAATAATCCCCAGAGATCTTTTCTTTCTGAGCTCTGCTCTGTTTTGTAATAATTTTCGGGAACTAGCCCCTTTCTCTTATCCCCCAACCCATGTGACCATGGGATGTGGCCAAGTGCTAGGTTGATAGGCTCTTATTTGGGACTTTGGGCCTCCAGCATCATAAGTTTTCAAAGCACATCACAATAATTCTCTCGGAGTTCTGGATTGAAGAACTCACGAAGTAAGGTGGATCAACAGTCCATGACTACCCAACATCCAATGGCTAGCACTCACTATGGAACCTTAGGCATCTGAGCTCCGGGACTTCGGAGCTTCAGAGGATTTCACATCCACACACCCCCAACACCCCAAACTGTTAATCTCTGAACACTTCCATGTAAAATTTGGTGACATCATTATGTCTCGTCACCTCGGTGTTACGAAACTTTTGAAAGTTATTCCTTTCATTCCCTTATGAACCATTCTTATGGAGTGTCAAGTCTCCAGACTTCACAATTGGCACCACACGTCCACTGGGACCCACAGTTTCCATAATTGAACTAATATATTGAATAGTCACATCACTTAACTCCTTTCAAATTGCGAGGGCATGCAACAACGGTTTGGAGTAACCCGCCTTTCATCCCGTAATTCTTCTGACGCTGACACGTAACCCCCTTGTAAAATCGTGGTTTGGATTGCGGGACCGCCTTGGGGAATTAAATCCCATGCAACTTGGGTCCCCGCAATGCCTCCTGGCCGTCGATCTTGATCTATCGTGATCAACGCCAGTGTGGGTCCACCGACCTTTAACTATGTAATGTAAACTCAGGGCCCACATAGTACAACTGACAACATTCTAGGTGGGGGCATGTAGCAGGTATAGGGGAGGTCCATGTCACCTTTAGGTGATGTCATCATGAATCACTACTTCAGCGCTTTGGGGCTTTAAAAATTCAATCTTCAGGAGTTATCTCCTCAGCACACGCTCATTCTCCCAAATGCCGAAATCTCGAATAAGCCAATTTGTTGACATGTGTCCCTCTTGATGGACGATCCAAATTAGCTATGGACTTCACAGCTTTGGGAGCTCTCTATCCTGCATACTGTGCCATAAATTCCACCATTGTCTTGATCCAACAGTTCCGTTCCAACTTCGGCCCAATCCAACAGTCGAGCTCTTCTCCCTAGATCTATGGTGTAGATGCATTTTGGGGACTTCGGGGCTTCGGCCTCTTCCCCTCTATAACACATACTTCTTCGAAGTCCCTAATTCTTAAGGACTTGTAGATTAACCCTCCTTCACTTTTCTCCATATATGATGGTTGGGAATTGTCCTCATTCTCCTGAACAGATTCCAACGACCCACAACATTGTGCGGCCCATTACCACATATGTCATGGTTTTATAATACCGCTACACTTCCTCAGCTTCGTAACATGACCAAGGTAACCTCTTGGCACCATTTCTCTCTGAACCTTGGTCCTAATGACAAATTATCCTGCCCATCCAGGCTCAGTGCTTGAACCTTGGCTTTGATACCAATTTGTAATGTCCCTAGACACCAACAGGTCAGGAAACGTCACTTCCGAAAGTCTCTCTATGCTCTGATACCAATTTTTAACGTCCCCAACCACCAACAGGATGGGAAACGTCACTTCCAGACGTCTCTCTATGCTATGATACCAATTTGTAACTTCCCCAACCACCAACAGGTCGGGCAATGTGACTTCCAGACATCTCTCTATGCTTTGATACCAATTTACTTTAACACCTCCGACCACCCAGGCCGGGCCATGCTATCTCGTAGAAAAAAAAATGATCATCTAACTATAATTAAAACCATAGAAAAACAACATATTCTACTAATACATTGAATGATGCAGAGATAACAATAAAATCATACATGCAGTAATTCAAATAAAACCATAGATGTAACAACATAAATAAATACATAGCAGGTGAATGAACATGGAATGAATACTTATCTTTTAATTGAGATCCACCAACTGCATGTAGAACTTGCATGAACCTCCCAGCCTTAGACCACGCTAATAATCACACTCAACAATGGGTCACCCCTGAGCTGGGACTAAGCTCCACCCAGGGCAAGGGAATGTTAGACTAGGCTGAGGTTACAAGAAACTGCATAGTGAAACTGGAAGGATTCTCTCTAGGAGCCTTCTTATGCCCACTACTCATGGGATCTCATTCCCCACATGCTTGTTCCACCCTAGTCCTCCATACTCTTTCTTCGTGGTCAGTCTACACACAACGATGTATTTATATTAATAATATGAATATTTACATGTACAAAACAGAGTCATGGCCTTTGGCACTTAGGCTCTTCGGCCTAATAAACACATAAGCCCATAGATTATAATTGCTTGGCTCACCAACCTATGAAACATGTTACAATTCATAAATACAACTGGGGTTCATCCTTGGGTATATTACATATAACAATGAAATAAGCATGAATTTGATAAAATATTGGTGAATTCCCCTAGGGTTAGCACACAAAATTCAACAAGATGATCCCAAAATAATCAATAAACAATTATAACACCTTGAAGATCAAATTCAGTACTGGAGATGTATGATAAAGATTAAATAAACTATATATATTAAATAGAGGCCATGTATGAGTAAATATGAACCTTTATGCACCAAACCCTAGCCTTAGGGTTTCTCAAAACCTAATTTTTTATGGCTGTTATGTTTATTCCAAAATTGAGAAAGTCTTAAATCAGCTCACAAAATGTTAGATATAACCTTGAAGCACAAAACAATAGGATCATCTTGTCTTATTAGGGTTAGAGATAAACGAGTCTAGAAAGAAGAATGAAGCATGCATTTTATGCTAGACTTGAAAATAAATCCAAATTATGATTTTTCTTTGATTTTCACCATTAAATTTCTTTATAAACAAACAAAATTAAAATATTTTGTAATTGTAGCGTTTTATGGTTGGTTGTTGGGAGAAGGCAAGTATCTTAGTTCTCACTAGGGCTTATGGGGTCAAGATGAATGCCTCTCTAAGAATTGATTTTTCTTATCTTAAGGATTAGGGTAAGAGATTAGAATCTCAAGGTAGAATAATATCTTATCTAATCAAGATAAGGTATGAATACAAAGATCTCACAAGAAGGGGTTCCACAAGAGAAACAATCCTTCACCAACAAGATCAACTATAGCTTAAAATAAATACTTAAAACCCTTTCCAAGGAACCAAGAATACAAACAAAGCAACGGATTAAGCACTTACCCAAGATTAACAAAGGAATAAGGAAGGGATGAAATCATAGAACGTAGTCCTTCTAAGTGGTAAAATTACCCTTCAAATGGGTTGATCTTGCAATCTTGTAGCAATATTGAACTATAAAAAAAATTTTGATGCACCAAGAAAATAACCAAGAAAGATAGAGCTCCAAGAATTGATACCAAAACCTCCAATAGGTAGATTTTCAACAAATTTGTATTCTCAAAATAAATATCCAACAACAACAACACCAATAATTTAGAATGGGAGGAGAGCCTTTATTTATAGATGAAGATTTTACATCATTATCATTCTTTATTATTTTCCTATCTTCTTAGATTTATCCTAGGAGACCTAAAAATGACTTGTCATTCACAAAGTAAAGGAGACTAAGTCAAAACATAAGTAAAATATGCCACATGTACAATAAACCCTCCAATAGAGGAGGTCGTCCCACAAAAGACAAGATGACTTGGGTGAATGAGTTCAGTGTTCCGTTCAAAAGAATATTATAAGCCTCAAATCATGATGTATAAGTCTTCCAAAGAAGAAACAAGCCAACATCTAGCCACCAAAGGTGGTATGATCTCATTGATAAAAATAGTCCCCAAGAAGTGGATGGCTCTTCTAGAAGTGTCCATAAGTCCCCCAAAAAAGTATCCAATGAGATACTTTGTCCATATCTCAATAAAATGACCTCCGAGAATGATGGAGAGTGACCTTCCAATTCAAAAATGGGTCATAAGATTCTCCAATGACTAGCATGACATCCACTTGTGAGAGGTCGGCCCTCATATGAAGTAAGAAATATATGATAAGTGACAAAGTATAAGGGAGTTCGAGATATTCAATATGGAATATGGAGAGGGGAACCACATATACAAGAGTAGCCCAAATATTCCTCAAATGATGTAACCAGTAACTTGGGATGCATGAACTACCTCGAGAACTATGAGACTACCTTCAAAATGATGTCTAATCATCAATGCGCGTGGAGTCATATCCAAGACTACATGGCCAAAGTGTGGAAAATACATAATATGGGGATCCATGCTTAGGCATAAGATAAGTGTGCTCTAAATAGGCGAGGGATGATTTTAGGGGCTAAATTTCGCTCATGAGCTAATTTTCCATGGTTTTTCCAAAAACGAGATTCGCTATTTTAAAAATGAT
>JZKD02S2209387.1:1162545-1173114 GCA_000966675.3 Picea glauca | reverse complement strand
TAGACCTTTAAGCAAAAAGAAAGAAAAATAAATAATTAAAAGAAAGAATAAAGGCAATAAAGGGCTTGGAAAGAACTGCATCCATGAAAGGTACAACTCACCTCCTACAAAGGCACACACGGATAATAACCACCCCTGGTTTTCACTGTGTCTAGACATCCTTAGACCATGCCACCTTGTATTACATGGCTTGAATGATATCCTTTGGAAACTTTCCTCTTCTTATGGATGCTGGCCCAATAGGTTACCTTGTCTTTTTCTTTAGATTTGTATAGTAGGTCAGTGTAATGTCTTTGAGCTATTAGATGATATGCTAGGGGTCTTATGCATGCATTTGATAAAATTAATGATGAGATATGATTGACATTGCTATGATCCCGAGGACTAATGAGCCCATGGAGGGCAAAGTTTTTGATGTGCAGGACCATACCTGACGGACAGGTACTAGGTGGACCGGTACACATGGGGAGATGATCAATTAAGACCTCCATGGGGCTGAAGAGCCCATTAGATGGTTGCTGGGACCTCATCAGGAGTAGAGATAGGATGATGATTGATCGAGCCTTTGCAAACGAGAGGGAGGAGGATGTTTTCATTCAGGACGCCTTAGATGAGCCCAGCCCAAGAGGATTGACCCACTACAGTTGGAACGTGTGCTTTCTGATGCCCTAGGATGTCATTCAGGAGCCATGACATCACCTCCAGTGTGTGGTACCTTGACAGAGCATTTTGGCATGTGTGGCAGAGCTTGGAGGCCCAATGAGGGCCAACGTTTGTCTTCTAGTGCTGCGATTTTCCCTAAAAAGGGCCAACGTCTCCCTCAGAGGGGCTAGACGTCCTGCTTATTTCTCATTTAGGCTTTTATTTAGCAGTTAAATGTAAAAACAATATGATTTTAGTAGTCAGCCTTGTCGGCTGTTTTAATGACCTAATTTTTAAATTAAAGGTCATTGAATGATATAAATTGAGGATGTTTTCCCTCATTTTGAACATAACACAACTCACTCTCTTGTGAGATCTGAATTTTAGTGCCCTATTGGGGTTTTTTGGCTGAAATAGTGAGGCACAACTTTTGAAGGAGGAGTTTTCTTGGCATTTATGGTGTTTCTTTGAAAGGAAGGTGTTACAACTAGGGTTTGCTTGGATATTTCTTCATGAATTGTAAGTGTTTTTTCTGCAATTCTTCTCTTTGAATGGTTGTAGTTTAAATCTCTCGCATTTTACTTATATATTGCTGAATCAAAACCCTAGGGGACAACCACACAAGTAGGTTGTTGTCTCATGTCCCCTGACAATGGAACTTTAAACCATTGAATAAGAAAATAGAGCCTAGAGTTAGCTACACTTGTTTTCTTCATTCCTCATGCTAGCCGTACCTTTTTTAAGCCAAGAAGAATGAGACGTCCTTAGCCTAGGCTTACTACACTAGGGCCGTACCAATCTAGGGTTTGTTGATAGACCTTGTTTTAGCAACATCTCCCTCATCAAAACCTCCCGTCTTGGTTAAAATTTCCTTATTGTGCTAGCCGTTTGCCGGGAAAAAGGAGTGAGCACAAGGCCTTGCCTTTACAACACCAAGTAACTCTCTCTCTCTCTTAGGGTTTCTACTTTCAAGGCCCTGCTTTAGTAGCACCTTGAAAACCTACCCTCTAGTCCTCAGAAAACTTTTACCCTTCAACTCTTGCATCCATCACTTGTTGACTCCATTAACCCTTTAGGCATTGATCCTTATACTCTAGTGTTGAAGTGATAGTGACTAAACAAACTTTCAAAACCTTATAAACTTGAAACCCTAACTAACAACTAACCCTAAAAAAGATGACGTCACCCCTAGGATATTTCTTCTAGACGCAACAATCTATCATATATGAGCAAATGAATGATGTTTAATGCATTGATTTGATTCAAGGATTGATTATATTCATTGGATGCTATATTGTTATAGTATTTATTGACAAGTAACATTATATTGTCGTTGTCATTATTGCAAACATTGACTTCGTCAACATTTACTGCTGCATTTGCTCATATATTGAACTTAGATAGTCACTGATTTATGAAGTATTAACCATTATTGCACGTACTAGTTTTATTGTTGTCTTGTCTCACAAGCAGGTGCTTTTTTCTGTGGTTATACTTTATTTCACTATCTTCTTGGGCAGTAATCTATGAAAGAGGAAAATAGCCTTAATCCTTTGAGCCTTTGCCTTTCAAACCCCAGATTGTTAGGGACGTCTCCCTTGGGCCTAGCCTCCCTAAATAGAAAGGGCCTCCCCATTGTGGTGGCATTGGGTGGGGTAGGTCCCTGTTACACCAGTTTGGCCTTCTACTTCATAGCCTTTGCTCCCAGCTACAAACTATACGATAACACAACCAACAACCTCTACATCAAGGTAAGTCAAGGTAATATTTTATTAGTTGAAGTTTATGTTGATGATATTATTTTTGGTAGTGATGATGACAGGTTAAGCCAAAAATTTGCAAAAGATATGAAGAATGAATTTGAAATGTCGTTACTTGGAGAGATATCCTTCTTTCTGGGACTTCATATACGTCAAAGCAACCAAGGAATTTTTATTTCTCAAACCAAGTATATTAGAGAAATGTTGAAGAGGTTCGGAATGGAAGATTGCAAACCAGTTATCACTCCCATGCAAACCAATTGCAAGTTGAGAAAAGATGATGATTCAAAGTATACAGATCAAAGGAAATATAGGTCAATGATTGGAAGCCTACTATATGTGACAACATCCATACCAGATGTAATGCAGACAGTTGGATAGGTGGCATGATTTCAAGCAACACAAAAGGAATCACATGTTTTAGCAGTGAAGAGGATTTTCAGATATCTCAAAGGAAAAAAAGAGTTTGGATTATGGTATCCAAAAGGAAATGACCTATCACTTATTGCCTACACAGATGAATATTGGGAAGGTTGTATTGATGACTGACAAAGCACCAATGGAGCAATGTTCTACTTATGTGAATGTTTAGTATCATGGCTAAGCAAGAAACAATCATCAATATCTTTATCTACAGCCGAGGCACAATATATTTCAACAACATCATGTTGTACACAGGTTCTTTGGATGAAACAAACTTTGACAAATATACAGGTTGAGTATGATGATCCCATTCCAATCTATTGTGATAATACAAGTGCCATCAGTATCTCGAAGAACTCGGTGATGCACTCCAAGGTGAAGTACATTCCAATCAAGTATCACTTTCTACGGTAGCAGGTTGCAAAAAAGAACATCAAAGCTGAGTATGTGGGAACAAAAGAACAAGTGGCAGACATCTTTACAACACCACTTCCACAGGAAGACTTTGAATATCTTTTCCAGAGACTTGGAGTTATTTATACTCCAAAATGAATGAATTTTTAATTCTTATCTTATGTGTCTTCGATTTACATGAGGAAGCACCATAAGAGGACAGTTCATTCAGGGGGAGCAACCCCAGATGGAAAGATACCTTTTCCATTGATGAAAAAGGGGGAGAGTTTTATCAGATGTAGAGGATAGAGGAATGGTTTTAGGGGGAGCATATTTATTAGATACAAAGGACAAAGGCATGGTTCCAAGGGGAGAATATTTATCAGATACATAGGACAGAGGCATGGTTCCAGGGGGAGCATGAGTGATATGATTTCAGTTTTGCATCAGAGTGTTGCCATCAATTCCAAAGGGGGATATTGTTGATTAATATTGGTTGTCATTGATGTCAACCCTTGAATAAATCCCCATAGCACAAAGGTTTGGGCAATGGACCCAAGATTTTTTGATATAAATATGACTCATTATTGTCTTGTCATGGTTGATACAAAGTAAATATGGATGAACTCCAAAGTGGTCCCCTTATGGTGAAAGCCCTCACGGGAAGACTCTTTGCAGAGTGAGAGAACCCATGCTTAATTGTGGAATAATGATATGAAGGACAGTGAATTTTTCAGTGAAGCTATCCTAGATGGATAGTGCTTGTCATGCCATTTCCGGTTGTATGTGGAACGTCACATAACTCCTCACAGCTAGAGAGCTATGACCATATGAAGTTGGAGAACCCCTCATAAGTCTTATAGAATCCCCCAAGGGTCAAAGTGCTTTGCAAAAGAAATCATTTTACATGAAGAAGCCCTAAAATAAGGAAAGTGTAAGGCTACATGAAGATATAAATAAGAGACAAAGCTCACTCATAAAACACACACTTGTACATATTGTATATCTATTTTATTGTGTAAATATTATTGTACATAATTGTGGATACATATGAAGTGGAGAACATCTGAGGTAGCACGAAGGGTTGAAGACAAAATTCTTGGAATTACAGCGAATAAAAAAAAAACCCCTATTTTCTGGTGCATACGCGGTTGTCTATGTATAGTGTGTGTATACGTGAGCTGCCTGTGTACAGGGTGCATACAATACGCGGGTTGTCTGTGTATAGGGAGTGTACATGTTGATAAATTCATGGAAACTTGAGAATATGAAGATGCAGAGGTTATATATTCTAAGATCAAGCTCCCAGGAAGGTCTAAAGTGCTCAGATACATCAGATCCATCCATTGGTTCAAAAGGTATGTCTTATTTCTATGAATAGTTGGATTTTTATGTATGCATGAGGAATGGCATTGAGAATATCAGAAAGGGTTTGGTGACTAAGATCATGTGAAGGATATTATACTTGTTTATGATTACACACACCTATATGGCACATGACTAGAGAGAGACATACTCATCTTAAGTGAATGAGAATGCATGCAAATAGTACAGTTACAGTATGGATACAGTGACAGGTTATAGATCTATGTGAAAGAAGTTATAGAGGGTCAGAAGTTTTCAAGTGAAAGGAAACCCTAATTCCAGAATGCATACACAGGATGCATAACATATAGGGGGCGTACATACGTGGGCTGCAACATTACAGGTCGCGTATATGTTTTATTTTTGTAGATACATGTTCAGTTCAGGTACAAATTGATTACAGGTCAGTTGTACATATTGGATACAAGTCAGTGGTACAGGTTGATACAGTTGTACAACAATATATATCATAGTGATAGGTTGACAGTGGTTCCATCATTCTACTTATAGTTCGGGGCGGTTGGATGGGGCAAGGACAGGTGGTTGTGGCCACCTTCCGGGTGTATCCAGAGAACACAGGGGGTTGTAGCCTCCTTCTGGTTGTAGCCAGAGAATTGGGTAGTTGGAGCTTCCTTCAAGTTGTAGCTTGAAAAACTAGGGGGTTGGAGCCTCTTTCCAATTGCAGTTGGAAAACAAAGGAAGTTGGTGCTTCCAATGAATGTAATTATTCAAGACATATAAGAAAAATCCTTCCATGGTTTTCTCCCGATTTGGGTTTTCATGTAAAACACTGGTGTACTGTGTATGTGTGTGATTGTTCATTTCTTATTGCTCATTATTGGATAATAATTCTACATTGATATAAGACTTGGATTATTTGAAGAAAAAGGATTATAATTATGCTATTATTGATTGAGCCCCCCTCTCTGTAATCCAATAATTAATTCAACATGTGGTTCCATGATTGTGACCTTTGGAAAAACCTGATGTCCTCTTGGTTAAGTTTAAGTATGTCTTCTTGATTAGTTTATGAACCATTTAATATGGGGATAACCTTTATTGATGCAGACCCCCGACCCTCAGGCCAAGATCTACTCAGGATTGTTGAAAAATTCCCTTGAGCCGAAGTGACTCCTTTGATTTCCGCTAGAATCTCCAACGAATACACATGTCCTTTGTAAAAAATCACCCTATGTAGCTTGGCACCAGGCACGGGTTTTTCCTTCCACAAGAAATCACAACCTTACCTTAGCGCAAGCGCCTCTCGCAACTCGCAATCTCGAAAAACTCATGAGTCAAAGCCCCTCGACTCCTCTTTTCCAATCTCCGATACCCAAGACCACGATACGGGTATAACTCCTTCCTTGTCAGCGCCCTCCACGCGTAACCGTTGGCTAGGGCTAAGTACTAGCACCTCTCGCAAACTCGTGACCTCGCGAGTTGGAGTGTCGAACCTTGGCACTCTTTTTTTGTGAAACCCTGAGAGGCGATGGTTGACTTCCTTTTCACACTTCTCGCAACTCGCAATCTCGTGAGTTGAAGCGTTGAGATCTCGTGCTCTTCTTCTATGAAACCCCAAGATGCGATGGTCAACGATGGTTTGAATCCTCAATGTGGTGAGTACACGCCACCTGTCTCCTCTTATGACTTTCCCTGGGTGCTTGTTTTTCACGCCACCTATCAATCCTTGCGGTCCCCACCTGACAGATGTGTCGCGCGTTCACACGAGCCCTCGGCTCTCAGCACTTTGCGACTTCTGCAGTCGAAAGTGACACTTCCCAACCTTCGAACTCCCAATACATGATAGCTCCACGGGGTTCTAATCCAATGGTTCTCCCATGCCTGGATCCAATGGTTGTCCCTACTCCTCGCGACTCGGAAGTTTGCGCAACCAAATAATTTGGTCTGCCCTCCGAACTTACGAATCTCGAGTTCGAGAACTGATCCAACACTCTACCTAACCACGATCAACGGTCCTCATTGATTCTAGAAACCAACGTGATGGGTTCATCCAACCCTTATCCACCTTGCAACTCCTCTGGATCCTACGATCCTCACGACTTCATGAATTCTCCACGGAGAATTTTGACCACCCGATTCACTTCCCAATGACTTCTGTGAGACAAATCAATGTTCTCCCTCCTGAACTTAACTTCCATTGGATGAATTCAATTCTCGTCTCCCTTAAACATTTAAACGACACTAATCCTCTTGAGCTTGTTCTTGCAAACTTGAGTCTCCAAAGGGACTCCTGCACGCACTCCTTGCGGAAAATATTTCAAATACTCCTGGGTATTTGATCTCTCGACTCTGTACACTCTCTGCAACAATAGTCCTTCAACCTTTCCAAACTTAGTTAAATAACTTCTAAGGCTTCGACTAGCCTATGCACACCTTGCACAACCTCTGTGCTTCACCTGCACTTCTGTTGGAATGAGAACAACGGTATCTCTTCTGATCTTTCAGAGATAAACTCTGAACCTTGTCAACACACACCTTGCAGACGTTTCACTGCACTCCTTTCAAGAACTCTCTCAGGAAGAGAAACAATTGAAACTCATTCTCTTTCTCTCTCAGACTTCATACATTCAACATGAGATCATAAATTCAACACAGTATTGAAGCAAATGCATAACAAAGAGAAAACAACTGTAAGCATACTATTCAACAAATGTAAACAGTAAGCATCATAACACCATGAATCTAATTCAAAGCTTCATATATTAATTCAAAGCTTCTGTACATGGGTTCTTCTTTGTAACTCTGTACTACAGATCTCTTCTCTTCTCTGTGCTAATGTTACAATGAATACCATAATACAAAGATGAGGGTGTCTATATTCGTTTTCCCTGCTACGCTCCTAAAACTGTCTAATCTAATTAATCAAAGCTACCTACTTTCATTAACTAGGCTTAAATGCCTTTTACATTGACAGATGAGAGAAATTCGCTCACGATCTGTTTACAACATCTAGATATAAATGCAAGTATGCTTCTAGCTATTACATTAATATTTGCTTCTTAATTTCTCAAAAACATTTCTACATGTGCAAAATGTATGCTGCACTTTCCAACTGTCTTCCACCCTCATGCTCGCTTGGTTGCTTACGATGCTCCTGCATCATTTATGCACTATAGAATAACATAAAAATGGTATGAGTTATGGTTAGGGTTTTATTCCCCCTAGTTTAGAAATAAATTAATATGGAAAAAAAACCCTTTATACACTACAAGAATAGTATAAGAATGATATGAGAATATATCATTATGGTTAGAGTATTATTCCTCTCTTATGGATAGATATATTAACACAATTTTTTTTTAGTTGAAATTGAACTATTGAGTCAGCTAAAATGAATGGTTGAAAACATTTGTCAGATCTATATTGTCATTGACAATAAGACTATAGTTTCTCCCCCTTCATTTTTTTTTTATCAGTAGCAAATTTTAGGGTTCATTACAATGGATGATAAAGGGGTTTGGAAAAAATAGTGCATAAATATGGGGTAACTCAAGGCCAAGCACACACTCCACAAAGGCGCTCATAGAAATGGATTTAATGACACCATGATCCATGAAGTAAGCCCTAAAACCATATTACTATCACACTTACTCTTGAAGGTTTTTTACTTTCCCCATCACTCTCGGGACCTATCCCTCTACCTGGGTTATTTTATTTATTTTATATGTGTCACACCAAATAAGGTTGGATGAAGGCCCTCCCATACTTAAACTTGGAAACTCACGTGGGGTCCTAGGCTGGTGTGATGCTTGCAGGGGATACTAAGTTGAATTGTATTACATGGCTTATATCTTAAGTTACAACTTACATTGCATGCTTTAAAGACTAATGTTTCTTATAAACTTTGGCTAACCTTGTTTTATACTTTGGTTTGTTTTGGATGGCCTTGTCATGGTTCTTTAAGGGACATCCTAGGATTGTGCTCATGATGTTAATCCTTTATTTGTAGGAACTTGGCATGTGTGATGGAAAGTAGTGGATCATCCAGTGGCTCACCATTCTTATACATTGTCTCTCACATCCTCATAACCCTGAATGATGGACATATGGGCTTGGTAGGAGATGACTTGGTCATGATGGCACACAGATGGGCTGGAAGACCCCAGGCTGGGAAGAGTACCCCTGGACTTATTTTTCACCAGGATCGAGGATGTTGCAGCAACAAATAGTTAAAGATAGTGCAAATATGAGATGCATCTCCCTAGATCTTAGACATTAGCCTTGTTATGGTGATGACATCACCTTCTAGGGTATGATGCAACTAGGGTCTGATGTACACATGGGGTATTAGTAATACATGGCATGATTTTTAATGAGGAGAGATATAACTTTCTCCCACCTTGCTCTAGATTTATGCCACATGGCCTTTGGAGGCCTCATGCTTGCCTAGAGACCTTGACGACTCACATGTGTGGGTTATCTTGATTTATTTTTCATTTATTACATGATGTAAAGGATAAATGAGGGGTCGACCCCACTTGAATTAAGGGTTTGTTATGTTATGTGGAAAAAAGTGAGGTGATAGGCCTCATATAAGAAGGCTACCCTCACTTTAATTTTTATCATCATCATTCCTCACCATTGTGAGGTGATACTTCTGAAATTTTCTCCCTTTTGGTGTTACTAACTCTTTCTCTCTCAAGCTCTATGCTTAGAAAGGATCTTTTATAAATGGTTTTCTGATTTTGGATGGATATTTTTGCAATTAGGGTGAAATTATCTTGGTTTCTTGGATGAAGTAAGCAAAATTTTGCAATTCTCATTTAGGCTATTAATTTTTATGGTGAAATCACTATTTTGTTACAATAAGTCTTGTTTATTGAAACCTTAAGAGAGGAACATAAGTGATTCTTCCTCTCACAAGGTTATATTATTCTAGAATTGGTAAATTGTCCTTGATAGGGTTAGAACCCTAAATCCCTAAAGTGTTATCACTTTAGGATTTTATCCTTAGATAATTGATATTTGACCTAGTTAAATATACAAGAAGGGAGGAACAATTTCTAGGACCCAAATGTGCTTGCACCCTAAACATCCTTATCCTCAAGATCTAAAGCCAAAGGCCCAAATGTGCTTGCAGATTAGGGTTTAGATCCCACCTCTTGTTTTCAAGTAGATCAAACTTCAATCTTGGTTGCATTAGAAGACTCCATAGCCCTATAAAGGAACTAATATTAAAGCACTCTTATGGTGAATTGATTGATGAACCTCTCTCTCAAAAATATCAAGCATTATACTGTCTATACTAACTCTTGTTGATTAAAAATTTGGTCACCTCTATTTTCCTCCTCCTAGAATAAAAATAATAATTGATATCAGAAGAAGAAAATTTTGAATGATTTTAATGCCACAGTGTATCCCTCAGTCTCATATTCATCATGTATTTTTTAGATTCAAAATCCAAGTTTGTATGCTCAAGATATCCATGTTTTTTTCTAAACGCCCAAAGAGCACTTCACCCATGTACAACAAAGCTAATTTTTCTTAGAACTAAAAATTCATGGAACCATGATCATTGTCTTGGAACCACACTTTTTCTTGGAACTGTGTTCAATTTTTGGAACCATGCTATTTTCTTAGAACTTCTCCATATTTATCTCATATCCCGTATCTAGTTATCTCTCATACCTAGAATTTTCTTGAAGTTTTCTATCTCCTTATCCTCCACTCTTTAGTCTTCATACTTATAAATTTTTCTTTGGTTTCTCCCTCACTTAAATCCACCATGGGTTCTCCTCACCCTCCTTATCTCTCCTCCCTCACCTTCCTACACTTCTTATTACTTAGTTTATTTTTCAATCTCCTTATCCCACCATACCTCGTCACCCCCATACACTGCAAAACTTCACTAACCATGAGATTTCCTCAACTCCATTATCTCTCTCTCTCCTTCCTTCATTTGTCCACCTCTCCTCACTTATAATTTTTCTTAATCCCCCTTATCCCTCCATTCCTCCTTCTCCTC
>JZKD02S2209387.1:1147923-1162413 GCA_000966675.3 Picea glauca | reverse complement strand
CATACTTAACTTAGTTTTAAACTAATTCCAAGAACTACTAAACAATGAGATCATGGAACATGGTAGTTTTATCAACCAGTGAAACCATGACACATGGAAACCAATGAAATCACGCCATGTGGAAACCAATAAAATTATGCCATGTGGAAAACAATGGAATGATGACATATGACAACGAATGGAATCATGACACGTGGATTCTAACTCAACAATGATGTGGATGCTAACTTGTTGTTGACTAGGCATCGTCTGGGCATAGGCAGATGATGGCTAGGCAATTAAAAATTGAATTCCCAAGCCTCCATAGTCTCCATATGCTTCACATGAACTATTTGTTAAACTTTTCAATATATAAATTATATTCTCAAACAATACAATGAATGTGGGATATAAGTTACAAAGTAAAAGTCAAATTTTAAATGGAGGAGGTGAAATTAGATCAAGGACTAGGATTGCCCCATGATATTTGATCAATGAATGTTGAGAAATGAACTTCTGGAGGTTGTATCTTGATATTAGAGATCTGGTTTTAAAAAAAAATACCTCTTTGGAAAGGTAATTTTATGAGGAATATGATGAAATACGTTTCAAGAGTTGAAATTGGCTACGATTCTCTCAAAAATTAAAACAATAGTCAACTATATTTTTATGCTTTGTTGATAAATCTGCTTGATACCTCGGCTTCACAAACTTATATCTTGAGATTTAGAATTCAAAATATCGTTTAGGAGGACTCATTGGAAATATGATATGGTGAATATTGGATCTGAGATGGTTTCAATGGTTGAAAAGTTAAATATATTTCCCAGAAAATTAGCATACAATCCTCTCTTTTAAAAGGAATCCAATTAAAGTTTTGAAAAATAAAGGTTTATTAAACAAATTTTATTAAGTACGAAAAAGGGACCGCTACAATATATATATATATATATATATGCAAATGATTCAAATTCATTAATGATACTTTAGTAAGGCATTAATTAAAATGGTTATTCCAATAAAGAGAATTCCCTAACTACTCAAGAAGTATTGGGAACAATTTTAAAAGAAGGAAGCATCATCAAAGAGGGGGTTACAAGGTTGCATTATCAAGGAAGAAGATCAGAACATAAGGGTTCAAACATCAACATGAAACCAAGATTATGATAAGAAAAAATTTATCTCCATCTTCTCCATTCTTCTTCTTCCTCTACACCACTTTCTCATGACGTTTTGTTCATATTTCTTAATTGAACATAAGGTTGAGTTCTTGAGTGTTTCTCTTGTATTATTCCAAGAATTTTCTTATATGAACATGGAGTATTTATAGCCATATATGTGACTGTCAAATGTAATCCAATATTGTCTATTGGATTCATTTAAATTTAGTCCTTGAGTTTGTCAAGCTATGTTTCTCAAGCACTAGTCATATTTCTGAATTGAACATAAGGATGAGTTCTTGAGTGTTTCTCTTGTATTTATACTAATATAGAAGCCATCCCATATATCCTAAATTACCCCTATCCTAAATTAATTTCTATCCCAAATGTGTCCCTATCCCAGCACACCCTTTAGTGGTCTCAGATTGCATCTTGGTGAAAGTTGAAATTTCACCTAAAACCCACTACTGCAGTTGCAACAACTTTCTTTGTGAAGCTTGCTGAGCATTTATTGGGCTGAGTTGAGGAAATTTTTTTGTATAGGGAAACTTGCTTTGGCCTAGCGCACCTACTACACCTCTCTATTTGAATTTCGATAAAAGTTGAAATTTTAGGGTTTATTGACATTTTCCTGGACATTAAACTTTCTACTATCTTGATTTTGTGATTTACTCATGTACTGATGGTGTCCAGTTTCATTTTAGAAGACAAGATGGTTGGTGTTACAAATTTAAGAGGTATGCACTTATATATGCTTCCAAATTATATCATTTAGCAGAGTATGAGGGTGTTTGCAGGGGATGTACAAGGGACCTTGTCCAAGAAATGACCCAAAGGGATCATTGTATCTAGTGAATTCAAAGAAATAGAGTTCCCTCCCTAGAAACAAGACTCCAATTTTGCATATCAGGTTTGATATTTTATTGCTGCATCTTAAGTAAATGTTTGAAACTGGGACAACAGTCTTTAGAGATCTATTACTACTAAGTACTTTTTCTATCATATGTTTTGAATATTGTTAGTAAAATGATCATTGTGTAAATGCTCACTGTTTAGTACTAATGATGCACTTATTTACAAGATGATTTATCTCTTCTAGGAGATGTTCTTGGTTGTTGTCTTTGTCCCATGCAGGTTACTATGGAGGTCACAACACTAGAAAATTCTTGCTCTTGTATTTTTCTCTTTTTTTGTTCGGGGAAGGTTACCACGAAGGAATGATTGGTAAAACACTAGAATTTTTTTTTTCCTATTTCCCATTTTTTTTATTCTTGTTCCTATTTCCTTATCATAAGAAGATTTTTCTTGTCTGTTGTATTTTTTTTATTGCGCTTGTTCCGGGTATGTCACAGGTGATAGCTGTGAGAGGGAGCTATAGTGATGAGGAAAGAGATTAGATGGTCTCTAGTTTGAGACATGGAGCAGACTATCCATACATGGAGTTGCATACATGACAATATACATCCATATACTGAAGGAGAAGAGGACAAAGTTAGAACCTTTTGAAAATAATGATACTTTTGTGGGATATAGAGTGTTACACATGGATATTGACAGTGAGGAGAAGTTAGCTCCGCTAGTTGTGAGGAAGGTGGACCCACCAAGTAATAGCTTAGAAGGAACCAAAATTCAGAGGGAGTCAACACTGAGGATCCAGTAGGGAGGAGAAACCCCCTAGGACAGTTCATAGGAGATTATACTTCATAGGAAGTCAATATATGTAGAGGTAGCTGATGGATTTGGAGAATGTATAGAATCATAGAGAGTCAAGCTTTAGAGGGATCATGTAGACTCAAAGTGAGTTCGATATCATAGAGAGTTAGTTGGATTAGAGGGAGATCCGATCATTCATAGGGATTTCCCTCTTAGGTTCAGGTGGGAGAGAGACATCTTCCAGGACTGATAGACAAGTGTCATGATTTTAGGAGGCTTCGAGGAGATGTGAGATCTCCTAGGAGGGTACACTTATTTCAGTAGATCTTGCTACAATGATAGAGGAGGAAACCATTCAGTAGGATTGGGTATGGATTTTGTCTCATTCACAGAGGGAGCATCCAATGAGGCAGATTGGACAACATGAATTACTCCAGTAAGAGAGGGAGCTGGACTGAGAGTTCAAGATGGAGGATCCAAGCCAGGTGTACTCTTGGGATTAGAGGTGTGATATCAGTTGAGATATTCCCCATTCAGGATATAGATTCAATATGATGGTATGCAAGTCCATGACTACACCTATGATGAAAAATATGAAGAAGTTGAGTGATTCTACTTCAGATTCAAATTTCATGGATCCCACGATGTATAGGTAGTTGATTGGATCCTTGATGTACCTATTTAATGCCATGCCAAATATTTTCATTGTAGTGAGAACCCTGAGCCAGTATTTAGTTGAAGCCAAGGTAGTTCCAATGGTTGGCAGTGAAGCATGGTACAGTTGGATATGTCTTGTCTCGGGTGATGAAGTGATGCTGTAGATATATACAAATTTTGATTGAGTAAGGAGTTCAGTAGAAAAATTGATCACTTTAGAGTGTTTCTTCATCTCGGAATCAATTACAATTTCCAGGATAATATGGAAGCAATGTTCTGTAGCACTCAGTATAGTAGAGGTGGAGTATGTCACAATCATTGTCACAAGTCATGAAGTGGTGCAAATTCAGAATCTTCATGCAGGACTTCACCCAAGACATGGTACATAAGGGACTAGTGAAGCTCCACTACTTATCCACATATGAGTAATATATATCCTCGTAGAGTGGCCATGATGAATTGGCTGAGGAGGATGATACTCAGGATTAGCCATGATGATTTGGCTAGTGATGAGTGTTGATATTTCAACATTTTGAAAACATTCTCCCATATTGGTCATGCACAAGGCTATTCTAGTTTTGATATGAACAAAGGAAGAATGATTCACTCATGGGGCTGTACTATTGGTGAATATCCCAGGTATTTTGATGTTCTCCAAGAAATAACATCGGGTATACATTATCCTAGATTGGTCATGCACGGGGCTATGCTAGTGTTGATATGACCAAAGGAGAATGATTCATTCACTTATGGGGCTCTTATAGTAGTGAATGACCCATAACATCGGGTATACATTATCCCAGATTGGTCATGTATGAGGCTATGCTAGTACTGATATTAACAAGGGTAAATGATTCATTCATATATGGGGCTTTGCTATTGGTGAATGGCCCAGGTATGTTCCTTCTCCTGTCGATGAGTAGATGGAATCACAATGCTATCACATGCATATTCCAGGACAAAATGCATGTGTGGAGATGGCACATCAACGTGGCTCATGCAAAAAACGTTTCTATGATAGAATAAATATAAGTATGGATAATTCCTCCCTTGTTGAGAGGGAGTGTTGGATATTTTCAACTTCGGGTAGTTATTCTCCACAAGAAAGTACAAGAATACCCATATACACCATTACATAATACCTAGGAAGAAGTTGGAGACCCAGGAAGAGAACTTGGCCCCACCAGTAAAAGATGAAAAATAATAAAGTAATTTGAAGACCTAGAATAAGAAGTCAACCCCAGATTAGTATAAATACAGGACTGGATATTTTCATTTGGACAATAAGAAAACTCCTTCTACAGTGCGCACAAGTCAGTTGCAACTGTAGTTTTGTTAATTTCACCATTTTTTGGTTCTGGTTATCTTGGAGAGTGCGACACACTTGGAGAAGCTCTTTCTTGGTTATTCTTGGTCATATTATTGAGGCACTAGGTATTGGTGATGCTAGCCTTGCGGAGGATCTTCTTTGTATGGTATTTTGGCTATTAATGGTGATGTAGTGATAATATCTTTGACTAAATTGTTCTATATAAAGGTTACTAGGTTTTCTCCCAAGGTTGGGTTTCCCAGGAAAAACTCTTGTGTTTTTTTATTGTGTTCTTGTGTCTATTGTACATGGTTAATATTTATAGATCTTGTTATTCGCTACATTGTTATAGTTGATATTTTTAGTGTATATTTATTCTATGATAACTATTGTATGAAAGTGAATCTTTTTATTAATCATCAAGAAATAACTATCAGATCTGAGAATAATAAAACATCAACACTTTCAAGCAACAAATTTGAGAATGAAATCTATAAGCCTCCACCAAATTCACAAGAATATTTCATCCTTGCAACGGATGATGAAAATCCACAAGAAAATTGGCAAAAAGAGGAATTGGTGGAAAAAATGAAGCTTGAGAACAATGATGAGAAATATTTCCATTGCGTAAAGGAAGAATGTTTTCAAGACATTTCCAGTGAATCAAAAAACTTTGAGGGTGTTAGTGATAAGGAGAAAGATGAAAATATATTAAAATTGGAAATTCCTTATCCAATCAAAGATAACAACAATCTTGAGAAACCAAGATTTGATTTCATTGAATCATGGTTCCAAAGCATTGTTGGTCAAAAAATGCAATAGGATTTTGAGCACATCTAGTTTAGTTTTCCTTTATCACACTTTAAATATGTCCTCAAATCTTTGGTACAAGCTCGAGATGTTCCCCAACTTTAAGTATGTCCCCAAATCTTTGGTACAAGCCCCAAGATGTTCCCCATATTTGGAGTTCATTCCACATATCAGCTGAATGCTTGAATGACTCCATTGGAAATATACCTACACCTAAATTTTTTATTTCCTCCAAGTAGGATAGGATAGGTATATATCCTTTGTACACTTTTTTCTTCCTCAATCATATTTTTTCATAACAAAGCAGTTGCTAGATGGAATTAATGTTTGAAGATAAATCCATGAAGGAGGAATTGCAAGAGTTAAAGTTTAATATGACCCCATATTCCAATGGAGAAGGAATATGGTATTTATATTCTAGTGTTCTCAACAACTCACATGGGGTCTTTGTCTTGTAGTTGTAGCTAGTTGTTATTTAAAAATTTGGTCACCTCCATTTCCCACTCCTCGAATAATAAAAGAAAATTGATATCAATAGAAGAAAATTTTGAACCATTTTAATCTCACAACTTAGCACTCAGTCTCATCTTTGTCACACATTTTTCGGATTCAAAATCTGACTTTGTATGCTCAAAATATCTAGGTTTTCATCTAATCTGCCAAAGAGCGCTTCACCCATGTACAACAAAGATAAATCTTCTTGGAACTAAAAATTCATGGAACCATGATAATTTTATTGGAACCACATGTTTTCTTGGAACTACTTTCAATTCTTGGGACCACATTATTTTCTTGGAATTTCTCCATATTTCTCTCATCTCCTAGATCTCATTATCTCTCATACTTAGAATTTTTTCTTTGGTTTATCCCTCACTTCACTTCACTGTAGATTCTCCTCACCATCCCCATGTCTCCTCCCTCACCTCCCTCACATCTTTTCGCTTCTCATTACTTATTTTATTTTTCAATACCCTTATCCCTCCATACCTTCTCACCCACATACATAACAAAAATTCACTAACTGTGAGATTTCCTCACCTCCCTTATATCTCCTCTCCTTCCTCCATCCGTCCTCCTCTCCTCACTTAGAATATTTATTAATACCCCTTATCCCTCCATTCATCCTTATCTTCCACCCTCATTCCCTATCCCGTCCCCCCACTTCACCCTCACCTCACCCCCTTAGTCTTCCACCCTCATCCGCCCCCCACCCCCCCCGACATCACCATCACCTCACCCCCTTACTCCCCCACCATCATTACCCCCCAAACCTACATCACCCTTACCTTACCCCCTTCTCGTCCCACCTTCCACATACTTAAATTATATTTTAAATTATTTCCAAGGACTATTAACTAGTGAGATCATGAGACATGGTAGTTTTATCAACCAATGAAACCATGACACATGTCAACCAATGAAATCACGCCATGTGGTAACCAATGTAATGACGCCATGTGTAAAACAATGTAATGATGACATATGGAAGTGAATGGAATCATTACAAGTGGATTCTGATTCACCAATGACGTGGACACTAACTTTGTTGTTGATTCGATATCGACTAGGCATTAGGAGGATGATGACTGAGCAATTAAAATTTTAATTATTTCATGAATTTTCTAAGGGGTCAAATCTCCAAGTATTTATAGTTTCCATATGTTTCACATGAAGTATTTGTTAAAGTTTTCAATATATAAATTATATTCTCAAACCGTACAATAAATGTGGGTTATACATTACAAATGAAAAGTAGAATTTTAAATGGAGACAAAATTATATCAATGGCTATGATTTCCCCATGAGATTTGATCAAGGACTGCTGAGAAACGAACTTTTGGAGGTCGTATATTGATATTCGAGAGTCGATTTTAAGAAAAATATACCTCGTTAGAAACAAAATTTGATGAGGAAGATGATGAAATAGGTTTGAAGAGTTAAAATTGGTGACGATGCTCTTAGAAATTAAAATAAAAATTAGCTATGTTTTTATGCTTTGTTGATAAATTTGCTTGATACCTTGACTTCATGAATTTATATCTTGAGATAAAAAAATCAAAATCTCACTCAGAAGGACTTGTTGGAAATCTGAGATGATGAAGATTGCATAATAAATGGTTTCCATGGCTGAAAAGTTAAATATATTGCCCATAAAATTTAAATATAGTCCTCTCTTTCAAAAGGAAACCAGTGAAAATTTTGAAAAATAAAGGTTTATTAAAAATCATTATTAAGTACGAAAATGATCCACTAAAAGATACAAATTTCAATGATACAGATTCATGAATGAGACTTTAATGAGACATTAATTAAAGTGGTTATTCCAAGAAAGAGAAATCCCTAACTACTCAAGAAACATTGGGAATAGTTTTAAAAGAAGGAAGCATCATCAAAGAGGGGGTTAGAAGGTTGCATTATCATAACAAAAGATCAGAACAGAAGGGTCCAACAATCAACTTGTATCCAAACTTCTGATCAACAAAAAAAGATCTACATCTTCTCCTTTATTCTTCTTCCTCTGCACCACTTCCTTAAGGCTTTTTTTTTCATATTTCTGAATTGAACATAAGGTTGAGTTCTTGAGTGTTTCTCTTTTATTCTTCCAAGACTTTTCTTATATGATCATGGAGTATTTACATCCATATATGTGACTATCAAATGTAAGCTAGGATTTTTTGTTGGATTCATTGAAATTTAGTCCTCAAGTTTGTCAAATTGTGTTTCTCAAGCATTAGTTAATTAGTTTGCTAATATTTTTTGTATGGTTGAATATCTTTATGAATAAAACTTCATGGAAAAATACTTCGGGGTTTTATTTTAATGATTTCTAGGATCTTGGTATCTCTAAGAATGATATTTTTGAAGTATTCCCATCAAATTCTTTCAGTTATGAATATAGAACTCATTGTAAATTCTTTGAAATGATGAAAAATATTTCCTCCTATTTCTTGTGAGAAGATATCAATGTATCCTCTACATGCATTTGCTTTAGAGGGTTGTATAAATGATGTTGAGTATACATATATGATGATATTGAAGCCTTCCTTCAATATTTTTATTGTTGAGAAGTTACTTGTTGCACATAAAGATCAAATCAGTTTTTCAAGAACCATTTCAATATAAAACTAAGAAATAAGATTTTGGGGTTTGCTGTATGGAATTATCCCTAATCCAAGATATTGAAGATACATTTTTTAGCCAAAGAGAATTACCACCTCTATAAAAACGTGGGGGGGTTCATATCCTCGTGATTTTGTTGTTTGGACCTTAATAGATCTAGACTTCAACAACTCTAACCCTAGCAAACTCACTATATTCTTTGTTTCTGTTATAAAATTTTTCTACAACCATATAAAACAACATCAATTTGTTGCATACACTCATCTAAAAGTGGCCTAACTCACTCAAAATCATCTCTAACAATTGGATGATGTTTGATTGGTTGCATGCTTAATTTTCATGGTCAATTGTGGTATTTTTTAGCACTTATCATTGTTGTTGTTACAAATTACTTATTTCTTTTATAAGACTGGTTGACTGCTGCAATTCACAACAACCATAGCTAACTAACTTTTCTAGTGTCTAAAAGACATCTTTATTGCATACTTTATCTTGGAAATTGATACATATATGCTGCAAAGTGTTCTTGTTCTAGGAAGGTACCAAATCATCTTCAAACCTCTTCTCTTTCCATGACCTAGAAAAACCATTCAATGCTAAGTATATTGGGAAGTAATATTGGATACTAAACTTTCTATTTAATCCCTCGCGATCACCAGGGAAGCCTCCCTTGTGGTGGACCTCTTCCATCATTAAAATGAGGGAATATCCTACTAAGGTGATAGTGGTAGATTCTTCCATTGTTACGCAAGATTTGGTGATATTTGTTGAAATGTACACTTGACACTGGGGTGGGGGGGTGAATCAGTGTCACAAAACATTGGACAATTTTCCACTTTTCATAAATTAATTGAACAACATATATTTATTTCAATTTCTCAACCAATATATAAAAGAATAAATATTTTATTTATTTATTTAACTTGAATGAATACATAAGATCAATCTTCATCTTCAAACAATTATGAGAGACCCAACTCTTTGTTACAAGACCCAGATTGTAGTTCTCATATCCAAATGAGAAATGAGGAATCCAACCCTCATAACAAGTCCCAACTTGTTGATCTCAGATCCAATTGAGATGTGAGGATTCCAATCCTCATACAAGATCCATATTGTAAACATGCACCAACCTAATAGAATGAACCTTCATTCAATCCATTATATATAAATATATATACTTCAAAAAATTCAACTACATCTCTGCTCACCATACTTCTTTGTTTTATATAGTCTTCCAACTGGTGTGAACTTGAAGCATTGTGTCCCTTTGTTTGAACCATTGCATCTCTTCAATAACTGTTTGTTAACGACTTAAAATACCTAATTTGTATTTAATATTTTATGACTAAAATTCTTGGTGTATGCAATTTAATTGTCTCGTCGGGCCATTTAAACTGTTACATAAATAGTTCTGTAGAGACGCTTCCTTCAAACCATTTTAACTGAGTCAAATTGACTCTTTAGGATCCCTCGATCCTAATCTGTCTCTCCACAGGATTCTATTTAATTATAGATCTTGTTTCTATAACAGGTGCCCCATTCAATCCATTTTTCATATGACCATATGCACAAAACCATGGGATTATTAAATTAAGCGATGTTCCCAGCGCCTCATAGCTTATGTGTTCATAAACCATAACCAAGGGCTGGAACCTAGTTCTCTGAACTTCGGCCTTCAGGCGATTTCTCCTTTACAAACATCCAATCTTCCGAATTTTGTATTTCCCGAAATGGTTACCTCTCACAATAGTTGATCTAATGGTTAGCATGATTCTCGGAACCAAATCAATGGTCTAGCTTCAATCCTTACACTATCCTTCCACTTTCTTAAACCAACGGCTATGACTTAATCAAAGGTTGATATGGACGACCATTATTTACTTTGAAATTTCATCCTTTGGGACTTCCAACCTTTGCAGTAATTCAACCTTTCAGACCAAATTTCACTGAAGTACGTATTATCTATTTACTCGTAGATCATACAATTTTGTCTTAATACGTGGTTGAGTGGATGGTTCATGCAACCTCAACAAGAAGATTTGTTAATTGCCTTCTCATTGTGCTATTTTTAGGATCTCGACCATGAATCTTCCTTCTCGATGGACGATCATATCGTACTTCGGAGTTTCGATTCTCCGGGACTCCGGGTTACTAGAACTCTGAGGTAGTTCAATTCTTCCTGAGTCATAACCTACCAAATAAGTCTTAAAGCGGTGGTGACCAATTTCTATCGGTTAACACATATGCATAAGATATCCTTCCACTATGCTTGATCAATGGTTGAGAACACTCCCGAAGTAGATCAATGATTAGCGATACTTCATGATTTACGCTTACTATATTCTTCCATTGTACTTGATCAATGATCGATAATTCTCTTGAATTAGATCAACGATTAGAGTTAATTTCATCCTTCGGCACTTTGGGAAGTTGATAGTGGTTGAAACTGGTTTCCCCCGAAGGACATTGTTGGTTACTATTCTCCTATAATGTCTGAGTTTGTTGACCCAGGGTTCATGTCTATTTGGGTTTCCAACAAAGCCTCTAAAACTATCAGCCCTCCTAGTAAACTAGAAGGAAACACAACACACATAATGCATTGCACAGTCTCACCTGAGATAGTTTTAATGGGTGGATGTAAGACTTAGGTGTTTACAGCCTAGGATTGAGTGTGAGATAAGAGAGCTATATATTGACCCATTTATTATAACTTGTAAACATAGTATACTGTCATCGACGAGTAAGAAGGAAATATAGCAACTCATTCATTCAACATAATAATAATTGCTTTAGATATTAAAGATATGAAAGCATTCATCACATAACACAGATGTTACCGTGGTTCACCCCCTCCTGGGCTACATCCATAAATATTTGTCTCTCATCTCTTTTATTATAGTATTTACACATCTATAGTGTTGCGCGCTTACAACTCTTCATAGTAGGTTAAGATCTGCATGAGGCAGACTAGATCAGACCAAGCTCCCTAGCCCATGATCTAACCCTCAAGATACACCTTTCCTCATCCTCTCTAGCTCAACAACTTATACAAAAATGGATTATACCGTAAAACATTACATATCACATCAATTCATGCATAACTACAACAACAACCATATGAACCAACCCCTTATGATACCTAAGTATCTATATTTATACATTTCAGGCTCTTCAGCCATTTGCAATACCTTACCAAAATCCTAAACCTACCATCGTTAGGTCTTCCTCCCATGCATGCGTGCTATTCTTCCTTCCAACTGTTGCTTTCCTTGTGCATGCTTTCTTGCATGTGTGCGTGCTGTGTTTCCTTCTAGTTGTCACTTTCCTTGTGGATGCTTTCTTTCGCAAAAACACCTTTATTTTCCGCTTTGGCTTGCCTCCAACAGGCCCCCAACACTGACATGTGGCTCGTCCTGAGCTACCTAACCTTTGTGTGCTTCCTCGATCTCCATGGTGATCGCCTAGACCTTTTCCTTGAGCTCTGTTTCCCGTGTCTACACCTGCACAGTCTTTTCCTTGAGTGTGCCACTATATGGATGACAATTTTGTCACTGATCAATTCCACGCACTCTGCCTAGGTTTGTGCTATCTGTACCTTGGCTTCCTCTGCTTGTTCTAGGACTTCTGCTACCTTCTCCTACAATGGTTCCATTTGAGCCTGACTCTCCTGTTTATGTGTTTTCACAATAGTTATCTATGCTTGCAATCTCTTCATGTCCCATGCCCCTTTGACGCGTTCTATGATTATCATTGTATTTTGCCTCTGTTTTAGATCTTGGATTGCTGCATTGATACTATCTTCTTTCTTATCCCACTTTTGGACCTACTGATCCTCCTCTAACTTAGTCCATAGCTGCGCTTCTTGATCGAACAATTCAACTGCTGTGCTAACTTGTTTCTCTATCTCCTGCAGCTACACTGCTGCTTCCTTCTTCCTTTTCTTCTTCACTACTGGTGGAGTGGTTGGTATGAGCTGTTCTCGAAGATTCTTGATCTCCTTCTGATATTGATCGATTTCCTGCACAATCTGATCAATATTTTCTGCTGCTGTGATTTCATCTCTCTACGTGGCCTGTGGAATCTTCTTGTAAGTTCCTACCACTTTCTGCTCCAATCCTTTTATTCACTCCCTTTCCTCCTGGGTCTCAGATTTAGCCTTCTCATAGACTATTTCTAGCATGTCCCACTTCTCTGTTGCTCACTGCAATTCGACTAAGTATTTGTGTGTGTGAGACTATACCTCATGGTTTATACTAAACTGCAACTTGTGTAGTGCCCTGGTTGGCATCCATGTCAACTCCAGTTGGATTTGGATTAATTCCTTTAGGGGTGTCTGCCCCACAATCTCATCCATGCACAACATACTAGGTGTGATGTGGAATGTTGCGTTCAGGTGTGGTAATGGATGGACTAGATCTCATTCTTATACTTCCACTCTTTCCTCCGTCTACAGTGTTGATGGTTCTATTCCCCTGCTGCTTGTTGTTTGTCCTTCCCCAATTTGCTTGAGGAGTTGCCACATGTTTTCTAGTTCCTATTCAATCCTATCCCCGTGGTTCACATCATGGTCAAAATATTCATATAGACAATCCTGGACCATTCGGGCTATCATTTCTCCATCATCATCTGTGATTGTATACTCTGGAAGTGTTATTTGTGCCTTCATTTTATTACGCACGCCTCCTGTCTACGTGGTTGGCCTCTTATTTGCCCCTGGTTCCTATGGGTTTGGATTGCCGCGGTCTCTTGTATGGCTCGGCTTGTCGCTGCTGCTCCTTGGCCGAGTGCATATTATCCTTTTGCCCATTCTGGGTCCCTATCTTAGTTGGCCCTTTGTTGGTATGTGTTGTTTTTCCCTAGCCCGTTCTTCGTATCTTGGGCACTTGGATTTTGTTTGGTTGGGTTTCTCCTTGCCCTACCTCTTCTTCTACTCTTCTTTCTGGCAATTCCTACGTGATGGCAGGAATCCTCCATTCATCATCCCATTCGCTGATGACCATGTCGATGTCACCCTTTGTGATACAGTAGCACATATGGAGCCACTGTTTATCGGGATCCTTCCTCACTTGTATCCACATTGTATTTCATGTGGCCTAGAAGTTAGCGATGTCCCCATATCGCATGACATCCTCTGGTGTTATTCTCCACCTTTTGGAGATGGCTTCTTGTAGGTCGCGTAGGTATCCTTCAAAGATGGACCCACTTGTTAGGACCACATATTGTACCTTTTTGCCCATACTTTTTTCCATTATTATACCCTTCATCACTTGTATTTAGACTCATAATATCACTTCATCTGATCATTCCAAGGTAGACAACGTCCTTTCTCATTTACTATATGCTTAATCTGTTTTGCATAATATTTTACATTACTTTTGCACTTAACCATTGATTAGAAGTGCATAAGTGTCCATATTTGCAAAATAGTATTCAAGGTCGCATATGCCGAAACACGGACAACTACATAGTTCCAGGATGCAGATGTTGAAACACGGAGCTGTCACTCAGTTCAGAAGTGCAGATGCTGAAACACAGAGGAGACCACCACGATGCTGAAACACGAGCCGTGACAGTTAGCAGTCAAGGCCGACACAGTCAAGGGCGCAATTCACGTGGCTGAAAAAACCCGTGAATTGCGATGCTGAAACAACATCAGCAGCTATGAGAAGGAGATGTTACACCAACCGTAACAACAATACCTCGTTCAACTCCTGTATTAGCATTCGGTTGCGTGAGAATAGGACATCCTATGCTGATTTAGAAAGAAGATCTGATTTAGTGTAGGATTCAGATATGCTT
>JZKD02S2209387.1:1092399-1124109 GCA_000966675.3 Picea glauca | reverse complement strand
ATCGAGCCTTGGGGGATGTTGGACCAAGAACTGTGGAAGAAACATCAACCTAGGTCTCATGGGATTCATCAACTTGGTCATTTTCATTGCATGGCCTAGGTGGGAACTTTTTATCAGAACCAACGACAAGGTTAGGGTATGCATGTGCAATGTAGAAAGGAGGAAATATAATTGCAAGTCTTTCATGATCATCATTAAAATACAATAGGTAAAGGAAAATTTGTTTGGCATGTTCAAGGAAGGAGCAGAGGCAACTTAAAATGAAAATGAAAATTCTTTGGAAGAGGTCCCATTTTGAGTACCTGTTTTCCTTCATGATGCTTTTCCTCGCCCCTGTCAAGGGGTCTCATCTTTCAGTGAAGTCTCTGTATTGCACTTGAAGTATTGAGAGTGGATTTTCCTTTTGGAAATTCAAGATTCTTTTATCAGTGGAGTCACCTTCAAACTGATGTGGAGTACCTAGAGCAGGAATACAACCAATATGTGCCTAATTGTCTGCTGCTCTCAGACCTTAGAACTCAACCATGTCGTTCTTCCCAGGGAAGATTTTTCAATGTCGTACCCGACAACTGTGCTAGAATGTTATCACTCTGTAAATATGTTTGACTGAATAGAAAAATGACAGAGGTAACTATTTCAACCAACGTTAGAGCTGAGGCACTAGCCTGCTCAACACAGAGAGGGATCTCTCGTGTCACTTGATATATATATATGGAAATCAGTGGTTAGATTTGGTTTGTTTTGAGGGGTTTTAATAAAATTGTTGAAGAACTGAAGATAACGTTTGGGCTATGGGGTCAGGAATGTAGGATGCATTTCCAAATCATGAAAACTATCAAGAGGAAAAGGCTAAATGAGGAAGTGACTTCTGAGTTTATACTTGAAAATTTAGGTGGTATCAGAAGAAAGGAAACACACAACTATATCAGAGAATTATAGTAATGAATTTTGAAATGGTTTGGAAGAGATAACATAGTCTAAATTGCCATGCCGATTGCATTGAATAATGAATTTTGGAACTTTAATTTCTCAATTTAGACAGAGGAAAGAAAAAATGAAATGCATAATAATAGGAATCACACACTATGAAACAAAACAAGACTCATAACACCACCAGTTAGAATCTTTTCGTAAAAATTCCAAAATCTGCCTTTGTATTCATGTATTCATTCCATCCCCAGAGATTTACAAACTTTTCCTGCACAGAGGGCAGACTCCTCTTTTCTCCATGCCTTCTATACTCTCGAGACCAAACATATATAAAGGATTTTATCGTGAAATTTAAAACGTTCCGACTTCCTCATAATTCTAAAATAGGGACAAGTTACAAAAAAGAATAATAATTATTCTATTTTAAAGGGACTGTTAGTAATAGGTTTGTCATATCAGGACTCCCTTTTCTTAGACCTCCATCTATCCAATTTTTTTTGAAATGTACCTAAATTTACTTGAGGATTTACCTCATCTTGGCGATTTCCTCCTCCAGGGTACTCAACCAAGCAAGATTTTATCTGACGCTCTCTATCATCTCGTTTTGGTCTCTGTCTTCTACCGTTTGCGTCTTTTCCTCTTTGCGGCCTGATTGTAGGTGTTTTCTGCATGTTTAGTTATGACGAGATCCCTCATAACAGGGTTTAATATGACCCCTGAATCTGTCTCAGTTGCGTGTTTGGTATGAAATTTAGTTGCCAATATCTGCAAGACCCATCTTTATTTTTTACTTATTCATAAACTTAGCACATTAGTTGAGAACCCAGTCGCTCTAGACACTGTCTTATGAGTGTTATCCATACCTTTCAAACTTTGCAGAGATCGTAATTTTTCCACCCTTTGAATTTACAGGACTCAAGAAATCAACATAGGTCGAGCTTGTTTTTCTTATGCGTAAGATGGCAATTTCCTAGAGTAGGATAAAACAATTCATATATGAGATTGATAGTCTTTGCATTTTAATCATGAATTACTGACATAGTATGTTGGTGTGCCATGCTTCATCAGTCCATTATGAATGATGAGCTTTGAGTTAGTTATGTGACGACGTCCTTTTGATATGTCATCTAGGAAAGTACCTGGACCAGTGATGTGGGGTGATTTGACTAACTTCCATCCTTCCCACGAGTTATTGATGTGAAATTTTAAACCACGTGACATCGGGGCCGTGGGAAAGGTGGTTTTAGGAAATCCATTGTTCGCCCCGATGCATGTGTAAGAGTGCCACACGTTCCCCATCAAAACCACAATGGTTTTTCTTGGTCCACCCTCGCGAAATTAAGTTTCATGTTATTTGTCGGCCCGATGTGGGCCTCAATCGTGGATCTGGGATTCTTCAAAATAGCTGGTCCGTCGAGCTACTCCCTTCCCGCCGCCACTATATTTGTCTATATGCCGTTGGATATAGCCCAACCCCCTAAACTATCACACCTCTACTGTGGTATAGCATTTCGCTAGATTTTTGAAAATTTTTAGATCCTGATCTACAAATTATTATAGTGATAACACCAACTACAATCTATCCTAGTAGTCAACATTGGTCCACAATTCCATATTTCACATATCTTCTACAAAGATCTGAAATCATGATTTTCATTCCTTTTATTTTTATGCTAAGGATAATGACAGGGAATATATTTTTGCATGTTGATCGGAGGAAGCATACTCAGGGTCAGGTTCACTTACAGGAGTAGAAAAAATGAACATATCAACCACACAAATGTAATCTATATGCTCAAATTCTACCATGTGAGGGGAAGACAACTCATCAATTAGACACAATCAACAATAGGTTTCTCTTCTGGAAAACCAATATGAACTCCACCTGCAACAAATAAAACTTCCCTGGTTGTAGTAAGGCCAAGTGTAGGTAGGGATGCAACAAAAACATCATATCCAAGACTTGTATTAATGAATGGATACTTTTAACAATTGATGATATCATCTAAGATTTCAATACTCTTTTCAAACTTTAAATTTCTATTCAACTTAAGGAAATTCCTTTCTTAAGGAAACAATTTCATATTCTATCTCTTCACAATTTTCTTCTTTTTTCTTCAACTAGATTCTCACTACTTCTTCCATCCTTCTTTCTTATTCTAATTGAAACTTTAAGTTCATGATGGTATTTTCTGTTTATTCAAGGATTTGTGACATTTTGGATTTTGAATCATGATCATCTTCTTCATATTTTTGCAGCTGTTCCTTTTGTTTCAAATTGTTTTTTCTAAGCTTCTTTATTTCTCTTAAAGCACACATGAATTCTTCTTCAAGATCCACTTCCCCATATGTTTCAACATTTTATTTTTCTTCTTAATCCATCATTTCTTTCCCTTTGTATTCATCAATATTTTTTTTTTATGTTCATGAAAAATGTTTCTTCTCTTTCACTATCAAAGATATTTTCATTGCTCTCTTTAGCTGAGATACTTTCCTCTTTGGAGTAAGGGCTTTTCTTTTGATTATGGAAGTTTTTCTTCTTTTTACGATTACCCTTTTGATGAGGTTTTTTCTCTTTCTTAATTTTATGCTCTTATTCATCATCACTAATTTAATTATTCACATATGGAGACTTAGCAAAACAAAGTCCCACTTTTCCACAGTTAAATCATTTGAAGGTCAACTTACCTTTATATTTTTCGGATCCATTTTTTAGTTTCGTCACAAAATGTGCTTCCTATGAATCTGATTCATTGTCGAAGCTATCAATCAATCATTATTTTTCTTCTTTGAGGATTTTAAAGATAATTATTTCTTTGATGGCTTTTATTTCTCTATACTCCTTTCATATACCATGAGGATCCCATGCAATTCATCCATTTTTAATGAATCAAGATCCTTCATTTCTTCAATGGAGGAAACTTTGGCATCAAATATTAAGGGGAGTGACCTTAAAAACTTTTGTACAATCATCGATTCTTCATCCTTTTCACCAAGTCCTCTGAGGTTGTTGATAATTTCATCCATATGGAGAAGATATGCTGCAACATTTTCTTTGTATTTCATTTTTAGGCTCTCAAATTGTCTTTTATGAGTTTGGAAATTTTCCTTCTGAAGCTTGTCATCTCCTTCATATATATTTTTTATATTGTCCCAAATTCAATTTACCGATCCACAATGCATCACCTTGACATAATTGGATTCAGATAGAGCACACAAGATGACATTCGTGGCTTTTTCATTATTTTCACTAGGCTTCTTCCCAACCGCATCTGTTGGTGGAATTGTTGGGGTTGTATAAACAATCACGAATGATTTCCAAATATTAAAACCAAGAGACATTAAAAGGTTTCACATCCTTATGCTCTATAAGGAATAGTTTGTTCCATCAAACAATGGATCTATGTTTTGGAGAAACCTTCTTGAATGAACATGCATGCTCACAAGATATACCTTTCAGTGATTAGACTGTTTCTGAAGGAACCCGCTCTGATATGAGTTCCAGATATGATACTTGAAGGGAGAAGTCTGCAGTAAGATATAGGCTACATTACACTATACTATTGTAGTATTTGTTGATAATATACTTATACTCAGAGGGGCTGGGTTGAATCAGTATACGACATTTTTATTTTATTTTTTCAAGCATTCATCAACCATAAGAAAACAATCACATATGAGATATACTAACTGCAAAACATGGAACACAATATTTACATAGAAATATTTTAACATTTGAATATGTCAAGACCGCAATGACAACCTCATAAGGATATGAATCCCCTTGCATTTTTAGAGAGGTGGTAATCCTCTTGGCTAAAAGATATTTCTGTGATATCTTGGATTAGAAGAGTGCTTATGCAACAAACCCTAGATCTTTATTTCTCAAATTTATCCAATAAATATTGTTCTTCAATAACATGATCTCATATTTATTTGCAAAAATAAGTCTTTTAAAAATAAGAAAAGATTGAATGAGGGATTCAACATCAGAATTTCTTTGTAATCAACATCACATGAACAATTTTCTTAATCACATATAAATGCATCCATATCTTCTTCATGAGAAATAGGAGAGAATGATTTGATCATATCAAAGAATTTTAAAATATTATTACTATAAATATCAAAAGAGAATTTGATAAATCAATTTCAAATATCTCATACTTAAGACTCAAAGTTACAAGATACAATTGGAATCAACCCTTAATTAATTCTTTATGGAGTTTTATTCATGAAAGACGATATTCTTTAAAAAATATATGGCAGTCATGTATATGGCTGTAGATACGTCATGATCATATAAGAAAATTCGTTTGAAGAATACAAGAAAAACATTCAAGAACTCATCCTTGTGCCCAATTCAGAGATTCAATCATAAAGCTATGAGAAATGGTGTAGAAGAAGAGAAAGGGTGGAGAAGATGGATATCTCTTTTTGTTGATCAAAATCTTGGATATATATTCATGGTTGTATATTTTTATTCCTTTGATATTGTGCCATGCCCCTATGATAAATCAGATTGTGGAACCCTTGATGAAACACTTCTTCTCTTTTTAAAATTAGATTTTCTAACTACTTGAGTAGTTAGGGTATTTCTTTTCTTTAATTTACTGTACACTTTTTTTTATTTAAGTATTATATTTAATTAATTCCTCATTAATTTTTTTAATTATTTCACATCATTATCATTCATATCTTTAAAATAGGTCCTTCTACTTTTTTAATAAAAGTTTTTTATATAAAATTTTATTTTCAAAATTTAGTTAATTTCTCTTTAAAAGAGGAGGACTGCATTTTATTTTTTTAGAAGTCATAGTCAACTTTTCAGCCATATAAATAATTTCATATGTGATCTTAATCATCTTATCTTTCCAAATATATAATTGTTTTTCAAACCCATCCCCGAATCTCAAGATATGAGCTCATGAAATTAAGTTGTCACGCAAACCCATTAAAAATGAAGCTGATAGATATTTAAATTTATGGAAAGCATGTGAACACTTTGATCCATTATAACCTATTCCAACATTGTCTTCATATAAACACCTTTCCAACGGTATACAATTTTCACGATTCCGACACCCAGAGCTCAATTTATGGCTTTTGGAAGTTCGTGACTCAACCACCATCGATCATATGTCTTAGGAAAATGTGGGCTCTTGATCTTGGATCCGCCCTCCTTTAGTTCAAGATTCTACTTTTAGTGTAAATACCATCCCACATGCATGGAAATTTTTTCTTTTTGAATATATATATATATATATATAGAAAAGTGTTTCATGTCTTTTATGTGAAAGAAGAGGAGAGTATAGGGACCATAGAGTTTGACCCTTAGAACATTGATGAATACAATAATAATTTTATAACTTGTCACCATCCACCTTACGTCCAACCACCATGATGAGTTATGCTTATTCATCTCCATGTTTTGGACCCATATTTTCCACGTGTCACCATCCATTAACTATCACGTGACAACATTCATTAACTTCCATATGGAACCATTCATTAACTGCCATGTGTCTTGTGTTTATTGGGTGCCATGTGTCATCCAATTGAGGTTTTCCATATGTTATGGAATCAGTGGTTGGTATATGGTGAAATTTCTTTGGTTGGTGGTTTAAATAATGGTTTAAAGTAAAACTTAGGATAAAATGTTAAGGGAAAGTTACATGAGGACGAGGGGAAGTATAGGGAGCAGGTTAGGGAGTTAAGGGGAGAAATGAGGGTAGTAGAGGTAGTGGGTTTGCAGGTTGGTAGGTGAGGGAAGTGAGGGGGTGAGGCAGCATAATGGGTGTTCACCCATCCACAAAGGAATAAAAAAAATTAAGTATATATTTGGGGGAGGTAAGAGATAAAGAGAGGGAAATGAAAATTTAAAATAGTTCCAAGTATTGGGAAAGGGGAAAGGGAAGTGCTAAGGAATATGGTAGGTGGTATAATATAATATTTTTATGGGTTTTGAAATCGTAAATTAAATAAGAAACCAAGGGTCTTGGGATCGAAAAAATTGAAGAAACCAAGGGTCTTTGGCTGAGAAATTTAAACATAATTTCAAGAAATTAACTTTGTTCCATATTGAAGGCACTCATTTTAGGAGGTTGAACGAAAACCTGGATATCTTGAGCACACGAACTCGGATTTTGGATCCAAAAAATGTGTGGAAAATATGAGATTGAGGGATACACCATGGAATTATAATATTTCAATTTTTTTTTCTTTTGATATCTTTTTTTTTTAATGAATTCAAGAGTGGGAAAATATAGATGACCAAATTTTGGTCAAAAACTAGCTCCAACTACAGAACAGTGACCCCCTGTTGATTATTGAGAATCCAGTATCTAAAAACCAATTGTATTATCCATTGGGCTATGGAGTCATCTTCAAACCAAATTCTTGTAATTTTTCCTCTTTCATGGAGTTATCTTCAAATTTCAATATAGAGATTGTCTTATTGTGCAGAACTTGAACTAAAGAAACAAAATATGTACATACAGGATCTACCTACCCTATTTTAATGGAAGAAAAGGGGGAGCTTAGGTATAGGTAGATTTCCAATGGATCCATTCAAGCATTGATCTAATATTTGGAATGAACTCCAAAACTGTGAAACATATTGGGGCTTGTACAAATGAGTTAGGGGCAGTCTCAATGTGTACTGGAAAAAATTGAACCAAGTGTGTTGAGGATCTAATTGCATTTCTTTGCAAACAATGCTTTGGAACCATAATTCAATGAAGTCAATTCTTAGTTTCTTAAGAATATTATTGTCTTTGATTGGATGCAGAGTTTCCAATTGTAACATTATTTCATCTCTCTTCTTGTATCCAATCACTTCCAAGGTTCTTGATTCATCAACAATGTCTTGAAAAGACTCTTCCTTCATGTAAATGAAATCTTGCTCACTATTCTTCTCAAGATTCATTTCTTTCACCAATTCTTCTTGTTGCCAATATTCTTTAGGATTTTCATCATATGTTGCAAGGCTGAAACATTCTTGTGCATTTGGTGGAGGATCCTTAATTTCATTATTAAACTTGTCGCTCAAAATATCATCATATGGAGTATCTGAGAGGCTGGATTTTTCTTCTTGCAAATTGGATTTTTCATCATCATCTTTAGCAATATGACACAGCTTAGAAAATTCATCCAATATTTGATTAGATTCTTCTTCAAAATTAGTCACTGTTGGAGAAATTTCTATTTTCGACACACTAGTTCAGTGGGAGTTAACTAACTAGTTATATTTAGACTTTTCGTTTTTACCATCACTATTATGCATGCATGCATTCCTAAGGAAAGATAACTGCTTGATTGATTTTCTTAATTATGGAATGCTTTTCCCTATATATGAGTGTTTTCCACTCATTCATTGTATCATATTGATCATGATCTATGTATCAATCATCAACTCATTGGAGTAGTGTGAATATATTTTCTCATTCTTCCATATTGAATGTCTCTTCCTTTCTTGATAAGATTTGTTTGTACTTTCTTTAGCTAGATCTCTTATGCAGGTTTCCATGAAACACTGACATGGTATCAGAGCTATGCTGCCTGGAGAAAGCCAGACAAGCCAAGGAATAAGGAAAATCATAATTTCAGCGAGCTAAATCTGTGGTCGTAAATTTCAACAGTTATTCCTCCCAAACTATTAAGTTTTTGAGGAAACGACCTGCAAAGAAAGTAAATTGGCCCATTTTGGAAGTGGTTTTTCAATCGTTTGGCAAGATTCTATACTATTTTCTTAGAAAGTGAGCCACAATATAGCCTTCTGAAACTGATATGAATCCATGGCCGTACCTTTCCACATTCATTGCTCCCAAAATATTACGTTTTGGAGGAAACGGCTTGTGAAAACAGTAAATCGGCCCATTTTGGAAGTGGGTTTTCAACTGTTTGGTGAGATTCCTCATCGTTTGCTCAGAAAGTAAGTCACAAGATCATCTCCTAAAACTGATATGAATTCTTAATTTCTTAATTTTTCACTTGCACATTGAGAGTAAATTTTTAGGGGTTCTTGGAACCAGTGGGAGAGATGAATATGACAACTATTATAGAGTAAAACTTGGTGGTAATCCTCACACCATACAATTATTTTGATTGGAAGCCCAAGGTGACATTCCAACTCAAAAGAAAAGGACTGTATAATTTGACGATGGCGACAGAAACATAACCTACATCAGCGATTGAGAAGATGAGACGAGTAAACCGTAAGGATGAGGCCACAATACTAATTCTTGAATTAATATCCACTGATTTATGATTTCATGTTGCTACATGCAAGACTCCAAACGAGATCTGGACCACCTTGGAAGGACTCTTTGGAAAGCAGGCTGAGATGCGAGGTCATATGCTTGAGGTAGAGTTGAATACCTTAGACCCTAAAAGTTTTGATAATATACAAGATTTTTTTAGTAAATTTAAATCTTTGCTATTGAGTTTGGGTGAATGTGGTATTGAAAAGTCTACACAAGAGAAACGACTTATTCTAACAATCTTGGCCAAGATAGGACCATAATACACTGTATATGTTTCCAATTTCCATTCTGCCAGATGTCTTTTTGGAACAAATTGGAAAATGCCTACATTGGCTTAGTTCATTGAGTCTGTTACACAAGAGTAGAAAAAACTCATACAGATGGGCCTCATGAAATATCCCAAAGAACATGCACTCACCATTCATGATGGAAAAGGGTTATCCAAATAGAAGAGGAAGGAGGGATATTCCAAACCCTTTAATGATTCTTCAGGTTTCAAAGACTCTTCAGATTCTAAGAAGAAGAAAAAGGGAAAGCATTGCACTTACTGCAATAAACCGAATCATGAAGAATACACATGCATGAAGAAACAAATCGATCTTATGGAACAAACACTTCAATAGAACAACCTTAGAAAATTCGTTCTAGAGGGAGTCAAGAAGCATAAAGAATAAGATCTTGCTCCTAAGAAAGGTAATCATCATGCTCTTGTTGCAATTAATTCCTCATTTGATTCATGGATTATAGATTCTGGTGCATCCCATCATATGGACACGAAAGAGGGAGTTTTGAGTCCATGCTCAATACCCCCTATTCTCATGGGGGATGATACTCCAATAACAGTAGCAGGAGAAGGGAGAGTGGAACTCCACAATGGTAGTTTTGAGAATGTTTTACATGTTCCAAAGATTTCTATGAATTTGCTCTCAGTTTATCATATCACTCAGAAAGGTAAAAAGGTTGAATTTACATCAGATACAGTTTCAATATTTGACATGCATGACAATTCCATCATTGCAACTGGTGAGGTGGATCACAAGTCAAGGTTGTATAAATTTGCTAAATTTTCTGACGATGACTCATCTATTCTACTTACATGTAAGGATATTACTTTGCATGCACCTCCACTGGAACATGCATATACTCTTTTTCTTCCATCAGTTTCAGACATCAGAGATGATTCCATACACTTAGATTCTGTACATGGAAATAAGCAGGTAGTACATCCAGATAAGAAGCCAGCACCGAAGCTTCAACAGATTCCCAAGAAGGCACATACCACACTTCAGACAATAGGAAACCTTGCAGGGAATCCATTGGATTCAAGGAGGACTCGATCTCAGCATGAGGAGCCTTCTCACGTATTTCAGCTTCAGAACCTACGATGCCCATGTATTGCTATATGGTTCAATCTACTGATCCACAAAAATACAATAGGGTTGTGGGAAATCTATTATGGCAAGAAGCCATGCAGAAGGAGTATGACTCACTCCTACAGAACCAGACTTGGAATCTGGTTCCACATCCACCAAAAAGGAATATTTTCAGGTGGAGATGGGTCCATAGGATCAAGAAGTACAAGTCCCGACAGGTTGCCAAAGGACTTCATCAGATCCATAAAGATTTCTACATCTTCACGAAGACTTTCAATGAGCAGAAGTTTCAGACTTTGCGAGATCGTCTTGTAGTGAAGAACACAGTTGCCTAGCAGCTGTCATTTTCTTCTTTTGATACATTATCTTTTGAGGGGGGGTTTTGTTCCCACGTGGTTTTCCCTCTTTCCTCAATTTTATTCAGTGTTCATTAGTTGCATTGTACATGAGTACCTAAAATGGCCTAGTAGCTGGGACTCATTTTTTACTCCATAGTGATGTTCAGGGGGGGTGTTGGAGAAATTTCTATTTTCGACACACTATTTCAATGGGAGTTATCTCACTAGTTCTATTTAGAATTTCTGTTTTTACCATCACTATTATGCATGCATGCATTCCTAAGGAAAACTAACTGCTTGATTTCTTTTCTTAATTATGGAATTCTTTGCCCTATATATGAGTGTGTTCCACTAATTCATTTTGTCATATTGATCATGATATATGTATCAATCATCAACTCATTGGAGTAGTGTGAATATATTTTCTCATTCTTCCATATTGAATCTCTCTTCCTTTCTTGATAAGCTTTGTTTGTACTTGCTTTAGCTAGATCTCCTGTGCAGGTTTCCATGAAACACTAACAATCACTTCATTATTTTTCATCCATATGGGAGAGGGTGGGTGGGTAACAACATTAAAATCATCATCAAAAACATATGAATGCACTCTCGAGATGAATATTTTTGCAAATTAATTTTATAACACATCCCAACTGGTAATGGAATTAGGCATTAGTGAACTATACCATTCAGGTGCATCACCTCGCAAAGTTTGTAAAAATAATCTACATGTAACATTTTCTTCAGTGAGGTTGAAATCATGTAATGTACTTTTAAAATTAAACAAGTGTTGCTCTACATCTTCTAAAGTATTCCCAAAGAATGTAGAAAAATTTTCAATAGAAATATCATGAATTTGAAAATCTACTTCTGGTATATTTAATGGAGTTTTATGAAATCGCCTCCTTATTTGAGCACTTCTTATTTTTACCGAGTCTTGTAAATCCATTGATGGGATTGATGAATAATTTAAAGGAGCCTCATGACATGAATGAAATTCTTCAGAGGAATCATAAAATACATCTTTTTGATATTTTTGAGTCTTTCCATTGGATTTTCTAGGGAGCTCATTCTCTTGAATATTTGGTGCTTCTTGGGTCTTTTTGAAGTTATAAAAAAGGTGCAACATCTTTCAATAATCCTTTTATAAATTCCTTGCATCTATAACAAACATCAATTTTCCTGAATCTTCTTTTCAAAACTTTGAACCATGGAGACTCTGGTTCTTCAATATGATCTAAAGCAGAGCCTCAAATATATTGAAAATAAATGTTTCCTCAGTATGGTTGCCAAAAATGTTGATGCTTGAATCTGTTAGGACCGAAACAATAACCTCATGAGGATACAAATCCCCCTACGTTTTTAGAGAGGTGGTACCTCTGTTTTGCTAAAAAATGTTTATGTGATATCTTGGATTAGGAGAATGCTTAGGAAGCAAACCCTAGATATTTATTGCTCTAATTTATCCAATAAAAATGGTTCTTCAATAACCTGATCTGATATTTATGTGCAACAAGAGGTCTTTTAAAAATAAGAAAAGATTGAAGGAGGGCTTCAACATCAGAATTTTTTTGTAATCAACATCACATGCACACTATTCTTAATCACATACAAATGCATCCATATCCTCTTCATGAGAAATTGGAGAGAATGATTTGATCATCTCAAATTTTTTTAAAACAATATTACTATAAATATCAAAAGAGAATTTGATAGATCAATTTCAAATATCTCATACTTAAGACTCAAAGTTACAAGATACAATCGAAATCAACCTTGAAGTAATTCTTGTGGAGTTTTATTCATGAAAGATGTTATTCATTACAAAATATTTGACAGTCATGTATATGGTTGTAGATACTCCATGATCATATAACAAAAGTGTTTTGAATAATACAATAATAACACTCAAGAACTTAGCCTTGTGCCAAATTTAGAGATTCAAGCATAAATCTATGAGAAATGGTGTAGAAGAAGAGAAAGAGTGGAGAATATGGAGATCTATTTTCCTTGATTAGAATATTGGATGTATATTCATGGATATACCTTCTTCTTCCTCTAATCTTCTGCCCTACCCTCTGATAAATCTGATTATGGTACCCTTGATGAAGAACTTCTTCTCTTTTTAAAATTAGAATTTCTAACTACTTGAGTAGTTAGGGTTTTTCTTTTCTTTAATTTCCCATACACTTTACTCCTTGAATTATTCTCTTTAATTAATGTATCACTATTTTTTTTTAATGATTTCACATCATTATCATTCATATATTTAAAATGGTTCCTTTTCCTTTTTTAATAAAAGGTTTTTAAATAAAATTTTATTTTCAAAATTTAGTTATTTTCCCTCTAAAAGAGGAGAACTGTATTTTAATTTTTTGGAAGTGATAATAAACATTTCATCCATGGAAACCATTTCATATGTGATATTCATCGTTTAATACTTCCAACTATATAATGTTTTCTCAAATCTGTCACTCGGACCTCAATATACGAACTCGTGAAATTGAGGTGTCACACAGACCCATTAAAACTTAAGATGACTGATATTTCAATTTATGGAAAATATTTGTCCACTTTCATCCCTTCTAATACATACCAATATCTTTTTCATCCAATACCTTTCTAACGGTATAAAATTTGCGCGATTTCGACACCCGGAGCTCAAGTTATGGCTTTTGGAAGTTCACAACTTAGCTACTGTCGATCAGATGTCTTGGGAAAATGTAGGCCCTTGATCTTGGATCCACCCTCCTTTAGTTAAAGATTTTAATTTTAGTGTAAATCCCATACTACATATATGGAAAAGTTTGAGTTTTGAATAAATATATATAAAAGTGCTTCATTTCTCTTATGTGGAAGAAGAGGAGAGAATAGGGACCATAGAGTTTGACCCTTACAACATTGATGAATAAAATAATAATTTTTTAACCCGTCACCGTTCACCTCATGCCCAATCACCATAATGAGTCATGCTTAGTCATTTCCATGTGTTGGAGCCCTGTGTGCCATGTGTCACCATACATTAACTACCATGTGGCATCATTCATTAACTTCCATATGGTACCATTCATTAGCAACCATGTGTTTTGTGTTTATTGGGTGCCATGTGTCATCCAATTAGGGTTTGACACATGTCATGGAATGAGTGGTTGGTATATGGTGAAATTTCATTGGTTGGTGGTTTAAATAATGGTTTAAAATAAAACTTAGGATACAATGCTAAGGGAAAGTTATGTGAGGGGGAGGGGACGTATAGGGAGACAGTTAGTGAGTTAGGGGGAGAAATGAGGGTAGCAGAGGTAGGGGCTGGGAATTTTAGGTAGTGGATTCATGGGTGAGGGAGAGTGGGTGTCCGTGAGTCCAACGAGGAATGTGGGTAGTTATGAGAGGGGAGAAATGTAGGTGTTGGGGGTAGATGGGTGGCATAGGGTGAGGTAAGGGGGGTGTAGTTTGTAGGTAGTGGGTTCATGGGTTGGCCAGTGAGGGAAGTGAGGGGGTTAGGGAGCATAATGGGTGACTGCCCATCAATGAAGGACAAATAAAAATTAAGTATGGAGTTTGGGGAGGTCAGGGATAAGGAGAGGGAAATGAAAATTTAAAATAATTCTAAGTATTGGGAAAGGGAAGTGGCTAAGGAATATGGCGGGTGGTATAATAGAATATTTTTATGGGTTTTGAGCTTGAAAATTAAAGAAGAAACAAAGGGTCTTGGGCCCGAAAAAATTGAAGAAAACAAGGGTCTTTGGCTTGAAAATTTAAACGTAATTTCAAGAAATTAACTTTGTTCCATATTGAAGACGTGCCTTTAGGAGGTTGAACAAAAACCTGGATATATTGAACATACAAACTCATATTTCATATTCGAAAAATGCATGGCGAAGTTGATACTGAGGGATACACCATGGAATCATAATTGTTATAGCAAGACTTGCCTCACCATATGAAATATTTCCCACAAGGCCTTTTTCCATTTCCCCATGTAGACTTATCATCCCTCTTTGTAAAATCCAGAGCTAAAAATTAATATTTTTCCACATATACACATCTTGCACACTATACAACATGCATATACATATGATGCTCCACTATAGCCCGCATACATCAGGTTTTGTGCCAGAAAATGAAAATTAAATGTTGGGTTTCCATGTCATGATAGGAGATCTCTGATCCTTGGAATTCCATATACTGGAAATGTTCTGACTTGACCCTTCAGTTCGATTTTGAAGGCTATAAATGGGCCAATTCCGAGCTATAGAAAAGAAAGAAAGAATTCAACTTTGAGAGCAAAGTTACTCTGGAGAAATTATTTACTTCATATTGAGTCTGCATCTCTTTGTCCTTTAAGTCTAAACACATTGTTCAGCCCCCAAGATCTTCCCCTATTGATTGAGAACCTCATTGTTTCTCTTTTATGAGGTTGCCTTTAGTGGAGGATTGAAGTGGTGGAGGCCAAACTGGAAGGAAATTAGTTTCTCGGTTCTGAACTGTGCTAACACGAAAGTCTATAATATTTTCGCTTCTTTTGATCATTTATTAATAGAAATACTCCTTTCCCTTCCAATTGATATCTTGCAAATATATGAGCTATTATCCATCGACGTATTTGTTATGTATATTAATGGATTGTGCTATCTAATGTGATAACCTTTTATATTATCACCATATGATTTCTATGCTTGTTTGTTGAGAACTTGTTGCAGGTATATAGCTTTGGGTCGAAGTGCTCAATGATGGACTTCATCGAACATCTGGACGAGGTAGGCCTCTTTATTATCTCTCTTGCATATTGGTTTATATAACATGTTGTTGGGATATTGTTGATTTCTGCAGTCATTTCTATCTGTTGTGGTTTACCCTAGCCATAGAGAGATTTTCGTCGTAACTGAATTGGCGACCATACTGGGGATTAAATCTTCTTTCTTAGGGTTTAGAGTACTTTTCTCCTTAGATTTCTCTCGTTTCTTTTGTGGTTCTTGTTGTATCATCACTTGAAAGTTCCTGTTCACTCTGTTTCTGAGTTTTCAACCTTTCTCCCTTGCCTGGCCTTTTTTTGAAGCATATACACACCTTTATGCTTGACATTCGCATACATACACTGTCTGTCTCATTGCAAGATGCCTATATACGCTCTGTTTTCCTAAACAATCATGTACATCAACTTTCCTTGCTTGTTTGCTGGGTCTGGTGGTTGCTGGGTGGGATTTGATGTTTGCTGAGTCTTCTTAGGTCTCTGGTTTCTTGCTTGTGGGATGACAAGAAACCCTCTTTTCGTTGAATTTCTGGGCGGAGTCTTTCTCATCACCTTTTCATTGTTTATTGTACTTGTGCATTGGGCTAGGTGTTTTGCTGCTTGGTATCCTGCTTGAGTTATCTTTTTCTTCACACAGTAGGGTTATATATCAAGTTAATTTTTAGTCCATGCATTTTGAGTTTTGTTATATTGAAAATACAAAAAAAAGGCATTTTTGTTTTTTGGAAGTTTTTTTTTCATTATCTTAGTGCATATAGTGAAAGATTGCATTTTACTTCAGAATTGCAGAGTTGAATTGAAAATTGCATTTGTTATTAGAAGCATATAATTCATTGAAAGTTAAAGTTAGGACTTTGCATTATTTTCATTTTTACTTTTCTTGCAGAGTCATAACATCATGAGTTTCACTACCATACCTTTTTGAGTAATCATGACCATTAAAATTAAAGCTATAATTTAAAGTTGATTAGTCACATTTTTTTTCTAGGGTGCACAGACTAGCTTAGGATTTAGTGGCTTGGAATAGGATTTTGTGAGTAAACTTCCAAGGCAATTAAATCAAATTATGTGTCTGAGAAAGGGAGTGGATAAATCCATTGTATAATTGGTAATATCAAGAGGCTCCACTCACATCAGAGTTAATCACGAGGTCACGCGAAGTCGGTTGAAGGGATATCCCTTCGATACCTTCCTAGTGTCAGAGATAGTTTTGGGGATCTATTAGTATATGGGGATCTTGCTAGTGCCTTTAAATCCGTGAGAGGCATTACTTTGAGGGTTTTGGGATTTTCTACCCTACCCATATGGTGGAACTAACTTACGACTGCTCGCCTATGCATCGGTTATATAGTGGTTTATTAGTTGCTTGAATTAGGTGTCTCATAGGTTACTTGCAGGGGTTATTCTGTAGGTACCTTGGGTCAGATAAGGGTCAGACAACACAAAACCTTTATGGAGGATTACCTCTCCAGGGGGATCTAACCGAATGGTTGTTAATCCCATGAGGGCCCTTATAACTGATTTTGTTACCTCTGATCTTTAGCAGGGAGTCTCAGGCCCTTCTTATGTGAGTCATACCTTCTTTATGGAGGGATGCCACTCTCATCCACTTTACCCCATTTGTTTTCATATTGGCTATTTTATTTTTGGTGTGTGTTGGTCTTTGACCAAGTTTTGGACAACCTTGGTCATATTTGACCACTTTTTGGGACTTCAACAGGCTATTCGAAGATAAAGCACCCCATCGAAGCAAAGATCGTGGGATCTCACCACATTTTGTAGGATTTTTGGGTTAGGATTTATGTAACAAGTATGTGATGTCGGCCCATGGGTTTACCCATGTTTAGGCCCCATTTGTAATGTATAAATAAGTAGCTAGGTGATGTAAGAAGAGACATAATAGGTCAATGGCTAAGTTCTATAGTTAGATCTATGTGATCAAGTTGGCTTCATGCATACTGTGTGTAGAATAACTTGCAGATATAAGTGCAAGTGATTGTAAGAAGGCTCTATGCTTGAACCTATCTCGGGGAAGGAGGATCTGGCGAGGTGCACGTAGATCTCCTATCCTATGCGGAGTTGGTTTGTGGCTCTGTGCATGTAAGGAGATTGACAAAAGACAATAAAGAAGAAGAAGAGTTGGTGGACGTAGCCCCACACTGGGGTGAACCACATATATCCTGTGTCGTGGTTTCTTTAAGAATTATGGTTAATATGTTATTGATGTGATTTATGATCAGTGCAGTAATATTTATGTATGTTAGATGCATCTGATTTAGTAGCTTAATGCTTAATGATATGAATGAATGCTATATCTAGTCTATTTCTATGTGCTAAGTGCTTGAATGTGTTACATCTTGGTGAATACTGCATTGTGCTATAATTAGGGTTTTAACCTACGATGTGAATAAGGGTAAAGCTAATGAATGTTAACTACTAAGTGCTCTTTTAATTATTGTGATCACAGATCAGTGTCCCAACTAGGTTGTAGACACTTGAGTCCTGCAACCCCCCTTGCCTCTACCTTGGGTGAGACTTCATATGATTCGTAGGTGTTGCCAAAAGGGCAGGTAGTTAGGGTTTTGTTGGTGTGTTGTTGAAGCATTGAACCCTGGGTCTGCCCATGTTCCAACAGTGTGCTCTTTGATTACTAGTTGGACTTAGCAGTTTGTTACTGAGTTTTCATTATCATGGATAGTGGGGTTTCTTCGACTCCCTCATTCACTGCTAACCCCCCATGACGTTTACTCATTTTATGGGGGAAAATCTTTCTGCTTTTTATAATGGTATGCAGAACTATGACACTCAGTGTGCACCTTGGGTCTCTAGTCATTTCCTTGTTGATATGCCTTTGCCCTTGCAATCCTCTCCTCGGTCCACTTATATGAGTCCTAGCATTGGATCTAGGGGCACCATGGCCCCAATGCCTATGTCTTCATTTAACATGAGTCATGTGCCTCAACCAGCTTTCATGTGGGAGGTTGGAACTTCCCTTCTTATGGATCCATTCCTAGCTATGCTCTTTTAGGAACCAACACTCATATGGGTGCTTATTCTACATACTACACCCCATCCTTATATCCTTTGTCCTCCATGTCAGTTCCTTCGAACACTTTTCCCATGATGGGTCCTCATGTATCCCCGGGTATTTCATATGAGGAGAATCAATTTTACAGTTCAGGCTACCCTCTTTATGGAACCCCTTCACAATGGGGCAACTAATATCCTCACTTGAATAGTCCTTATCATTCTTTCGTATCTTCGCATACTTCAGTGATGATGCCTATTCAAACCTTGTTGAATCAATTAAACGGAGGATACTACCTTTCCAGACAGGAACATGGGGTAAACCATGACCCTTCCCGTCTTGCAATGTTTCAAAGTCAATCTTTCTATGTACCTTGGTATTAAATGCCACAAACCACCGCTAGTCTAGTCATTTCCAGTTATACTGGAGCTCCATCACCAACCTCTGCCAGTCATGTTGGAGATGGGATGAAGACCTCTTCAAGTCATGTTGACAACCTGAACCCAACCACTACTAGTCATGTTGGGGGTATCGCTCTAGTCACCATGAGTCATATCGATGTCACGTCTCCAACCTTTGTGAATCATGTAGGAGATGAATCTCTCACCTCTGCTAGTCACATTGAGAGCATGTCACCAGCTGTTGGGAATGACGCTAGGGGCATCAAGAAGCCTAGACTTCTCAGACATAAGCCTAACTTCCTTTCCAGGACTTGTGAAGGCAGTCACCTAAGTTGTTTGTGTCCTATTACAACCAGAATACCATAAGCGTGGGGCTCACCAAAGGGCCCTTTGGGTTCTAAGGCGTTGTGGTTTCCCCACACCCTATTTCTCCATTGACTAACATGACAATCATGCCGACGCAATCATCACCTGAACACACTCCCATTTTTAGGGTGATGTGTCTCTGGCCCCTATTATCATGCATCCTATCTAACCAATAGTTGATATAGTAGTCACGTCGATGCAATCTTCAGCTGACACTCCTCTTCCTTTAGGGGATGATGTGTCTCTTGACCTTGTTGTCTCACATCTTTTTCAACCAACTATTGTGTCGATGCAATATTAGACCAACACCACTCCTATTTTTTGGGATGATGCATCTCTTAGCCTTGTTTTCTCACATCCTATTCAACCAAAGGTTGAAGAAGTGGTCACATCGATGTAATTTTTGGTCGATCCCGCTCTTCTAGTTCTAGTTCTAGTCATATACCTTCTATATCATGTTGTCATTATTCCTAATAATGCTCCTTTTGAACACGAGAGAGTTTTTCTCTCTTCAAGTTCTCTCCCTCCATGTCTTGAGGAGATTCCCTTCGATTGGGACGATCTTGTGGGGTATCCAATGCTCCCTCCTATGTCTTTTCCTATAAGAGACAATATTTGATATATCACAGAGACGATATCCTCCTCTAGTGATTTATCCTCCTCGACTTGGAGATATTTGGGTTTTCCCAAGCTTATGTCAGCCATTCGTAAGATACTGACATTTCACAGAAGTCTAGCATGGGAGTCTTGGCCTCCCCCATGAATTACCCCCTAGGATCTCACAATCGAGTCCGAGTTAAGATCTTTTCAAACTCATTCAAAAAGCGAAAATATTGATGAGTGATTTGTCCCTTTCATAGTCGTTAAATTGGACTTGAAAGGTCGTGATTCTTAGTTAAGATCTTTTTCAACTCATTTTCAAAAAGTGAAAATATTTCCAAGTGAACTTGTCTCTTTCACATTCGTAAATTGGATTTGAACATACGTCTATTTGGAACAAGTTTATCCCTTTTTCACACCAAGTAGACTAAAAGTCATAAAAAAGTACATTTTTTGGCGTTAAGTTGTGATTACATCTCATGCCCTTGCTTGCAGTATTGAGCCTATAGCTAGTTCTCGCTTTGTGTTATAAATTGTTTTCCTCAACAGTTTTTCATCCTCAACCAAGCAGAGCCTTGCTTATATCCTTCACAATTTGACACCCTATACCCAAGAGGGAACATTCTCCTGAGTGTCCATCTCCCGCATGCATTTCCCTACATTGAGAATAGGTATGTTCCACTGTTGGATCTAGTTTTTCTTACTTGCAACACTCGTTTCCTCCTCTATATCATAACATTCATTTGTCTATGAAAAAACAAAAAAAGATGGGCATGAAGGGAGTATTATATTATATTGGTAGCAGTCGTGTCACCTTTGAACAAAGCACAAAGTTATTGAGTCCATTCATCATCATAATTTTGGGATTAGCATGGACTTAGGAAGCTGAGATCGTTATAGAGTCTTCTCTACCGAATGGTTACTCTTCCAGTCCTTATAGAGAATTTCATTGATGCCTCCTACATCTCATGGTTTCATAATTGGGTCTATGTTGCTAGAGTCCTCCATATGTCTTGTTCTCTTGTTCAAAGGAAGTCTATCAACCTATGTTGGCCACTCCTCAAAACTCTTGACTTTTGATTTCGACCATACCCTCAGTTTGCCTCAGAATCACATGATAATGTAAGTCCTATCATGCACTGTGACCCTACTTTCATTATTGGTAGGTAACCTTGAACCCAACAATCGTCATTTCGTCATTGGTCATTGACTAGGTGGTTTTCCTTGTGTTCAATGGAAATAAATCTATTCACACATTGGGATTCATGTAGTGTCTTGGATTCCATTAGCCTTATTGGTGGTGTCCTCGCCTTTGTCAGTAGTTTTCATCATTGGCTGTTATTCAGAGGGTCTTTTTCATGTACCACTTTCACTTGGAACATATGAAATATGCACAAGGTCGTTGGTTCATGAACATGTTCTTCATCTGATTTTCACAAAATCATGAAGCTCTTGCTTTGTACCTCATGACGACTGATGATAGATGCCTTAATTATCTCCTTTCAGCGGGTCTCTTTCCGTCGAATTCAACTCATTTATTTTGGATATGAGACCTAGAGTCTTATGAGTACCTTGAGGCTTGCAGTCATTAGTGGTAGGTCCTCTTGCCATCGACAATTGGAAATACATCAATGTATCCTAATCGATGGATTCTTCAGGTGTTTGAAACCGACTCCTCTATTCACACTTGTAAGAATGTACTCGGTGTCTGGATACCTACTTTCATCATTGGTAGGTTGTCTCACGTTTGTTAATGGTATACATCAATGACCAGTAATCAAACGATGTCTCGTTGTGTTCGACCTCAACTCCTTTATTCACATGATGTATATTTTCACCTTTGGCGGATTGTGTAGATGACTTGAAGACATCACTACGTGGCCGCAACTTTCCTTAGTTGTTGATTCCTTTTCATTGGACCAATATCTATATGACTTCAATGATCATGGGAGATCATATTGTAATTCATGGTATACATATATATTCAGATTGGTTTTGAGACTGGTTCTACTAGGCCTTGTTCATGACTATGACAACTTGTGGCATATAATCGCATTTGTATTTTCCTATTCATGGACACAGACACTTGTTTGGCATATTTTCACATGGATATGCAGTGTAATTGTATTGGAAACCATGTATGCAATGCTAGTGAAGAATGTAATGAGCAACGGGTTCATCTAGCTGGTCCCCTACCACTCCACTTCTGGGTTATTTATAATGTATTTTGGCCATCGAAGATACTCTTTTGACCTCACACATTATGGGGCATATGTTATAGCAAGATTTTCCTCACCCTATGAAATATTTCCCAGAAGGCCTTTTTCCATTTCCCCATGTAGACTTATCATCCATGTTTGTAAGCTCCAGAGTTAAAAAATAATATTTTTCCACATATATGCATCTTTCACACTATACAACATGTGTATATGCAGGCTGATCCACTACAGCTCACGTACATCAGGATTTGTGCCAAAAAATAAAAATTAAATGTCATGTTTCCATATCACGACAGGAGATTTCTGATCCTTGGCCTTCCATATACTGGAAATTTTTTGACTCGAACCTTCAGTTCCATTTTGAAGGATATAAATGGGCCAATTCCGAGCTATGGAAAAGAAAGAAAGAATTAAACTTTGAGATCAAAGTTACTCTGGAGAAATTATTTACTTCATATTAAGTTTGCATCCCTTTGTCCTTTAAGTCTGAACACAGTGTTCAACCCCTAATCTCTTCCCCTATTGATTGAGAACCTCATTGTTTCTCTTTTATGATATTTCCTTTCGTGGAGGATTGAAATGGTGGAGGCCTAGCTGGAAGGAACTTAGTTTCTCGGTTCCGAAACATGCCGACACAAAAGTCTATAATATTTTCACTTTTGTTGATCATTTATTAATATAAATACTCCTTTCCTGTCCAATTGATATCTTGCAAATATATGAGTTATTATCCATGGGCGTATTTGTTATGTATATTAATGGATTATGCTATCTAATATGCTAACATTTTATATTATCACCATATGCTTGCTATGCTTGTTTGTTGAGAACTTGTTGCAGGTATATAGCTTTGGGTCGAAGTGCTCAATGGTGGACTTCATCGAATATATGGACGAGGTAGGCCTCTTTCTTATCTTGCTTAAATATTGGTTTATATAGCATGTTGTTGGGATAGAGTTGATTTCTGCAGTCATTTCCGTCTATTGTGGTTTACCCTAGCCATAGAGAGAGTTTCCACGTAACAATAATCTTTCAAAAAAACTATTATTTTGATATATGACCAAATTTTGGTTAACAACTGGCTCCAACTACGAGACAATGACCTCCTATGGGTTGCTGAGAAACCAAAATTTGAAAACCAATTGTATTCTCCATTGGGATATGGAGTCACCTTCAAAAAAAATTCTTGTAATTATTCCTCTTTCATGGATTTATCTTCAAATTTCAATATAGAGACTGCCTTATTGTGTGAAACTTGAACTGAAGAAACAAAATATGTACATACAAGATCTACCTACCCTGTCTTACTTGGAAGAAAAGGGGGACCTTCGGTATAAGTAGATTTCCAATGGAGCCTTTCAAGGATTGATCTGATCTTTGGAATGAACTCCAAAACTATGAAACATATTGGGGCTTGTACTAATGAGTCAGGGTAAGTCTCAGTGTGTGTTGGAGAAAAATTGAACCAGGTGTGTTGAGGATCTGATTGCATTTCTTTGCCAACAATTCTTTGGAACCATAATTCAATGAAGTCAATTCTTGTCTTCTCAAGACTATTATTTTCTTTGATTAGCTGAGGAGTTTCCAATTGTAACATTATTTCATCTCTCTCCTTGTCTGCAACCACTTCCAAGGTTCTTGATTCGTCAACAATGTATTGAAAATACTCTTCCTTCATGTAAAGACAATCTTGATCATTATTCTTCTAAAGATTCATTTCTTTCACCAATTCTTCTTGCTACCAATATTATTTAGTATTTTCATCATCTGTTGCAAGGCTGAAATCTTCTCATGCATTTGGTGGAGGCTCCTTAATTTCATTATCGAACTTGCTACTCAATAGATCATCATATGGAGTATATGAGAGGCTGAAATTTTCTTCTTGCAAATTGGAATTTTCATCTTCATCTTCAACAATATGACATGACTTAGAAAATTCATCTAATATTTGATTAGATTATTCTTCAATATTAGTCACTTTATTATCTTGTGTCCATATGGGAGAGGGTGGGTGGGTAGCATAATTAAAATCATCAACAAAAACATATGAATGCACTCTCGGGAATATTTTTTTTGCAAATGAATTTTATAACAAATCCCAACTAGAAATGGAATTAGGCATTAGTGAACTATACCATTCAAGTGCATCACCTCGTAAAGTTTGTAAAAATAATCTACATGTAACATTTTTTCCAGTGAGGTTGAAATCATGATATGTACTTTTAAAATTAAACAAGTGCTTCTCTGCATCTTCTTAAGTATCCCCAAAGATTGTAGAAAAAATTTCAATAAAAATATTAGGAATTTGAAAATCTACTTCTGGTAGAATTAATGGAGTTCTATGAAATCACCTTCTTCTTTGGGAACTTGTTATTTTTGCTGAGACTTGTAAAGAAAATTGATGGGCTTGATGAAGAATTTAAAGGAGCATCATGACATGAATGAAATGCTTCAAAGGAATCACAATATACATCTTTTTGATATTTTTTAGTCTTTCCAATGGATTTTCCAGGGAGCTTATTCTCACAAATATTTAGTACTTCTTGGGTCTTTTTGAAGTTATAAAAAAGGTGCAACATCTTTCAATAATCCTTTTATAAATTACTTGCATCTAGAACAAGAATTTTTTTTCCTGAATCTTCTTTTCAAAACTTTGAACCATTGAGACTCTGGTTCTATTGAGCGCTCAACATACCCTAAAAAGCCATATGAAATTCTATCACTTTTTTGGTACCACTTGTTTTCTTTTACTGTCTAAATTGATTTCACTTTGGGAAATGTTTTTTTTTTTGTTTTTTTTTCATGACTCTTATCAATCAAGTTAGGTTTGATTGTACTTGTTAAATGAAACCTTTTGTCTAAAAGAACTTGAAATTCTAACTAATAATTTGCATTTAACATCGCGACTAACGCACTTGTGTTCATTATCGGCAAAATTAAAACATGTAAAGTGGCCACACGGTTTCACTAATCACCGAATGTCTATTCCCCATCGACATCGACATAAGGCGGAGTTGTTTTGCATGAGTTATTCATCACAAAGTTTCGAGAGATAGCTGATCCTCATTGACATCGAAAAATTACGGGAGGGATAGAAATTGACAAAATCCATAAAGAAACCACTGATAGGCAATGACCGATGTGCTTTCTCGGGGTCGGGGAAAATCTGAAAAGATTAAAACAATCAATTTTTTCTACGTTAAAGAAACCATTGATCGCCGATCGCTAATACACTTTCGACATCAAGAATTTTTCAAGAGAGATGATCCAGGAGAACTTGGGTAGGTGTATCACCGATCACCGATCCTTGATAATTTTTCGGTGTCAGAGAGATAGGATTGGGTTTAGAACATATAGCTTAAGGAAATTCCTGATTCCGATTAACACGAGTAAATGAAGACACCGGTCTCGAGTGCTATGTGTCTTTGTCACACGACTTGGTTTCGTCCTGAGTCATATTAAGGTTTCATGTGTCCTAGTCTTGCCTCCTAATCAACTTTGCCTCGTTAGATCTGTACGTAAATATCGTTCGGTGTCAGATCTTTTGCAAGGAGATATCAATGAAAATATTTCAAAGTGGAACCCTGACTGCCAAATCACCATCTGGACTAGCAAAATAATGAGATGTTTTCGACAAACGATACAATCGAATTATGACATTTAATAGACTAGTTAATGTTTCATCATACATTTTTTGCTACCTCATGTGACGATTGAACAACAACAATTTTAAATCACTGATAGGCTACATTACAACCCATTCCCGCTCTGTCAACCTATGATTGAATTTAATTTTAAACATCTTTGAAGATTTGGCAAAATATTTAATATAACTACACTCATAACCTGAATTGAATGGTTGATGTGACAAGGTAAGTTCATCCATGTTTAAATCTCTAGAACGGATTTGAAAATTTTCATTCCGTGCACAAGTTCAAATTCTAGAGAATCTGAAGAAACAAAGAAAGTGTCTCGATCCTTATATTATCAAAACTAGGTTAAATAAGCAGAAGGGGTATGTGTTCAAGTTTGTCAATTCAACGATTGTGATTTATATATGCATCTGATTTCTTACACGGTCTCTAACTATGGTCTAGTTGCAGGTAAAATTTCGCCGAGAAAGCCAACCACCAGATGCTCGTCGAGAGGACCCAAGCTAAAGGAAGCTGAAATAGGTGAAGGTTCTTCTCTTGGTACTGCGAGGCAGTTGGAGTACACTCCCAGGGTAGAGATGGTCATAAAAACCTCAACAAAGAAAGAATTTTTCCAACCTCCGGTCTTCAGCGATACAGAAGCAAGCACCAGATCCAAAGTAATTCTCCCACATTGGCGGGAACTTTTCAATAGAATCAACTGCTAGGAGTACTCAGAGTGTATCCCACACAACGACTTATATGTAAGGGTGCTCGATGACCAGGTGTTCTCTTGGATAGAACCCTGATTTTCCCATGCATAGAGGTTTTGAGTGGCTAATTGACCATAGAGACACACATAAATGCTTGATCAACAATGAGAATGGTGGGTGTGTCGGATTTTTCCTCCTGACATAAGTCTAGAAGTACTACAAGCTTAGAGACATAGAGGAGCAGCTAAAAATAGACTTCATGTTGAAGTTCTACGACTTCCACGACACCAATTAGTTGATGGCCTCATGGTGGAAGGAGTAAAAAATGTTTACACACCAAAGCAATGGCTGGTATGGGACAATCAAGTTGAGGGAGCCATACATTTACTTGATGGATCTTATCTGTCGACTATATGGAGAGGACTATTCCAAGTTTTCAGAAGCATGGATTCCCTTGGCATACACAGTGGCGATCTCTAGAAAAAGTTTCAACTGGGGAGTGATAATTTCCAAGAAATTGGGCATCTATGTATAGCAGGCTCAGACATCGAAAGAAGGGGAGACAACCACTTTCCACATGGCCTAGTACTTGCTCGATGTTATCTGTGTGAGAAATGTCTTCGTCGGCATGAATTTAAGATAGCATGTTGCAGAGCTCCCTGTTCACATTTATTTCAACATACTTTGGGAGAACAGGTATAAAAAATCATACACACTCATTTTCAATGAATTCATCACTCGTACTCATTTTATTATATTTAAAAAGGAATGCCCAAGATTATTCACAAAAACCAAGAAAATGGTAGCGAAGGTAGGCCACTGGTATTTGGATGAGCCCTCAACCTATATCAGGGTGTTTGGGGCCACTACAACACCACACCTACTCCCCTCTCATGTCCCATATCGAATCACCGTGGGAGAAATATGCTATCAGACTATCATGCAGGGCTATAATGCCACACTAGTCAAGGACACGAAGTGTGTTTTCATACCCTATGATTTCCATGTGGGGTTTTATTTGGTAAAGGAAAATTCTCAAGACAAACAAGAAGGTCTGATCCAACTTGAATTTGGGTTCTTGACAGGCCAATTCTGCAAGCATGACCCTAAAGACCTGGTCCTTAAACATGCTTCACATGTATCATCCTGTTGTCCAGACGTGGATGATAAATTCGAGGATGAAATTTTCATAGAGTGTGCTCAGGATTAGGAGGAGGTAGTATAGAGGATTTCCAACCCAAACATGACTAGGTTCAATTCTATGAGAATGGATGAATAAGTGGAGACCATAGAGAAGTCGGCTCAAGAGGCCCTCAGAGTTCAGGAAGAGATTAGAGCGGTAGAGACTACAGAGACACAAATAAGATGATTTCTCTTGCTAGAAGGGGCATAGTTAATCATTGATCAATTGTAGAATGACCCTGATCTTGTAGAGATGTCAAGGATTCCTGATGATGACCCAATCGAAATTAGAGGAGAGCCAAGTGGCCTAGATCAAATACAACTTGAAGAAATCACTGGGCCATAAAACCCTAAAGTTCCACCACCATAGATCAGATCACCAGGGGGAATTTCAAGCCAGCCTGAGATAGAAAGGACACCAGGTAGGAAAAGTGTACCAAACCCCTTGTTCAACTTAATAACCTGAGAGATCATCAACCCCATGTCCCTATGCTCCAATTCAAAGCCTTTTGTAGAGTGAAAATGAGGTCTAAAGTGCCTTAGTCACTCAGCTACTCAACTTGCTAGGAACCCAAATGGACAACTTGAGGGATGAGCTGGGATCGAGAGGTTAGAAAGAGGAATTTATGCAGCAAGAAATCGACACACCGACAACCAATTACCAAGTAAGTACCTGAGCTATCCCCGACTCTTCAATTTCAGTCGATGCCCCACCACCAGATGAAAAACAAATGGAGGTTGAGCCATTGGGAAATATAGAAGAAGTACATGAATTAATGTTGGAACATATACATACGGTGGGGATCCTAGGAGATACTCAAACCTGGGGAGAACAACAAATCCCCAAAATTGTTGATGAGGTCATCAACATACAAGCGATCGCCTATGACAGAAAAAGAAAAGCCATAATGAAGAGAACCACTAAGAAGACGATGCTCATGTTGGATAGATCGATTATCATCACTATATAAGAGAAAATTCTCAACACAAAATACTCCAAGATGTCTGAGATTATCGGCATAGGGATGGCTATCACAGATGCCACATTAGATACAACAAGAAGAGATGAAAAGGAGTTGGCCGTTGCACTTAACGAGTTGGAGCATCTGTGCCCTTTCGAAAAATACTATCAGGACTTCACACAGGTCACGATGTTTTTCAGAAGTGAGTTTCAAGATTCCTATGCCAAATTCATGAATGAACAACACCTTTGCACCGCAGGTATAGCTGATTTCCAAGAAGACATCCTGATGGCACTAGAGATCTGCAAGGAAGTGGAAAGGTGGTATGAGAAATATCACCAAGAAGTAGAAAGGATTGATTACATCAACGTGGTTCAAAGGGGCCGAGACACCAAAGATCATGGAATTCAGGTGTTAAGGGATAACACCATCGATCAGATTAGGAAAGAGGCCGAATACTAGGTAAAAATGGCCCTGGAACCTCAATGGGAGATTCAAGAGAAATGGGTCGATTGCAAAAAGAGATGGGAAAATATTAATCACGAGATGAAAGACATTGGCCTCCTATAATTTGGCTCACCTGAGGACTTTGTTGAATGGCATGATATAGTCAAGAAACATGCAGACAATAATCAACATGGACAACAGAGATAGAAAAGGTGGTGACGATGGCACCATGTCAAGTACAACAGTGCATGGAGCGCCTGATTAAGGCTCAAGAAATTTTGTAGCGGTTAAGTGTTAAAATAGTCAAGTATCGAGCACGGGTAGTAGAAGTGAAAGAAATTATTTCAACCCCAATGGACCAACACAAGTTCCCATATGCCAACACATGCGAAGAACTCTTCTTCAAGTTGTCGGAGTATGAGAAGAGTCATCCACTTCAGTAAAACCGTTTGATGATTCTTAGAGAACAGAGTGATGAAAGCACCATGTGGCGATATTCTTTTTTACTTAGCTTGCACTTGTAATAGCTATTTTTAGTTAGTGATTCATTACAAATAATAGGATTGACATTTTAGAAATGGTCAATGGTTTTGGCAAAGACCCTTATTTTTGGAATTGTAAAGAACTATTTCCAAACTACCTTAATTGAGAAGGCATGTTTAGGACTGTAGACAAACTTATGTTTTTCATCAAAGGTGTTGTGTGATTGGATTTGAGGAGGAATTACTTCTAACTTTATTTCATGAATGGATGCTGTAATGAGTAAGAGTTTTTGAATATATTGATAAGTTAGTTGTTTCAATATTTTTGTATTTCTTATCTCTAATGATGAAATAAAGTTGTTGTGTTAATGTGTGATTAATGCTACTAAGGAAACTATTTTTCTTGCCATCATTTTATTGCATGTATGTTTTCTTTCAATAATTCCATCACAGTCAATAATTGAAATACCAACAGGTGAATGTATTAGTACTAGTCTTGTCACATGTGTGAATATCTTTGTCTGCATGCTTGAGCAAAAGGGTTATCCCAAGCTCAACATTCTTCAGTAGTTAAGATCCACCCTTTTACCAACTGGTTTATACCGGCACACATCTTTTAATCAGGCTTATCTAATAAAATAAAAGACAAAAATATAATTTTTAAACTGAAGGAGAAAATTTCATAAGAATATATCATGTTAATCACTACGTAAATCCCATCGATAAATTCACCATATCAAAATATCTGGAGAACCATTCCACCATCAAATGCTGCAGACTCTAATTTGGCCTCCATGGCGGGTTTGGTTCCTGTTGTTGAGTTAAATGGATTTAGGTCCCCTCAAAATAATTATCACTAAAAGGAGGGCATTTGAGTGAATGGCTAACAATATTTCTGATATAATATTTCACATAGCTTACAAATTCAAAACCGCCCACATGCAGGGCTAGTCATTCTCAAGACAACCCACATACACTGAGTACTCCTGAAACCAATAACTCACCCTAGCAAGAGGAAGAACATATATTATCTAAAATACCTTACGCCCTCCCTCACGAGGAGTTGAATTAGTTTAGAAGAATCACAAGAGCTTACGCCCGAAAAATAGGAGCATTACCCTTAGCTCCGTTACTTCCTCGCAGAAAAAAAGTAAGCAGACCACTGGTAAACACCTCCGACCAGGTTTTGTTTTACATAGTAGAAGACCTGATAGATTTCTCCCTCACCAAGATCGAACATGGAGGATAACAATGATCATAATGAGGAAAGGGGGAACCCACCTCAAAATAATCAACCATGGTTGGCCAGAGATGTTCTAGAAATCCCCGGATGGGTGCATAACCTCCCTCAACATACAGAAATGTTACTCCCCAAGTTTGACCCTGAAACCTATGGATTTACTGAAGACCATATTAATAAGTTCATACTAGCTATTAGACTAATGCATGTCCAACATGAAGACATAGTATGCAGGATTTTTCCTTATACCTTTGAGAATTCATCCTCCATGTGGTATTTTAAATTTACTGTAGGGTCCATAACAAGTTGGAAGAAGTTTCAAAAATATCTTTTAGAGAAATTTGCAGAAGAAACCACTACAGGAGATTTAATGGCTGAATTGTTCACCGCCACCATGAGTTCAAAAGAAAAGGTTAAATACTTCAATCAATGATTTACCACTATCCTGAACAAATTTCAATTCAAAGATAAACCCACTCAGGAGTTGCAAATTGAAGTATATGCTAATGCTCTCCCTGCTTCTATTTCCATGTTTGTAAAAAGGGATTCTAAGCATACCCTAGCTAAAAAATTCTAGGAATCTAAAACGATTGAATTCCAAATGAAGGGATGTAAAGAGGGTCAGGTCTCACTAGTTAAGAAGGAATCTCAACCTCCACCCAGGAGAGGTGTTAAGCCCTAATATTGACTCATTACCACTTAATTGGGGCATATTAGATTAGTAATGTTATTTTATTTATGTCGGCTTTAGGCCATTAGTTGTAATTTAGATTAGTAATGTTA
>JZKD02S2209387.1:1073812-1087789 GCA_000966675.3 Picea glauca | reverse complement strand
ATTAGTTGTAATTTAGATTAGTAATGTTATTTTATTTATGTCGGCTTTAGGCCATTAAACCTCCTAGTCTCCTATATATACCAAGGAGACATTTTCATTTTGAATCATCTTATACCTGAACATTTAAGTGGGGTAAAAGGAGGTTGCCCCCTCGAAGAGGCTTATTATCTGAAAGTATCTCTTTTTCAAGGCGTTGAGTACTTTTCCTGAAGTTTTTCTATGCTATATTGATGTTTGGTTCTTAACAAGAGGATTCTTATTGACTAGACCCCTAGAGAAACAAACAGAACAAGGTCCCAAAAAGGGAAGTGGAGACATAGAATACCTACAATGGATGATAAAGAAATTGTCAAATGAAAGCGTAGACATGAAAATAAGTGAAGGGGAAGGAAACTAAGGCCAAAGTCCTTATAAACCCTTTTTTAAGAGAAACACATCGTTCAAAGCAATTGAACCTCCCCCATCCAACTTAAACATCGACCTGGGAAGTGTAGCATTTGACTCTTTCTATACCTATCATCAAGAGAAACATTCTGAAAGAGACTGTCCACAATGGGTAAATGCCGTGAATTTGATGGCCAATCTGTTCCTAGACTAAGTTTCCCTTACCGAACAATCAAGCGACTCAATGGTGAATATTGCCAATCAGGAAGAAGTTGACCTTCCAGAAGAAAGAACCATGCTACTGTGGGATCCTGACTTGCCAATGCATTCCGATGATATATTTGAGGTTCAAGAACCACACGATGAGGTTTTGATTGTGAAAATGCAAAGTAGGGGTCAACCGGTCTCAAATGACCTTACCATTTCCCAAACTTCAAAGAACCTTTTGTTTCCAAAATAAATCCTATAAACATCCATACACAAGAATCACCCAAGATAAACTACAACATAGTAGAGGATTTAAAAATATTGAAGGAAAATGTATCGATCATGAACATGTGTAGAATTCCATAGAAAAAGGACTTTCTATTACAAGCCTTGAAGTCAGTAGAAACCCCTATAACAAGTATTGACCAAAGGGAAAATCCATCTCCCACAGATCTAAAAAATAAACCAAATGTGAACGCTTGCTCTGTAGATAAAAAAGGAAATCCTTTTGTCCCACCATTCCTTTTAACGTTTGAAGTCTTCAACATAAACCTCCATAATTGTTTAGTTGACTCAGGGGAATCCTCTAATGTTGTCACTATCTATCTGCAAGAAATTAAATGCATTCCCACTCAAAAGTGATAAACACATTATACAACTAGACAAAACTCAGGTAAAAGTTATTGGAAAACTCAAGGATGTCATGATCATAATATCTATACACCTGAAATTTGTTCAAATGATTGAATTCATTGTAGTGGATATACCAAAAGCTTATGGACTGCTACTTAGTCGATATTGGTCCAAAAAGTTGAATGGATACTTTAGCACGGACTGGTCTCACCTCCGGTTTCCATTAAAGGGACACACAAGCATGATTAGGATTAATAGGGAAAGGTATCTCAAACATACTGTCACCAATTTATAAGCCTTCAACGAACCCTCGTCGATAGATTTCCCCATTCTAGGAAACTACTTCTGCAATTATGATTTCGACAATTTCTCCCCTCTCATTTTATGTACCTCTTACTCAAAAATCTGAAATGGCCTTTCAATTAAATCTACTGGTAGCAGCGGAAGAAACCCTCTTCTGTCAAGAACCTCTGTTGGAAACCATAAACAAAGTAGGTGGAGAGGAGGAAGTTAGTAGGCATGGAAAAGATTATCATTTCCACTCACAAGTTTGGACCCTGTACTTTGATGGGTCTAAATCGTAAGAAGGGTCGGGAGCAAGATGTAGCCTCATTGACCCAAAGGGGAAGAAAAATTTCCTGTCCTACAGACTAGAATTTGAATGCACTAATAATATTGTCAAGTATGAATATTTAGTGCAAAGACTAAATAAATCCAAAGAATTAAATGTTAAAGAACTAAAAGTTTTCAAGGACTCTGAAATCATCGTTAGGAAAGTAAAGAATACTATACATTGCAACTCTCCCCACCTAAGGAATTATCAACAGGAAGTGCACAAGATAATAAAACATTTTTAGACCTTCAATGTTATAGCGATCCCTAGAACAAAGAATACTCTTACTGATTCCATAGCCATTGCTACTTTGAGGCTATCCCCTTTAGAAGACTATGAAGCCTCCAAGTTCATTATGGAACTACTCTACAAACCATCAATGCCCAACAATATTTCTAATTGGAAGGTATTTGAAGGATATGAATAGATTATAAACTTCCTAGCCATTCAGGAAAATTTTAAAGACCTGGCTATTGACAATGAAGTATTCCAAGAGAAATTAGTAGAAACTGATTCACATATTCAAAGATGTGAAACATATCACCCTAGTAATATACCCAAGTATCACATGATACCGAAAGGGGTAGCCAATTTGGAGAACCTCTTTGACTTAAGGGAAATATTTAAAGGGTCAATAAACACAAATATAGGGAGCTTGTGTCCCATGTACAAGACTATAAACCTAGGAACCCCTAAAAACCCTAAAAATATAAATCTAGGCAAAACAGTGTCTAAAGAAGAAATAAAATCATATCTCAAAATTTTCAAAGAATATCAAGACATTTTTGCGTGGTCCTATCGAGATCTAAAAAATTATGACACTTGTATTATTCAACACACAATCCTGTTAAAATCCAGAGTGAAACCCTTCCAATAGAAGCTCTGGAGGTACCACCCATCTCTGGAACCCCTCATGTGTCAAGTGTTAAATAAATTACTAGATGCTAAAATTATCTTTCAGGTTAGACACTCTGCTTGGGTAGCAAATTTGGTTCCTATTAGTAAAAATTCTGGGGAAATCCGCTTGTTTGTGGATTTCAGAAACCTCAACAGAGCATCAGAAAAGGATAAATAACCAGTACCACCAATGGAACAACTCTTGGAGACCATGTCTGTTTATGATATTTTCCCCCTACTAGACAGATTTTCAGGTTACAACTAGGTTCTAGTTTATGAGGAAGAATGAATGAAAACTACCTTTCGAACCAAGTGGGGAACCTTTTCTTATAAACTCATGCCCTTTGGGTTAATTAATACAGGGGAAACGGTGTATTCAAAGAATAGAGAAGATCACATCCAACATATAACCCAGATTTTTGAAAGGTGTAGAAAATACCGTATATCTTTAAACCCTAAGAAAACTATCTTTGGTGTCGAGGAAGGTGTTGGAGCTGCTTTTTTAAGTCACTTCAAATTTTAATTTTTAATTCTTTAAAATCGAAAGCTGGTCTTTACCTTTTTTTATTTTCACCAAAAATCTCAGAAGTCTCATCACATGAAGCAAAGATTTTTTAATCGACTAAATGAGTTTTCACTTTATTTACCTTGGGATATCGTGCTTCGGGAACTACAAATCACATGGTTTACAAGCACCGATGTGTGAAGTTGCGAAATAATTTCAAAAGTTACCTGGGTTCATGCCAGGGGTGAGTTACTTTAAACCGTAGTTAAGCATCGTCGAGATTTTGCAATTTTGACATTCGCTCTTCCAAAAAACCTTACCTCTGTATCCCCGATGTGTGAAGTTGCGAAATACTTTCAAAACTGATTAATTAAGCTCTTAATATGGATCATATTTACGCTTAACCACATCGCATCATCACGATCTCGGGTTTTAAGAGGTCGAAAGATAGGAATGAAAAATCCCAATACGGCGAACACCGAAAAGGGGTAATTAAAGGTTAAATAAAACTAAATTAAAAGAGTTAAGCCAAAATAATCAATGCATTAATGCGAGTTTTAAACACGCACAGTCTATAGACAAATTTAAATGTTTTTGCACCGTTTTATGTTCTGAATCGTCAAAAATTTATGGCATTTATTTTGAAATAAGGTGAAATGACAGATAAAGATATTGCTTTTACTACTAAAATATTTCCCAAAAAACGATTTGACCATTCTGTTCGTAAGGACGCTGGGGTTTTAAATGCTCAAAATATAGAGTTCTTTCTCTCACTGTTTTCAAATTTCATTTTTATCTTGTGCAAAAGAAGTTTTTCGTCGAGCTAATTTCTGTATGTATACACATTTTTACTGCAAAAGAGCTAAGTCAGAATCCTCTGTCATGGCCCCATGAAAAGCATCCAAGGCAATTGTTGAGAGTTCTGGGCAAGGCTCAAACAATGTTTCCGATACTTCACCCCGAAGTGTTGATTCTGTTAAGACTTGGTCATACGTCTCAGAGGTTCTACAGTTCGAATTGGTGAACTATCTAGAAGATTCCAACGATAATGAAAAGGACGACTTGGTCACCAAATACAAGATCGTTGTCCAAGAAGAGATGCATAAAGTAGTGGCCAAGCCATGTCTTCTTCCTTACTATGATATGATCCGATGGGCGGTAGATCATGTAGATATCTTGACCAGAACCATCATCAGTGAGAAGAAGGTCACTATTGGGACCTTTAGACAGAATTTTCGTACATTAGGGTTTTCAGTGCCTCTATTCCTCCATATGCTTTACCATTGTTTATACCTAACAGGCTGGCTTGAGGCGAAATCGCTAAGCAAACCATGATTGGTGGCATAAGCAAAGAGCTTAAAGGATTTTCGAAGAAGGTATAGCCACCTTTCCCCATTCATTTGAACACATATTCTTTATTAGATTTCGGGCATGCAAAGGCCGAGGCAACAACCTTCAAAGATATTAAATTGGTCCATATTGAATTCAAGAAACACGACCCACACAGGGTCATGAGTAATCACATGGCTAGTTGTGGCCTTAAAAGATTTGAACATGAAAATTCACCTCATGATGATATTTTCTGAGGCACAAGGTCTTATGCCGAAGTTTTGAGTCAGGTACAAGCCCTGTCACCCGAAGAGAGCGTCGATTTTTTAAAATTCCAAGAACATAGGCGAAGCTGCCTTCCCCCATTATTACAGGGTAAGAACCTGACGACCGTAGAGGTTCAACAAACGAAAGCCGAGGGCTCCAAAAATTCAGCACCCGAACAAAAAGAACATCAAGAAAAGAAAGAGCAAATTGGTGGCCCGAAACAAGAAGCTGAGACTGCCAATCCTCCAAAGAAGCCAACCTCAGTTGTTACTCCAGGGAAATTGTCTAAGCAGATCGACAATCCCATCGCTTATGTTACCCCCTTGCAGTCCACAAAGGGGATCCCAGACGCAGGTTGGATTTTCAGTGAGGAATTAACGCCCATAACTATGAAAGAGATTCCTCCGAATGAATTCTTCTTCGATAAGAAGAGAAAGGTTGTTGTGAAACAAGAACTCTATCGAGAAGCAGGCACAACAACCAAGAAATTTTAAATATTAGTTGATGGGAGAGCTATGAGAAAAGAGGAGTTTTCAACACAAATAGCAAAGACATTGGGAGCTTTCGCTACAGCAAACCAATATTCAGTTGGGTCCTTAAAGGATCAGTTGAAGCGAAAAAATCGCTTGATCAAAACATTGGAGGCTAAACTAGCCATGACAGAGGCAAGTGCCAAATATCAGGTGAATACAGGTATAGAGCAAGCTAGAGTAGCCGATCAAAAGGAAATCAAGTAGCTCAAAGCCGATCTCGAACATAAACAACTAATGGCTCAGACTAGTAAACTACAGATAGGACAACAAGGAGAACTGATAGGGAAGCTACAGGCCAAATTGGACTTCCCCAAAGGCCAGGTAATCGATATCGGGATATTTCAATCCCAAGCTATAGAAATCCGAAGAAGAGTGTTGGTAGCTCAGCAAGGTTTACTTGCTAAGGTGGAGATTATTCAAAACAACTGCCTACTCATTGATCAAGTACTGGAAAACCTCTCTCTCAGTGAAAAAGAAGCTGGGGTGGCTCGATTTGCTTTCCAAGAGAATGTCATAGTCACAACAAAAAGGGAAACAGGCAGTAGTTCTAGGTGTTCCATCCCAGAATAGACTCGAGGTAACATCTTGCTGAAAGAATGGGAGCGTAACATATCATAAGGCACACAACAAGTGAAAGAGGCATGAAAATCCTGTGAAGAGACTTTTGGCTTCATAGATGGGAGTTTGTTGGGTCTCGATAGCGGAAGCAGCATTGAGACACTGGGCCAAATCAACATAGCCAAGCATCTGCTAAATATCAATGAGAATGAAGAAAAAGAGTTGGCTGAAATATCGCAAATAACCCAGATGAACATAGTCCAGATAGATAAGTGGCTAATTAAACCGAGTGTACAATTATGTTCTATCAGCGCCAAAGAGCGACAGGTGGAAGAAAAGTTGCCACAATTGGTGAAAGATTGTTATACTTTTGAGGCTAATAATCAAGTAGAACCTTCCAGGTTGATATCCCAGCTGGTGGAGAAGTGCGTCACCTGCACCAAGCATGCGAAGGGACAGATTTTTGGTATCAAATAAGGGCAGGGACAAAAAATTGAAATGTTTAATCTCCTTTTTGCTGTAACCAAAAATCTTTGGAACGATTGAGATTCCAACATATAGAAATTTGTATAAATATACACATTGAAGAAAGAACAGGGGCTGGACCTTTTTGGTCGATTGTAATAGAGAATTTCTCCCTTGAGAATTAATACAAATCAATCCGAAGATTCTCGATTCCGTCACGACTGTGTTATGAGTTTGTTTCCTATGTTATTTCATATTCAATTTCATTCCGTATATATATATATATATATATATATATATATGATGAATGTTTCACTACAACTTAGTAAAACTTCTACTGTGGTGATCAATTTTTAGTTTTCTATATTGTTTACATCTTTTCCTCTGCATCGGCTATCATCAGGTACAAGACCAGTGAACTCTTTAGATTTCTATATATATTTTATGCTTCATCAACTTTTTCTTTAGCTTTTTTCTTCTTCTATTTACAGGTGAGATTCTCCCTTGACAGGAGCCTCACATAATAGACATATTAATGTTTTTCTTACACCTCATACATATTTATTAAAATATAACTCAGTTACAGGAAAGATCCTTTGGTTTGGAGCCTATCTTTAATATCAGAATCATAAGTTCTCCTTTATACGATCGAAATTGAGACGACATTTAAAAACTTTGAAGTTTTCTCTTAATTTTTCTGTTCCTCTATGACTGTCCCTGTAACAAGACAACCTAATATTGAACTCAGATTGTCCGATCAAACCAACATATCTTTAAACCTTTTTGATATTATAATTAAAACAACCACCACTTGGGTAGAACTCGAACATTCATGGGCTGCAATTGAATGAGATATAACTATCCAGGAATAGTTGGAAGTGAGACAACGACAACCTGGAAATCAACCTTAGCTTCCTTTCCTGAGGGTTGATGCTTTCCCCTTTTTTATCCCTCACTCACTTTTGGATTCCTAGACAGTGTACTTTCTAAGCCTTAAGTACAGACTCTAGAACAACATTTTTTTGGTGCCGTTGCCGGGGACGAAGTTATGAAACCTTTTTCCCTGGGAGAACGACATTTCATGTGAGATTCACCCTTTGATAGTGAACAAAGAGTGAACACTTTCTAAAGGATTTTATTATTTTTCACTTGGCGAATCCACGTTTGATTAAGCAGGCATCCATTCGAAGGAATTCCAGACAAAACCCAGAGGGTAAACTAACCACGCTCGTTTCTGATCCTGAGTTATTTTTGAAAGCAAGGGGTTCTCTTAAGACAACTACTATATTCTACCAGCTTAAGTACCCACAACCCAAGACCAAGAGTTCTTCTGAACCTTCAACTTCTCACAGTCCCCCTTTTGAAACCAACAACCCAACCTCAACTTTCTCTGAAGTTAAAAGTGAAATCCATCCGATAACCTCTGTTGTACACAAAGGAAAAATCCATGCAGTGAATTTATCAATGGTTGATATCCCGCCGACTCTTCAGTTAGATTTCATGACCTCACCGAGTCTCAAAGAGTATATTATACACTCGGATTCCATGCCCGTGGGTTCCCCTAATTACATCTCTTGCAAATCCGAGGAGCCAAGCCCTCACATCCCTTTCCACCCATCTTTGGTTTTCTCGCCTCACGAAGAAACTAAAGATTCACTTTTAGTGTTCCAGAACCTCCTATACAACACACCGTTTCCCTATCTAGTAGCATCAATGGCAGCTGCCGGAGGAGGAGGTGGAGGGGTTTTGGGGGGAGGAGGTGGAGGGGCTCCAGGAGGAGGAGTGGGAGGCCAAGGGCCTCCCCTGCCCCCTAGAGTTTTCGCTAAAGTGGATGCGAGATATGAACCATTGGTACTACCCGTCCCTCTTCATGACCTTCCTAAAAATTATATAAAAAATTTACCAAAATTTACATGGGAGGGAGATTTGACCGCAGCAGAACACATAAACTTCTTTTATCAGGTCGTCGATATCCTAGGTCTTAAACACGAAGATGTGTACTCAACGTTGTTTGTTCAAACTTTCGAAGGACAGGTACAAACCTGGTTCCGAAGCCTACCCACAGGATCAATATTATCTTATGATGAACTAGAAGATTCCTTCCTTAGACAATGGGGCGAAAGGAAAGACCACTTGTATTATTTGACTGAGTTTGGATCCTTAAAGAAAAAGAATTCGGAAACAGTTATGGAATTTATCCAAAGATTTAACAATATGTATAATAAGATCCCAGCCGAAGTTAAACCATCCCAACCTACAGCGAAAGTAACCTTCGCGGGATCTTTCGAACCTGATTTTTCCTTTCTCTTAAGAGAAAGGAGAGGAACTACCTTAACTCGAATGCAGGATGATGCCATGAAAATTGAGTCTAACATGATGGCTTCTAGCAAGTTGAAAGCTAAGGTAGAAATGGGAAACCGATAAGCCAGACATTTTAAGGAACAAGCGAGACCCTCAGGGTCTAATAGATCCACAGATGACAAAATGGATGATATGGGCAAAATAATTAAAGAGCTGTCCAATAAGATTTCTAGGATGGAGTTGGATCAATCTAAGGCTGATCCTTTCATTAAGAGGGATTTCAGAATAAACCCAAATCCTCAAAATCCACAAAGGTAGATAAAAAATGAAGATTAGAAAATTCAAACTCCTTTAAAAAATGAAATTTTATAGGGGGAAATGACCTGCAAGATTTCGGGGATTTGGAAGACGATGTGACAAATTTGGGTGACGATTGCACACAACCTTATGTAACTAAAGAGGACTATGAGAATTCCTTGAACACTCAACAATCGTCAGATAAAGATGAGAACGTAGACAACACAGAGGTTTCTGATTATCAAGAAATAACTAATTCTATAATGGCTGAGGTCCAACCCAGGTACAACCTGAGACCTAAGAACAAGCCTGCACCGACTATTCAACCCAAGAAAATTCTCCCTAGAGGTGAAACATATGAACCTGCCTCAAAATTAACAGAGATATCTAATAAAAAAATAAAAGGGGGAGATTCGCTGGATCCCAAAGTGAAGGAGGTTGAGACCCAAACAAAGGAAACCAAGACAGCTGAGGCACATACACTGATAAGTAAAATCATGAGCAATAAATCAGCTCAGACAAGCAAGTTGGAGAATAAATATTTCGAGGTTTCAACCAGAGAAATGAACAAAAGTAGTGGAGGTTTTAGTTTTGAAAACGAGATAAATAAAATCAAAATACCAATCCCTTTGGTTGAATTAGCAAAGAATCCTACATATCGAAAGAAGATAACCAAAGTGATAGGTTGTTCATATCAAGAATGTCACTCTGATGTATTAAACATGGAAGACGATAAGCCCAATATTACTTTTGGTCCACATTTCGAGGGTGCCAAAGACACCGTTTCCCCTTTTTATATCTCCTTAAATGTGCATGATCGATTGCTGCATAACTACATGCTGGACTCTGGTGCCTCACATAATGTGATGCCCAAAAATATTATGGATAGACTATGCCTAGAGATCACCAGGCCTTATGGAGACCTCTACTCTTTCGATTCAGGAAGATTTAAGTGCATGGGTATGATAAAAGATTTAGTAGTCACCCTTGGACAAGTCCTTGTCAAAAGCGTCTTGATGGATGTAGTTATTGATGATATACCCCCAAAGTATGGCTTACTGCTATCTAGGTCGTGGGGAGCCAAACTTGGGGGGTCTCTCCAACTTGATATGAATTACGCCACAATTCCCGTGTTTGGTGGACAACTTACTCAGTTATACAGGGAAACGAGGTTAGCCTACATAATGAGCGATCCTCAAATCCCTAACAATTTTCCTATCTATATTGCTGACCAAGATCTAGGAAATTGTATTTTGTCTTTTGATGATGGTATAAATAATTGTGCAGAAGAGGATTACTTGGATAATAATGAATCAAGAAAGATATACGAGAATATGCATACCACTGGGACTTGGAAAATGTTTTTTGACGGTGCCTTGTCATGTGAAGGAGTAGGTGCAGGAGTACTTTTTGTGGCACCTGAAAACGAATTTGTTATTCCTCTTTCTTACAGGCTTCAGTGGGATATAGATTATACCAACAACGTATGTGAGTATGAATCTTTAGTCTTGGGATTGGAATCTTCCAGGATGTTGAACATAAAGAGCCTGGAAGTTTATGGAGATGTCGAGATGATAGTAAAACATGTAAATTGACAATACCAGGCCAAGCACCCAAGACTGAGATCTTACAGAAATTGCACGTGGGATCTTATGGAAAATTTCTTTTCATCAGTGAAGGTTCATTTCATCCCATGGGCCGAAAACCAACAAGCTGATTCACTGGCCAAAGCGGCTTCAACTTTCATACCCCCCACCACTTTAAAATTGAAGTACCACATAGAGGTAAGGCACAATCCCTCCATACCCAACAACATACAACACTGGCAGGTTTTCGAAGATGATGAACATATACGAAAGTTCCTAGAAATGGTAGGTGATTTCTCCAAAATGCACATTGACCAGGAGGACCAAAATGACCACACCTGGGTTATGCAGGAGGGAGAAGAGCCTCAGGAGTTCTGAGAAAAAATTGCAAATCATCGCATGCTAGTTCTAAAGAATAATCAGATCCCGAAAGGACTAATCCCCCTGGAGAGACTGTTCGATTAAAATGATATGCCCCTAAAGTCCACTCTACAACCCCAACCAGAAGAGGTTGAAGACTACGATGTAGGGACCAAAGAAGAACCTAGGATGGTAAAAATATCAAAGTACCTTCCCCCTGAGGTAAAAAACAAATATAAAGACCTACTCAGACAGTATAAAGATGTTTTCGCTTAGTCTTATGAAGAGTTGAGAACTTACGACACCACAGTGATTGGACACAAGATACCCTTGAAGCCTGGTGTCAAACCCTTTAGACAAAAACTCAGACAGATCAATCCTATATTATTGCCTGTGGTTGAAAAGGAAGTTAAAAATCTCTTGGATGTAAAATTAATAGTACCTTTGAGATACTCTGATTGGGTAGCAAACCCGGTCCCGGTCAGAAAGAAGAGTGGGGAGATTAGACTGTGTGTTGATTTTGTAAATCTAAATAAGTCTTCCCTCAAAGATAACTACCCTCTACCCAAGATGGATCACATTTTAGAAAAGGTAGTTGGGGCAAATAGGATGTCTATGATTGACGGGTTCTCAGGATACAATCAAATCACCGTAAATGAAAACAATAAAGAAAAAAAAACCTTCACTACTCCTTGGGGTACATTTATGTATGATAAGATGCCTTTTGGTCTAATGAATGCAGGTGCCACCTTCCAACACACTATGGACATCGCTTTCGTCGGTGAAAGAGAAAAGTTCGTAGTCATCTATTTGGGTGATCTGACATTTTTTTCTAAATCTGACGAAGATCATTTGCTACATCTCAAGCAGACATTTGAAAAATGCCGCAGGTTTGGTTTATCCTTAAATCCCAAAAAGTCCCACTTTTCCATGCGAGAAGGTAAACTCTTGAGCCATATTGTGTCTAGGGATGGAATTAAAATTGATCTTAAGAAGGTTGAAGCAATAAACACTATAAATATTCCTAGAAATGTAAAATAAATTCAATCATTCTTAGGAAAAATAATTTTTTTAAGGAGATTTATCCCAGACTTCGCTGAAATTATGAAATTGATCACAGGTATGCTAAAGAAGAACAACGAAGTAAAATGGACAGCAGAAGCCAAAGCGTCATTCGCCCATATCAAGAAAGTCATAAGCTAGGCACTTGTGCTGGCAAGCCCTGACTACCTAAAGGAGTTTCTTATTTTCTCGTTTGCCTCCGAGCACACACTTGCTGCGGTGCTCCTCCAGAAAAATGAAGAAGGTTTTGAGCAGTCGATAGCCTTTTTTAGCAAGAGTCTCAGAGACGCAGAACTTAGATACGATATAATGGAAAAGCAAGTGTACGTTATGGTAAAGGCATTGAAAGCATTCAGAACCTATGTGCTACATTCCAAGATAATTGTGTATGTACCTACCAGTTTTTTAAAGAATATTTTGGTTCAATTCGATAGTGATGGAAAAAGGGGACGTTGGCTTGCCAAAATCCAAGAATTCGACCTGGAGATAAAACCAACGAGATTGGTAAAAGGACAAGGTTTGGACAAACTCTTAGCCGAATCAAATTTCAGAGCTCTCGGTATAAATAGCCTACGGGGATGTGAGGAAGGTGTGGACATGAACGAGCTTGATGAGCCAACAAGAAAAATCAGAATCGAAGAGAAGTTTGTCTCATCAGACTGGTACAAAAACATAATTTCCTACCTGTTGACTTTAAAATGCCCGAACGAGTTATCACCATCCAAAGCCAGGACTTTAAAACTGCACGTGGTTAAGTACTGTATTTCTGAAATTCAATTGTATTGGAAAGACCCACTTGGCTTCTTATTGGTCTATTTAGTCGAATCGAAAACAAAAGGGGTCATACGCAAGTTCTACGAAGGAGTATGCGGGGGACATCACGCTTGGAGGGCGACAACTTATAAGATCCTGAGGGCTGGGTATTATTGGCAAAATATTTTTTTAGATGTTAATGCCAAGGTTTGAGCCTATAACCCTTGCCAACTATTCGCAGGCAAACATAAACTCCTAGTGCTACCATTGGTTCCAGTCAAAACGAAAGCCTTTTCAACAATGGGGGCTAGATTTTATAGGAGAGATTAACCTCCATTCTAGCGTCCAACACAAATGGATATTAATTGCCACAGATTACTTCACTAAATGGGTGGAGGCTATTCCAACCAAAAGGGCAACAAATTCGGTGGTAATAGATTTCCTGGAAGACAACATTTTGTCTAGATTCATCTGCCCCCGGAAGATAGTCATAGATAACGCCCAGGCTTTTAAATCTATGGCTATGATCAACTTTTCCAGAAATACAATATCATGCTTGGTCATTCCACAGCTTATTACCCCCAAGGGAATGGACTAGCCGAGTCTTATAACAAGAGTTTGATCAATGTAATAAAAAAAGTGTTGGATGAGAATAAGAAATATTGACATGTGCATTTAAAATACGCTCTATGGGAAAATCGGATAGGCATGAAAAAATACAGCGACACTTCTCCTTTCCAAATGATGTATGGGACCGATGTAGTATTACCCATAAACCTATCGCTCCCCATAATGAAACTGTGGCAAGATGAGAAAGAAGAACCAAATCATGTCACAAGAAGGATAAACCAGCTAATTTAAGTCCAACAGTACAGGGTCGAAGTAGACGAAAGGTTAGATAAGTACCAAGATGACACGAAGACGTTATTCGACTGTAAGGCAAAAGACAGAGAGTTTCTCCCAGGTGATTTGGTCTTGAAATGGGATGCTAGGAAGGGAGACTTGAAAAAACACGGTAAATTTGACCACATCTGGTATGGACCATTCAGAGTCACAGCTCCCGAAGGAAAGAATTCTTTTCTATTAGAAAATCTAGACGGTGAAATCCTCAACGGTCCTATCAATGGGCGTTATTTAAAACATTATATGCAATAATCAGTCGCCAAAAAAAATAAAAATAAAATAAAAATAAATAAATAAATAAATAAATAAATAAATATATATATA
>JZKD02S2209387.1:1053487-1073762 GCA_000966675.3 Picea glauca | reverse complement strand
AGCCTCTGATACTATTCGTGTTGTTCTCTTATAGGATTCTGACTTGTAGCCAAAATGAGCAAACGGAAAGTCATATACCGGAAAATAAATTCACCAAAAAATAGGTGATGGAAAATGGTTTCATTATTTTAAAAGGAAAATAGAACGACAAGGTAAAGGTTGGATGTCCTGAAAATTTGGTTCTTAAAATAAAGAAGGTTTTCAAAAGAAACAAGGATGATCTCATAAATATGGCGATCTTTCTTAACTGATTATTAAAAGAACAATTCTTTAATCTGGGCCCTAAGGTTTTCATCTACAAAAAAGTAGGAGGTTAAAGTAGCCAGAGAAAGTGAAATGCCTATGAAATAACAGTTTCAAGAGTCAATTTTAATTTTTGACCCCTGTCTTTTTGTCTACAGATCTCTATCCATCACCCTTCTTTTTGTCTTCAGATTTACCTTGTTGAAAATGCCAAGCATCTTTCTGGGTTTGCATACATGGGAAGAAGAGATTACGTTTTAACTTTGAAAGTTGTAAAGTAGTTTTGGAAAGTAGGTTGGTCTTCACAACTCAGTCTCTTACTAAACAAAGTCATGCGTAGGTTGATCCTTGCTATTCTAGGTTTTTCAACAATTTCAAAGGATTGAGGCTTGCTCTAAAGAAGATCCCTAAAATTAATCTTCCCCTTTTTTCCCTGTGAGCTAAGGTGTAGTGAAAGTTAAGGGAAGGTTGGTACTAACTAATCAAAGTAAGTTGACAGACCTCCATTGCAAAATTTTACACAGATATCATCCCTCATACAAACTGATTGCCCCCACTCGCGCTCTAAAAAATCAAATTATAAGATAGATGGTGAAAGGAAATTCAGAAATGATTGCCCCCATATAGTCCAAAAAGACGATGAAAGGAAATTCAGAAATGATTGCTCTCATCTCAACATTTAAATGCATAAATATATTTCGAAGTGGTGAAAGGAAATTCAGTAAAAAGGGTCAGATAACTTCATCGGGGTTCTGAACAGGCTCGCTGGTAGTGAAGCAATATCTGAGGTATCTGTAAGGTTGTTATACGTGAATCTCACTCTGCTCTGGTAACTATTTTTTCCAAAACTGGATATGCATCCCAAGTTCAGATAGGTCTCCCCGATTCAAAACGTGTAACTTATTTCATTTGATGCAAGCCAATAGCCACAACATCTGTTGAATTTCCTAGGACTGTTTTGATTATCTTAAGGCAGACCTGAATTCAGTAACTAGAAGGATAAAGTCATGAAAGGGGATGCAGCTAAGTTTAAAGAGTATCTGAGTTTTGAAAATATTTTCACAAGTAAAGGACGAAATCTCTTTTTCCCTCTGTATCCTTTTCCTAAGAACAGTTTCGCTGGATTAAAGCCATTGAAGCCATTTACCCAATACAGGCACATGGTCTACTATTCTTCCCGTCTTGCAGGAAAATGAGATCCCTAGTTGGAGCCTATGTTGGAGCTGCCTTTTTCAGTCACTTCAAATTTTACTTTTTAATTCTTGAAAATCGAAAGCTGGTCTTTACCTTTCTTTTATTTTCACCGAAAATCTCAGAAGTCTCATCACACAAAGCAACGATGGTCATTATCCTCTTAAGGAAAGACTTTTTAATTGACTAAACAAGTTTTCACTTTATGTACCTCAGGATATCGCACTTTAGGAATTACAAATCACATGGTTTACAAACCTTGATGTGCAAAGTTGCAAAATACTTTCAAAAGTTACCCGGGTTAACGCCAGGGGTGAGTTACTTTAAACCGTAGTTAAGCATCGTCGGGATTTTGCAATTTTGGCATTCGCTCTTCCAAAAAACCTTACCTCTATATCCCTGATGTGAGAAGTTGTGAAATACTTTCAAAACTGATTAATTAAGCTCTTAATCTGGATCATATTTACGCTTAACCAGATCGCGTCATTGCGATCTTGGGTTTTAAGAGGTCGAAAGATAGGAATGAAAACTCCCGATATGGTGAATGTTGAAAAGGGGTAATTAAAGGTTAAATAAAGATAAATTAAAAGAGTTAAGCCAAAATAATCAACGCATTAATGCGAGTTTTAAACACACACAGTCTACGGACAAATTTAAATGTTTTTGCATCGTTTTATGTCCCGAATCGTGAAAAATTTATGGCATTTATTTTGAAATAAGGTGAAATGACAGATAAAGATATTTATTTTACTACTAAAATCTTTCCCAAAAAAATATTTGACCATTTTGTTCGTAAGGATGCTGGGATTTTAAATGCTCGAAATATAGAGTTCTTTCTCTCACTGTTTTCAAATTTCATTTCTATCTTGCACAAAAGAAGTTTTTTGTCGGGCTAATTTCTGTATGTATACACATTTTTACTGCAGAAGAGCTAAGTCAAAATCCTCTGTCATGGCCCCATGAAAAGCATCCAAGGCAATTGTTGAGAGTTCTGGGCAAGGCTCAGACAATGTTTCCGATACTTCACCCCGAAGTGTTGATTCTGTCAAGACCTGGTCATACATCTCAGAGGTTCTGCAGTTCGAATCGGTGAACTATCTAGACGATTCCAGTGATAATGAAAAGGATGACTTGGTCACCAAATACAAGATCGTTGTCCAAGAAGAGATGCATAAAGTAGCGGCCAGGCCATGTCTTCTTCCTTACTATGATATGATCTGATGGGCGGTAGATCATGTAGATATCCCGACCAGAACCATCATCAGCGAGAAGAAGGTCACTATTGGGACCTTTAGACCAGAACAGTTGCAAGCGATGTACAAATTTTCATCCACGCTGAACTTCGCATACAATGTCGAGTTCTTGGAGGGTTTTAAACAGAAGGAATGCGAGAAATAGGAAAAAATATTATCTGATTTGATCAAGGATTGGGTCTCACACCCCACGAAGTTCAGGGAAGATAGTAACAGAGTTTATTCCATTTCTTCCTTGGAACCACAATTTAAATACATAGAAATTATGACCTGCAGATTGTATGGGAGGGAGGACACCACACATTTCTTCCTCCCGTGGGTGCCCCTGAATCACACAGTCGCCGAAGGCTATTCTTTCAATTCAGCCAGGCTGTTGTCAGACAGTCTATCCAGTTGGATTACAGAATATCGGATGCAGAAGGCGAATGGGAAGGCTACCTCATTATTCATGTCTGCATACATCATGGATGCCATTTGTTTCATGACGCCTTTTCTCTTGATGAGTTGGAGGTGGACTCCATCCGATGCTAACCCCATCCATGTCTACCATTCAAAGATTTGGGAGAATAAGGCATCAGACTTTGTATACAAAATCTTCAATTGGGTAATGGTACTGATGCATGTCACCATCTTCAGTAATCCACCGCCCAGGATCTCAGATAGCATAACGACAAATTTGAGCAACTTGGCTAACTGGTACGTAGAGGCAAAATTTTCGTACATCAGGGTTTTCGGTGCCTCTGTTCCTCCATATGCTCTACCATTGTTTATACCTGACAAAATGGCTTGCCATGAAATCGCTAGGCAAACCGTGATTGGTGGCATAAGCAAAGAGCTTAAAGGATTTTCAAAGAAGGTATGGCCACCTTTCCCTATTCATTTGAACACCTATTCTTTATTAGATTTTGGGCATGCAAAGGCCGAGGCAACAAACTTAGAAGATATTAAATTGGTTCATATTGAATTCAAGAAACACGACCCACATAGGGTCGTGAGTAATCACATGGCTAGTTGTGGCCTTAAAAGATTTGAACATGAGAATTCACCTCATGATGATATTTTTTGAGGCACGAGGTCTTATGCCGAAGTTTTGAGTCAGGTACAAGCCCTGTCTCCTGAAGAGAGTGCCGATTATTTCAAATTCTAGGAACATAGTCGGAGCTGCCTTCCCCCAATATTACAAGGTAAGAACCCAACGACTGCGGAGGTTCAGCAAACGAAAGCTGAGGGCTCCAAAGATTCAGCACCCGACCAAAAATAACATCAAGAAAATAAAGAGAAAACTAGTGGCCCGAAGCAAGAATCCGAGACTGCCAATCCTCCAAAGAAGCCAACCTTGGTTGTTACTCCGGGGAAATCGTCTAAGCACATCGACAATCCCATCGCTTCTGTTACCTCCCCGCAGTCCATGAAGGGGATCCCAGATGCAGGTTGGATTTTCGACGAGGAATTAACACCCATAACTATGGAAGAGATTCCTCCAAATGAATTTTTCTTCAATAAGAAGAGAAAGGTTGTTGTGAAACAAGAAATCTATCAAGAAGAAGGCACAACAACCAAGAAATTTAAAATATTAGCTGATGGGAGAGCTATGGAAAAAGAGGAGTTTGCAACACAAATAGTAGGGACATTGGGAGCTTTCTCTACAACAAACCAATATTCAGTCGGGTCCTTAAAGGATCAATTGAAGTGAAAAAAGTGCTAGATCAAAACATTAGAGGCTAAACTAGCCACGACAGAGGCAGCTACCAAAGATCAGGTGAATACATGTATAGAGCAAGCTAGAGTAGTTGATCAAAAGGAAATTGAGTGGCTCAAAGCTGATCTCAAACAGAAACAACTAATGGCTCAGACCAGTAAACTATACATAGGCCAGCAAGGAGAACTAATAGGGCAGCTACAGTCCAAATTAGACTTCGCCGAAAGCTAGGTAATCGATATCGGGATATTTCAATCCCAAGTTATAGAAATTCGAAGAAGAGTGTCGGTAGCTCAACAAGGTTTACTTTCTAAGGTGGAGATTATTCAAAACAACTGCCTACTCATTGATCAAGTATTGGAAAACCTCTCTCTCAGAGAGAAAGAAGCTGGGGTGGCTCGGGTTGCTTTCCAAGAGGCTGTCATAGCCACAACAAAAAGGGAAATGGGCAGTAGTTCTAGGTTTTCCATCCTAGAACATACCCGAGGTAACGTCTTTCTGAAAGAATGGGAGCGTAACATATCAGAAGGAAAACAACAAGCGAAAGAGGCAAGAAAATCCTGTGAAGAGACTTTTGGCTTCATAGATGGGAGTTTGTTGGGTATCGATAGCGGAAGCGACATTGAGACACTGGGCTGAATCAACATAACCAAGCATCTGCTAAATATCAATGAGAATGAAGAAAAAGAGTTGGCTGAAATATCGCAAATAAACTAGACGAACATAGCCCAGATAGATAAATGGCTAATTAAACCGAGTGTACAATTATGCTCTATTAGCGCCAAAGATCGATAGGTGGAAGAAAAGTTGCCACAATTGGTGAAATATTGTTATACTTTTGAGGCTAATAATCAAGCAGAACCTTCCAGGTTGATATCCCAGTTGGTGGAGAAGTGTGTCACCTACACTGAGCATGTGAAAGGACAGATTTCCGGTATCAAATAAGGGCAAGGAAAAAAAATTGAAACGTTTAATCTCGTTTTTGCTGTAACCGAAAATCTTTGGAACGATTGAGATTCCAACATATAGAAATTTATATAAATATACACATTGAAGAAAGAACAGGGGCTGGACCTTTTTGGTCGATTGTAATAGGGACTTTCTCTCTTGAGAATTAATACAAAGCAATATGAAGATTCCCGATTCCGTCATGACTGTGTTATGAGTTTGTTTCCTATGTTATTTCATATTCAATTTCATTCCATATATATATATATATATATATATATATATATATATATATCTGATGAATGTTTCACTACAACTTAGTAAAACTTCTACTGTGGTGATCAATTTTTAGTTTTCTATATCATTTATAGCTTTTCCTCTGTATCGGCTATCAGCAGGTACAATACCAGTGAACTCTTTAGATTTCTATATATATTGTATGCTTCATCAGCTTTTTTCTTTATCTTTTTTCTTCTTCTGTTTACAGGTGAGATTCTCCCTTGATAGGAGCCTCACATAATAGACAACTTAATGTTTTTCTTACACCTCATACACATTTATTAAAATATAACTCAGTTACGGGAAAGGGCCTTTGGTTTGCAGCCTATCTTCGATATCAGAATCATAAGTTCTCCTTTATACGATCGAAATTGAGACAACATTTAAAAACTTTGAAGTTTTCTCTTAATTTTTCTGTTCCTCTATGATTGTCCCTGTAACAAGATAGCCTAATATTGAACCCAGATTGTCCGATCAAACCAACATATCTTTAAACCTTTTTGATATTATACTTAAAACAACCACCACTTAGGTAGAACTCGAACGTTCATGGGCTGCAATTGAACGAGATATAACTATCCAGGAACAGTTGGAAGCGAGACAATGACAACCTGGAAATCAACCTTAGCTTCCTTTCCCGAGGGTTGATGCTTTCCCCTTTTTATCCTTCACTCACTTTCAGATGCCTAGAAAATGTACTTTCTAATCCTTAAGTACAGACTCTGGAACAACATAAGGGAAATTACTAGGTCGTATTATATCTCAAGAAATAATTCACATAGACCCAGAATGAATTAAGGCAATAACTCAGCTTCCCTTACCCCACAACAAAAGGCTATGCAATCCTTCTTTGGGAAAATCAATTTTGTGAGGAAGTTCATCCCCAATTTTGTTGAAACTATCAAACCCTTACAAAAAATGATCTGCAAGGATGTTGAATTTAAGTGGGATGATGAGCGGAAAAATTATTTCAGAAATATCTCAAGCTCTAGTGTTGTGAAGTCTCGACTTTAGAAAATATTTTTTCTTATATACTTTTACCTCCGACCAATATTTGCTGCAATATTAAATCATAAGGATGATTCCAACAATGAGGCCCCAGTATCATTTATGAGCACTAATCTACAAGGGGCTGAACTGAATTAACCTGCTATAGAAAAACAAGCTTATGCAATATACAAAGAAGTAAAACATTCTAGATCATACATCCTAAAAAATCACACCAATGTCATTGTGCTTCATCCCGCAGTCCAATCCCTATTCGCTCCACAAGAGATGGGGGAAACAAGAGGAAATTAGATGACAGTTGTCCAAGAATTTGATCTAGATATAAATCCTGCCAAACTGGTTAAGAGACAGGGATTTTGTAAACTAGCCGTCGAAGCCCAAGACCATGTAAATGAAGACTCTGGGTGGGAGAATGAATTGGTGTTGTGGTGTAGTGAAGCTTTATTTGTTCCCTCGGGGAAGGAGTCTTGGTATGGAAAACTAACCTATCTCCTGCATCATGGGACGTGCCCATAAAACCTAAACTCTAAGGAAAGGAGATCTCTCAGGCTAAAATCAACACAATATCGCCTCATAAATTTGGTGCTCTTCCGCGTAAATTATGATGAGATACTTTTGAGATGTCTCAAACATGAAGATGCAAACAAGTTTCTAAAGGAGCTCCATGATGGTCCTGTAGGTGGACACTTTGCAGGGAATACCACCACTCACAAGATACTGAGAGTCGACTATTACTATCCTACTCTGTTTAGGGATGCTCATACATATGCTAGAAACTGTAAAACTTATCAAATAAGTGTGGGGAGGGAAAAGAGAGCAGTTTTTCCACTCCAACTAGTGGCCATATCCATACCATTCGAGCAATGGGGATTAGATTTCATAGGAGATATTACCTTGACTTCTTCAAAACAACATAGATACATACTGACCGTGACAGAATATTTCACGAAATGGGTAGAGGCCATCCCTCTGACTCATGTAAATGAAAAGGACGTGGTAATCCAATTCATAGAACAACAAATGATCACAAGGTTCAGTATGCCTTCTGTTCTTGTTTTTGATAATTCCTCTTACTTTTCTTCCACCCTACTAACAGAGTTTTCTCTAGATAAAGGAATCATAATTAGATACTCTGCAAACTACTATCCACATAGGAATGGAGTGGCAGAATCAACCAATAAGAACCTACTGAGGATCTTGAAAAAAATATTTGTAGACAATCAGAGGAATTGGCATAGTTCGCTTCATAATGCCTTATGGGATGATAGAGTAACACGAAAGGAAGTTATAGGGAACTCCCCATACTTTCTGGTATACGGACAAGAAGCCATTCTCCCCAACGGGATATACCTTCAATCTCTTCAGCTTTCTCAGGGATCTAGAGGACAACCCTCATCAGTTATTCAACAGAGAATTGATACCCTCCTCATGCTAGAAGAAGAAAGGGAGAGATAAAAATCAAAGTTCGTCACTCAACATCATATAGTTAAAAGGTGGTTTGACAAGCATAAGGCCAGAGAGAAGAATTTTGAAGTAGGAGACTCTCCTAAAATGGGATAGAGAAAATGAACCGAAGGGAAAACATTCAAAGTTTCAGAATCTATGGCCCATGCCTTTCTAGGTAGCTGAGAAAATTTGGGCAAGAACGTATCAGTTGCAAAATCTAAGGGGGGAAATTGATGCCCTCCCGGTGAATGGCCAAGCCCTAAAACAATATTTCTGTTAAAAAAAATGATTGTGTTTTCATGTTATTCTATTTTTGCAGAGTCCTTTATTTATGTTTTTATTTTGCGTGGTATCTTTGTGAAATAAATTTGTGTTCCAAAAGGAATTGGTTGACCTTAATCAATACGGTGTAACATACTCTATTCTTGACTCATGCTTACATGAAACACAAGAAATACTCGGCCAACTTCATTTTTTCTTAAAAGAATCCTGTATCTAAATTTTGCGAATAAAAAAACTTGGAAAATGATGAAGTGTCTACCCGGTGGTATGGTAAAACCTAAAGGGAAAGATAGTAAGTTGGAAAGGACCACATGTACCTAAAGACAGATCAAGGAGGAATTTCACCTTAACCATCTCATCTTGCAGATAACAAACGTCCTCCTCTCCCACTCGCTTAGGGCATCGTTGCCAAAAATAAATAAATTATATCAAATGAGAATGAAGTAGGAGAGGGTATGGAGATAACTCCACCGAGGCTATGGACACTCATTGGAAGCAGAGGAAGTTTTGTGATGTCAGGGTGACTCCCCCAGGGCTATGGACACTCACTAGCAATGAAGCAACACCGCATCAAGTAAATGATGATAACTAAAAGGCATGGTGTCACTAAATTCTTTAATCGGCTCTTGGCAAAAGGGGGCCTGGGTCATGGTAAAGAGGAACGAAGGTGGAATAAAGTTTGAAACCCCATAGGAGGGCCCAGAGTCACAAACCAGTGGAATTATAAATGCAAGGATAGGAGAGACTTGGATAAAATCAAAACTAGTCAGGTTCTTAACCAACTTCTGCATCGGCTAAGACCGGGGAAGGAACAAAGATTCTTCTTTCGCCCAATAAATTGCCATTTGTTGAGTGCTCAACACACCCTAAAAATCCTTATGAAATTATATCACTTTTTGGGTACCACTTGTTTTCTTTTACTGTATAAATTGATTTCACTTTGGAAATGGTATTTTTTTGTTTTTTTTTCATGACTCTTATCAATAAAGTTGGGTTTGTTTGAACTTTTTAAATGAGACCTTGTGTCTAAAAGAACCTGACATCCTAACTAATAATCTGCAACTAACATCGTGACTAACGTGCTTGTGTTCGGCGTTGGCAAAATTCAAACAGGTAAAGTGGCCACACAATTTCACTAATCATCGAACACCGATTCCCCATCGGCATTGGTAGAAGGCAGTATTGGTTTGTGTGAGTTATTCTCCATGAATTTTCGAGAGATATATATCCCCATTGGTGTCGAAAAAGTATGAGAGGGATAGACATTGAAAAAATCCATAAATAAACCACTGATAGCCAATGACCGATGTGCTTTCTCAGGGTCGGGGAAAATTTGAAAAGATTAAAACAATCGATTTTTTATGCATTAAATAAACCATCGATCGTCGATCCCTGATACACTTTCGACATCGAGACTTTTTCGAGAGAGTTGATTTGGGAGAACTTGGATAGGTTTATCACCGATCACCGATCCTTGATAATTTTGCGTCGGTGATATAGGATCGGTTTTAGAACGTATAGCTTAAGGAAATTCCCAATTCTGATTAACACGAGTAAATGAAGATGTCGGTCTCGAGTGCCATGTGTCTTTGTCACATAGGGGTGTCGCGTAGGGGTTTCACACAACCTGGTTTCATCCCTAGTCATATTAATATTTCATGTGTCCTAGTCACACCTCCTAATCAACTTTTCCATGTCATATCTCTACGGAAAGATTGTTCAGCATCAAATATTTTGCAAGGAGATATCAACGAAAAGTGTTCAAAGAGGAACCCCAACCCCCGACTCACCAACTAGACTAGAGAAACAATGGGATGTTTTTGACACAAGATACGATCGGATTCTAACATTTAATAGACTAGTTAATGTTTCAGCCCGCATTTGTTGCTACCTCATGCGTCGATTTAACAACAAAAAATTGAAATCACTGATAGGTCATGTTACAACCTGCGCTCGTGTCGTCAACCTATGATCTGATTTAATTTTAAACGTCTATGAAGATCTGACGATATATTTAATAGAACTACACTCATCATCCAAATTGAATGGTTGATGTGACAAGGTAATTTCATCCCTATTTAAATCTCTAGAACGACTTTGAACAATGTCATTCTGCACACAAGTTCAAATTCCAGAGCGTCTGAAGAAGAAACGAAAGCGTCTCAAGACTGTGTTGATCCTCAGATTATCAAAACTAGGTTAAACAAGCAATAGAGGTATGTGTTCAAATTTGTCAATTCGACGGTCGTGATTTATATATGCATCTGATTTCTTACACAACCTCTAACTATGCTCTATCTACAAGTAAAATGCCTCTGATAAAGCCAACCACCAGACACTTTCTAAGAGCACCTAAGCTAAAGGAAGATGAAATAGGTGAAGGTTTTTCTCCTAGTACTGCGAGGAAGTTGGAGTACATTCTCAGGGTAGATTCAGTCATAAAAAACTTAACAAAGAAATCCTTTTTCTAACCTCCAGTCTTCCGCGATATAGAAGCAAGCACCAAATCCAAAGTAATTCTCCCATATTGGTGGGAAATATTCAACAAAATTAATTGGGGGGAGTACCCGAAATGTATCCTACATAGCGACCTAGATTTAAGGGCACTCGATGAACATGTGTTCCCAAACATCCAACTATCGTATATGCACATGGAATCCAACAAAACCCCATTTTTCCCTTTCATAGAGGTTTTGAAGTGGCTAATCGACCATACAAATGCAGATAAATGGTTGATCAATGATGAGAATGGCGGGTGTGTTGGAGTTTTCCTCTTGACAGAAGTCCATAAGTACTACAAGTTCAGAGACCTAGAGGAGAGACTAAACACAGACTTCATGGTGAAGTTCCACAAATTCCATGACACCATCAGGTTGATGGCCTCATGGTGGAAGGAGGAAAGAAATTTTACAAACTGGAGAAAGGGCTGGTATGGGACAATAAACCTAAGGGAGCCATACATTTACTTGATGGATCTCATATGTCAATTTTATGGAGAGAAGCACTGCTCCAAGTTTTCAAAAGCATGGATTCCCTTGGAATACACAATGGCGATCTTCGGAAGAAACTTCAACTGGGGAGCAATAATTTCCAAGAAATTGATCATCTGTGTATAGAAGGATAAAATGTCGAAAGAAGGGGAAACACTCGCTTTTCACATGGCCTCATACTTTTTCGATGTTATCTATGTGAGAAATGTATTCGACGACATGAATTTAAGTTGGAATGTTGTGGATCTCCTTGTTCACGTTTATTTCATCATACTGTGGGAGAGCATGTATAAAAAATCCTACACACTCATTTTCGATGAATTCATCGCTCATACTCATTTTATTATATTTAAAAAGGAATGCCTCAGATTATTCGCAGCAGCCAAGAAAATGGTAGCGAAGTTAGGCCACTGGTATTTGGATGAACGATCAACCTATATAAGGTTTTTCAGGGCCACTGGAGCACCGCATCTACTCCCTTATCATGTCCAAGACCGACTCATTGTGGGAGAAATATACTATCAGACTATCCTGCAAGGTTATAACGCTACACTAGTCAAGGACAAGAAGCATGCTTTCATACCCTACGATTTCCATGTGGGGTTTTATTTGGTAAAATACATTGCTTAAGACAAACAATAAGTGTTGAGCCAACTTGAATTCAAGTTCCCGACAGGTAGATTCTGAAATCATGACCCTAAAGGCCTGATCCTCCAACACACTTCATATGTATCATCTCGTTGGTCATACGTGCATGATAATTTTGAGGATGAGATTTTCATAGAGTGCACTCAGGATTTGGAAGAGGTAGTACAGAGGATTTCCAACCTGAACATGAACAGGTTCAAGGCTATGAGCATGGATGAACAAGTGGAGAAAATAGAGCATTTGGATCAAGAGGCCCTCAGTGTTCAGGAAGAGATCAAAGTGGTGGAGACTACAAAGGAACAAGTAAGAGGATTTCTCTTGCTAGAAGGGGCACAAAGAATCATTGATCAGTTGTAGAATGACCTTTATGTTGTAGAGATGTCAAGGATTCCCATTGATAACACAATCAAAATCATAGGATAGCCAAGTGGCTTAGAGCCAATACAACTTGAAGAAATCACCAAGCTAGAAAACCCTAAAGTTCCACCACCACAAATCAGATCACCAAGGGGAATTTAAACAAAGCTTGAGATAGCAAGGATACCAGGTAGGAAAAGTGTACCAAACCCCTTGTTCGAATTAATAACCATATATGATGAAGAGGAGAGTTCAGAGGTGTCCCTGGTGACTTCAATGTAGATTACAGAGGAAAATGAACTTGAGAGAGAATCTACCCTAGGTCCCGATGCTCCAATTCAAAGCCTTCCACAGATTGAACATGAGGTCGAAAGTGCCCTAGACACTAAGTTATTTGAATTGCCAGGAACCCCAATGGATAGCTCAAGGTATGAGTTGGGATCGATAGGTCAGAAAGAGGAAGTTCCACAACAAGAAATCAACACATAGACAACCAATTACCAGGTAAGTACCAGACCTATCCCTAACTCTTAAATTTTAGCTGATACCCCACCAACTGATGCACAACAAATGGAGGTTGAGCCATCACTACATATATAATAAGTCGAGGAATCAATCCTGGAACAAATACATATGGCCAAGATCCTGGGAGATACTCTAACCTGGGGAGAAAAAAAAATCCCAGAACATGTTGATGAGGTTGTCAACATATAAGTGATCGCCTGTGACAGGAAAATAAAATCCATCATGAAGAGAACCACTAAGAAGTGGAGGCTCACGTTGGATTTCTCGATTCTCATCACTATAGAGGAGAAACTGCTCAGCACAGAACATGCCAAGATGTCTGAGCTTATCGACACATGGATGGATATCACAGATGCCACATTGGATAAAGCAAGAAGAGATGAAAAGGAGCTGGTCGTTGCACTTAAGGAGTTGGAGCATCTGCACCATTTGGAAAAATACTATCAGAACTCCACACAGGCCATAGTGTTTTTGAGAAGTGAGTTTCAATATTCCTATGCCAAATTCACGAATGTACGACACCTTTTCAGCACAGGTATAATTGATTTCCAAGAAGACACCCTGATGGCACTAACGACTTGTAAGGATGTTGGAAAGGTGGTATGAGAAATATCACTAAGTAGTAGAAAGTATTGATTACATCGACGCGGTTCAAAGGGGTTGAAACATCAAAGAGCATGGAATTCAAGTGTTAAGGGATAGCAACATCGATCAGATCAGGAAAGCGATCAAATACTGGGTAAAAATGGCCCAGGAACCTGAGCGGGAGATTAAGGAGAAATGGGCCAATTGTAAAAAGAGTTGGGAAAATATTAATCGGGAGATGAAAGACATCGACCTCCCAAAATTTGTCTCACCTGAGGACTTTGTCAACCTACATGACATAGTCAAGCAACATGTAGAAAAATACTCAGCATGGACAACAAAGATAGAAAAGGTGGCAAGTATGGTGCCAGGTCAAGTTCATGGAGTGTTTGATTAAGGCTCAAGCACTTTTTGCAGTGGTTAATTGTTAAAACAGTCAAGTACCAAGCATGGGCAGTAGAAGTGAAAGAAATTATCTCATCCTCGATGGACCAACACATGTTCTCATATGCCAACACTTGCGAGGAACTCTTCGTCAAGTGGTCAGAGTATGAAAAGAGTCATCCACTTTAGTAAAACCATTTGATTATTCTTAGAGAACAAAGAGATGAAAGCGCCATGTGGCGATATTTTGTTTTACTTAGCTTGCACTTGTAAGAACTATTTTTAGTTAGTGATTCATTATAAATAATAGGATTGACCTTTTAGCAATGGTCAATGGTTTTGTAAAAGACCCTCATTTTTGGAATTGTAAAAAAATATTTCCGAACTACCTTAATTGAGAAGTCATGTTTAGGACTAGAGACAAACTTTTGTTTTTCATCAAAGGCATTGTGTGATTGGATTTGAGGAGGAATTACTTCAGACTTTATTTCATGAATGAATGTTGTAATGAGTAAGAGTTTCTGAATCTATTGGTAAGTTAGTTGTTTCAATTTTTTTGTAGTTCTTGTCTCTAATGATGAAATAAAATCGTTGTGTTAATATGTGATTAATGCTAGAGCTAAGAAAACTATTTTTCTTACCATCATTTTATTGCATGTATGTTTTCTTTCGATAAATGCATCTCAGTCAATAATTGAAATACCAGCATGTTAATGTATTAGTACTAGGCTTGTCACAGGTGTGAATATATTTGTCTTCATGCTTGAGCACAAGTGTTATCCCAAGCTCAACCTTATTCAGTAGTTAACATCCCCCCTTTTACCAACTGGTTTATACCAGCACACTTCTTTTAATCAAACCTATCTAATAAAATAAAAGACAAAAATCAAATGTCCAAACTGAAGGAGAAACTTTCATAAGAAGCTATCATGTTAATCACTACGTAAATATCATCGATAAATTGGTCAGATCAAAAGCTCTAGAGAACCATTCCACCATCAAATGCTGCAGAGTCTAATTGGGCCTCTGTGGTGGGTTTGGTTCCTATTGTTGTTAAAGGTATTTAGGACCCCTCAACAGGTTCTTCGATATGATCTAAAGCAATGCCTCAAATATCTTGAAAATAAATCTTTCCCCGGTATGGTCACAAAAAATGTTGATGTTTGAATCTGTCATGAATGAAATGACAACCTCACGAGGATATCAACCCCCCTACATTTTTAGAGAAGTGGTACTCCTCTTTGTCTAAAAGATAATTCTGTGATATCTTGGATTATGAGAATTTTTAGACAACAAACTCTAGATATTTATTGCTCAAATTTATCCAGTAAAAATGGTTCTTTAATAACCTGATAGGATATTTATGTGTAGGAAGAAGTATTTTAAAAATAAGAAAATATTGAAGGAGAGCTTCAACATCAGAATTTCTTTGTAATCAACATCACATGCACAATCTTCTTAATCACATATAAATGCATTCATATATTCTTCATGAGAAATAGGAGAGAATGATTTGATCATCTCAAATAATTTTAAAAGAGTATTACTATAAATATCAAAAGATAATTTGATAGATCAATTTCAAATATCTCATACTTAAGACTCAAAGTTACAAGATACAATCAAAATCAACCCCAGAGTAATTATTTGTGGATTTTTATTCATGAAGGATGTTCTTCATTAAAAAATATCTGACATTCATGTATATGGATGTAGATACTCTATGATCATAGAAGAAAATTCTTTTGAATAATACAAGAAGAACACTCAAGAACTAATCCTTGTGCCCAATTTAGAGATTCAAGCATAAAGCTATGAGAAACGGTGTAGAAGAAGAGAAAGAGTGGAGAAGATGGAGATATATTTTGATTGATCAGAATGTTGGGTTTATAGTCATGGTTGTACCTTCTTCTTCCTCTGATATTTTTCCACGTCCCTCTGATAAATCTGATTGTGGAACCCTTGATGAAACACTTCTTCTCTTTTTAAAATTAGATTTCTAATTACTTGAGTAGTTACAGTTTTTATTTTCTTTAATTTCCCATACACTTTTCTTATTGAATCATTCTCTTTAATTTATTTATCATTAAGTTTTTTTTAATTATCTCTCATTATTATCATTTATATCTTTAAAATGGGTCATTTTTCTTTTTTAATAATTTTTTTTTAAATAAACTTTAATTTTCAAAATTTAGTTAATTTCCCTTTAAAAGAGGAGGATTGTATTTTAATTTTATGGAAGTGAAAGTCAATTTTCCAACCATATAAACAATTTTAGATGTGATCTTCATCATCTTATATTTCCAATGATATAAATTTTTCCCAAATCTGTCACCCAGATCTCAAGATATGAGCTCGTGAAATTGAGTTGTCAAGTAGACCCATTAAAAATTAAGTTGACTGATATTTCAATTTATGGAAAACATGTGGCCACTTTAATCCCTACTAGCCTATACACACTTTGTATTCATTGAAATACCTTTCCAATGGTATAAAATTTGCACAATTCTGACACCTAGAGTTCAAGTTATGGATTCTGGAAGTTCGTGTCTCAACCATCGTCGATCGAATGTCTTGGGAAAATGTGGGCACTAAGTCTTGGATCCACCCTCCTTTAATTCAATATTTTAATTTTAGTGTAAATCCCATCCTGCATGCATGGAATTTTTTTAGTTTTGAATACATATATAGAAAATTGCTTCATGTCTCTTATGTGGAAGAAGAGGAGAGTATAGGGACCGTAGAGTTTGAACCTTAGAACATTGATGAATAAAATAATAATTTTATAACCCATCACCATCCACCTCATGACCAGTCACCATGATGAGTCATGCTTAATCATCACCATGTGTTGGAGCCCTATGTGCCAGATGTCACCATCCATTAACTTCCATCTGGCATCATTCATTAATTGCCATATGACACCATTCATTTACTACCATGTGTCTTTTGTTTATTGGGTGCCATGTGTCATCCAATTGGGGTTTGCCACATGTCATTGAATTAGTATTTGGTATATGGTGAAATTTCATTGGTTGGTGGTTTAAATAATGGCTTAAAATAAAACTTAGGAAAAAATGTTAAGGGAAAAGCAGGTGAGGGGGAGGAGAAGTATAGGGAGCAAGTTATGGAGTTAGGGGGAGAGATGAGGGTATCAAAGGTAGGGGGTGGGAAATGTAGGTAGTGAGTTCACGGGTGAGGGAGTGTGGGGGGGTGAGGGAGAGTGGGTGTCCATGATTACAAAGAGGAATGTGGGTAGTTAGGAGCGGGGGATGTATGTGTCAGGGGTAGATGGGTGACGTAGGGTGAGGTAAGGGGGGTGTAGTTTGTAGGTAGCAGGTTCATGGGTTGGTGGGTGAGGAAAGTGAGGGGTTGAGGGGGAATAATGGGTTTTCGCCTATCCACGAATGATTAAAAAAAATGAGTATGGAGTGGGGGGAGGTAAGGGATAAGGAGAGGGAAATGAAAATTCAAATTAATTCTAAGTATTGGAAAAGGGGCAAGGGAAGTGGCTAAGGAATATGGAAGGTGGTATAATAGAATATTTTTATGGGTTTTGAACCCGCAAATTAAATAAGAAACCAAGGGTATTAGGACTGAAAAAATTGAAGAAACCAAGGGTATTTGGCCCAAACATTTAAATGTAATTTCAAGAAATTAAATTAGTTCCATATTGAAGACGTGCCTTTTAGGAGGTTGAACGAAACCCTGAATATCTTGAGCATACGAACTTAGATTTCGGATCCGAAAAATGTATGGCAAAGATGGGATAGAGGGATACACCATGGACTTATAATTTCAAGAAAATTCTTCTTTTGATATATTTTTTTTAATAAATCCAAGAGAGGGAAAATATAGATGACCAAATTTTGGTCAACAAAACCCTTTTGGGTGAAAACCACAAATGTTCTCTTTATAACACTTTGTAGGCACCAACCTGGTCTTACACATATTTGTAGGCACCAACCTACTAGAGACACCAGTCCCCACTGGTACAAATTTTGTTAGGCACCAACCTACTCTTATAGATATTTGTAGACAGCATTCTATTGGAGACACAACAAAGTTACCAACTTAATGAGAACTCTTTAGAGTTCTCGTTTTTTAGAGGTCACTTTTTAACCCCCATTTCAAAAAATGTTGCTACTAGTCGCACCCATTTTTTGCAAGGTGGTTAAAGTTGTGACTTGCTTGAAACCACTACCTAATTATCATTGCCTTGAGAACCAATACTAATGCAAAAAATTGACCCTCAAATCGAATAGTGATGCTACCAATAGCACCCTTCTTATTTTTGGAGTTAAAATTGCAACTAAATTGAAATAGTCACCCTTTTCATGAATAAAGAACAACAAATTAGCTTGTAAATAGAAAAATGGTATTTTATTTATTAATCAATTTTATTTTATTTTCTAAATTTACATTAAAAAAATAATTTGAAAAAAAAAACACGTACATGTTTCATTTTTTCTTTAAAGCAAAAAAAACGCATTTTTCTATTTAAGTTTTTTGAAAGAAGAAAAAACACACTTTTAGAAAAAAAACACATTTTCTATAAAAAAGCATTTTTTTAATGAAAAAAACATTTTTTAAAATGAAAAACTGTCTTATTTAATGAAAACACACATTTTTGAAATGAAAAATGCCGAATTTTTAATTAAAAAACACCATTTTTTAATTAAAGAAAACACATTGTTTTAAAAACGGTTAACTTTTTTTTTTTTAAGAAAAACACAAAAACATAAGATAAAACATTAAAAACAAAATATTAAATTATTAAAAGGGGTGCTACTGGTAGCACCCCTTTTTTAAACGAGGGTTGATTTTGATGTTTTTGACACACAAATATGAGTTTTTTGCACAAGAGTTCTTGTTTTGAGGTCATAGTTCTTGTTAAGTTGGTAAATTTGTTACACCAAACCCGACCAATAAGCACCAACTTAGCAAGATAAATCAATCTCTTTCAAATATTCATAGATACCAATCTACTATAGATAACAATTCCCACCGCTAAGCACCAACTTAGAAAGATAGACCAATCTCTTACAACTTTTCATTGACACCAATCTACTGGAGATACCAATCCCCACTGCTAAGCACCAACTTAGTAAGATACACCAATCTTTGAGTTGCACCAAACTTCACCGAGCCAAATTTCTATTTCTTCCCTCAACAGGTATGCTCACTACTTCTGCCTTTACCATGTCTACTCATTGCTTCTTCCCTCACCAAGTTTTCTCATCATTTTTTCTTTTACCAGGTTTGACCAAAATTTGAATTTCCAAATGAAAACTTTTCCAAATCTTGTTCTTTTGGGTCTCTTACCAAGAATGAACTTGTACAACATGCCACGTATCCAGTTTTGCAAATCTGATTATGAAATTTTTACTTGAGGTACTTCTATATGTCTCCTCTATTCTTTGAAATTTTCACACTCTGAAGAGTCCCAAGAAAAGAAGTTATAGTGAAAATTCCAAACTGCCCTATTTGAAAATGATCTCATGACCGTTCAGAAAGCCTAACTTCCACATAACATATCTTCGAATGCATAGAGAACCAACATCTTCAATTTTTACCACATTTACACCAATATGTCTTCTTCGTCTTTACAAAATATTAGGGTCGAAAACATCCTAGAAAATAAGTTATAGCAAAAGTGTCAAGCTGACCTGTTTGAAAATGATTTCAGGAGAATTCAAGAACCCTAACTTCCATAGATAATATATACAAAACTATAATGAAACAAAATATACACTTTTCAGCACATGTACACCAAAATCTCTCCTCTATCTCTACATAATATCATGGTCTGAAACATCCCAGAAAATAAGTTATTGTGAAAATGCCAAGGTGACATGAAACTGATTTTGCAATTCAATATTTGCTAATACATTTTTCATACACACTTTCTCTCAATTCTTTCTATTTTTACATGTTTTCATAACCCTTTATGAAGGGACATGTCCATTAATTAAATAATTAATTCCCAATACCATGGGAAAATACCCCAAACCCATGGGTTTGAGACCACCAATTTCACTTTTTATTTTTTCACATGCATCCCTTTTTTAATATAGTTATATATGATGATGATGATGATTAATGTCCACTAAGACCTAATTGGTCTATCATACCTTAAGATGGTAAGTGATTACTTGTTATTCTTTATAATTTTGTTTCTGTGCTTGAAAAGCATTAAGAGAAGCTTTCCAAGGTCACCATACTTTTGTTGAGTTAAAAGGTTAGGAAGGTTGGTAGTGTGATCAATATTTTGAAAATGAGATCTAATATGGGCATAGGATGGACAATCTAAGAGAACGTTTTTTTCATCTTCAACCTTCTTAGTGTCACAAAGGTGACACACTCTTTCATCCCATGGCATTTTAGGAATTGACCAACACCTAGTTTCACTATGGAGCTCGTGAGAATTTGTTCTT
>JZKD02S2209387.1:1021090-1040413 GCA_000966675.3 Picea glauca | reverse complement strand
ACCTATTTTAGCTTTTTCTAGCTTTTTTTGACTAGAATTTCTATGTTGGAAATTCTATATATTCACCTCCTCTCTTCTTTTTGAGGATGGTTGCTCATGTATATTCATTTTTTATGAATATAATTCTCTGATTTATGGAGAAGAAACTTTCTCTCATCTCTTGAATATCAACAAATTGTATGTTTTCAATTTAACAAGAATTCTAGATCTATCAGGGTTTCTGCAAGAATTCTACATGGGTATTAGAGCTAGATTGAATATAGTGGATTGTACACAGTTTTATTTGAAGGTATAGATCATCGAAAGGAACAGAAAGAAGAAATGGATCATCTCTCTCAGCCCACAAAAATCATTCTAAATCCTTTCAATTACTTCGAATGGAAGACAAAGATCTCTCTGCTCCTCCGAAGCAAAGGGCTTTACAGGGTAACAATGGGAACGAAGAAGGAACTGACTGCTGCAGCAGAGAAGATAAAGTATTTCAATAAATTATATGAAGCAATTGGGATGATATGCCTATCAATTTCCATATATCTCCTCTTTCATATCAGTGGAGCCACTACTCCCGATGTGGTCTGGACCACATTGGAAGGACTATTCGGCAAGCAGGATGCAATGAGAGTGCATCAACTGGAGAATGAACTCATATCCCTAAGTCCAATTCATTTCATAAAACTGCAAGAATTCTTCACCAAGTTCAAATCCCTTCTTGTTGAAATTAATGCATGTGGATTCAAGAAAGAGGAATATCAGCTCATCCTTTCAATTCTCTCGAAACTAGGCCCTGAATATTTCGTATTTGTGTCGTCTTTTCAAGCATCTAAATTGACTAAGGAAAAATGGAAAATGCCTCCATTGAATGATTTAATTGTAGAATTGAATCAAGAGAAAGATAATTTGTTTCAAATGGGTGCCATCAAGCGTTCCAAGAACCAAGCGCTTGTGGCTACTAATGCTCCAAAGAGCAGTGGAAAAGACAAGAAAAAAGGAACAGGTAAATTTTCTGAATCAAACAAGGAGAGATTCGCACAATCTTCAGATAACTCTTCTAAGCCTTAGGATAAGAAGAATAAGGAAATAAAACTTTGAAGCTACTATTCCAAATGTTTTCATCCCAAATAAAATTGCATGAGGAAGACTATCGATGAGATGGCTAAGAAATTTCAACAACACAATCTCACGGTGCCCGAAAATGCAAAGAAGAAAGATGATAATAGAACGGGAGGGAGAGCATGAGATGGTCATGATTTAATGGCTGTCACATCCACTCCATCTTCTTGGATCCTTGATTCAGGTGCATTGAACCATATGGCTGCATTAAAAGATGAATTTTTCTCCATCGAAGAAAGCACCAGATCCCCAATTTACTTGGGAGATGCCACACTCGCAAAGGTGTGCGGAGAAGGAATTGTTGATCTTGAAGGGGGATGCTTCACAAATGTGCTTCATGTTCCCTCATTGTATGCAAATATTCTCTTGATATATCATATCACTCATTCTGGCTCTACAAGGAAGGCGGAGTTCACTCCGGACTCCGCAATGATTACCGACATTTCCACAAGCTCACAGCTTGCACATGGAATTGTAGATCACGGTTCTCGTTTGTATTTCTTCTCCCACTTTGTTCCTAAATATATTAGCACTGTATTTCTGTCACAATCTAATGATATCAGGAGTTTATGGCATGAAATATTTGTCCATCTAAACTATAAGTACTTGCATCAACTCAACAAGGAAAACATGGTAGAAGGATTGCCAGCTATTAAATTCACAAGCGGTGTATGTCAAAGATGCATTCTTGGCAAGAATCCAGAGAAAACGTTTGACAAAGTGAAGGCATAGAGATATTTTGCACCTCTTGGGATTATTCACAGTGACATCACAGGCCCATTACCGTAGCCTTCAATCAGTAAGGCTCGATATGTACTCGCCTTCATAGATGATTTCTCTCGCTTTACTTGGGTATTTTTTTTGAAATTAAAATCTGAAGTATTTGAATGCCTTATAGAATTTAAAGCACTTGCTAAGAATGAGTCTGGGTGTAAGATTAAGATACTTCATACTGATAATGGTGGGGAGTATGTCAACAAATATGTGCATTAAATTTGTATTGATGCAGGTATACAACTACAACACACAATGCCATATACACCACAACAGAACGGTGTTGTGGAGAGGAAAAACCGGTCCTTAAAAGAGATGGCCAATTGTATGCTACAGTCGAAATCATTAGCTCCCAAGATATGGGATGAATTTTTTAATTGTGCAGCATACATTCAGAGCCTATTTCCTCACAAATCACTCAAAGGCACCATTCCTTTTGAAAGTTGGACCGGTAAGAAACCGAAAGTGTCGCACTTTCGTACTTTTGGTTCACAAGCATGGGCTCACATTCTGACAGATAAAAGGAAGAATTTGGAGCCTCAAAGTGTTGAATGAATATTTGTTGTATATTCTAAAGGTGTCAAAGGATATATATTTCTGGACTCTCACACTGAAAATTTTATTCTAGTTCGAAGTGTGAAGTTTGAAGAAGAATCATTGCATGATTTTTCAGAAGACCTTGCCGAGGAACCGCTTGTTGTCACTGATGAGAAGGAGTCAGAAACCTATTTGAGCACTTTAGAGAAGCCATTAGAGAAGAATTTTGGGTCTGATATATAGGATGAGGAGAAGGTCATGGATTCTCCAACTCAATTTCCAACTTGGGAAGAGAAAACCCTGTAAGATGCGGGTGAACTAGTTGGTGATCCTGCGGATACAAGAAGGACTAAATCACAGTTTTTTGGGGATCCTCAAGCCCTGGCTGCCAAAGAACATTTTATTCCCATACATTTATATATGTCACTTGGTTAAGATCCAAAGTCACACTCTGAGGCTGTTGGAAACCCGCTCTGGGAGGCTGCCATGGATGAAGAGTACTCTGCTCTTATGGACAACAACACATGGGACTTGGTTCCACTTTCGAAAGGAAGAAAGCCTGTTCGATGCCGATGGATATATCGAACAAATATTTATGAATATAGTGATATCATAAAGTACAAATATTGAATTTTCACAAAAGGATACTCATAGGTACATGGCTTAGACTACACAGAGACATTTGCACCTATTGCAAAAATGGACTCCATTCGACTAGTTTTGGCCAGTGTCGCTTCTCGTAGATGGGAAGTTCACCACATGGATGTTAAGAGTGCATTTATTAGTGGATATATCAAGGAGGAGATATATATGGAGAAACCATAGGGATACATTCAAAACTCTTCCCTCGTTTGCAGATTAAAGAAATCTTTGTATGGCCTAAAACAGGCTCCCATAGTCTGGTATGCAAAGATGGATTATTTCCTGCTTTCCATTGGATTCATTCGATGCAAATCTGATCCAAATGTTTATTTGCTGCAACATGATGATTCCATTTTTATGATAGTACTTTATGTAGATGACTTATGGATGACAGGGAACCTTACTTCAGCTATTGATTCGACAAAATCAACATTGCACGATCGATTTTCCATGATAGATTTGGGACTGTTACACTACTTTATTGGTCTTGAAGTTTCTTAGTCTACTTCAGGGATCAAGATGGCACAGTCTAAGTATGCATCAGATCTACTTGTCCGCTTTCAGATGACAAAATGCAAGCCAACAACATCTCCCTTTCTTTCAAGGGTTAGATTTGAGGATGCGGGTACTACACCTTTGGTGGACAATACACTGTATCGGCAGTCGGTTGGGAGTTTGTTGTATCTTACTCACACCTGAACTGATATCTATTTTTCATTAGGAGTTTGTTCTATATATATGCAGGAGCCTCATGAGCTTCACTAGAAAGCTGCAAAGAGAATCCTTAGATATGTGAAAGGTACTCCCAGTTTTGGTATCTTTTATGCTACAGATTGCCCACTTTCATTGATTAGGTACATAGATTCTGATTGGGCTGGCGATGGTACAGACCGCAAGTCCACCTATGTTTATGTTCTCAACTTTGGTTCAGGTCCATTCTATTGGTCTAGCAAGAAGCAATCCATAATTTCTTTATCAACAGTAGAGGCAGAGTATAGAGGTATAGTGAATGCAGCTACACAGGCTGTTTGGTTGTGGGGGCTTATCTCCAAGTTTGGTATTCAATATCCACTTCTGACTGTCATATTTTGTGACAATCATGGGTCCATTTAGATATCGATTGATCCAGTTCAGAGGTAGAGGACCAAGCACATCGATATTCATATGCATTACATCTACGATCTGATCCGTGACAGAGTCATTTCACTATAGGACTACCCCACAGAGTAGCAGGTTGCAGAAATCTTCACCAAGTCTTTCACTGAAAATAAATTTTTAGAACTGAGAGCTATGCTTGGAGTGGTGGAGACAACTGATTAGGTCAATTTTGGCCACTCAAAATTTTTTTTCCTCTTTTGGGGGGGAGGTTTTTCCCATGAGGTTTTCTCTCTTTCCTCTTTTCATGAGGAGTTCTTTTATGTAATGAGTACCTAAAATGGCCAAGTTGTCGGGACTCAATTTTTTTGTCATTAAGTTAGGCTTAAGGGGGGGTGTTGGAGCATAACCCTAACTTAAATTATTTTATACCTATCTTAGACTCATAGATATTGGTTAATACATTCCATCACACTTTATTTCACCTAATTTGGCCACAGAGAAGAAGGGTGCCTCATCCCTAGATTTTAGGGAAAACTATTATTTTTAGATCAAGACTCAGCTTCTGTTTCTTGATTTTTTTGATTTATTCATGATTTATTCCAACTCCCCCATGAAAAAAATCATCCATTATTGGGGAATGCCCACCTCCTCTTTGAGTGATAGATTTATTCCTTAATTAATGATTTTTGTCGTTACTATTATTAGTAACTACTATTTCGGGTCAATTAAGTGAGTTGGAACTGCTTCACTTGTCAGTTAAGTGAGATTAAGTGAGCTAATGTGCATCACTTGAATCTTGTGGGAATTAATGAGTGTGTGACATGTGTCTTTAGTGGTCTAGGTTGAACTATGTGGTCTCCCTTAGCTTATGACACCTATTTTAGCTTTTTCTAGCTTTTTTTGACTAGAATTTCTATGTTGGAAATTATATATATTCACCTCCTCTCTTCTTTTTGAGGATGATTGCTCATGTATACTCATTTTTTATTAATATAATTCTCTGATTTATGGAGAAAATTTTTTCTCTCATCTCTTGAATATCAACAAATTGTATGTTTTCAATTTAACTAGAATTCTAGATCTATCAGGTTTCTGCAGGAATTCTACAATATCCACCTGATCAATCCTCCTCCCTTAGGAAGCAATGGTATCCATTGTGTTGAGTGCCTAGGGAAGAGGGGAATTTTTTTTTTCTGAATATGAATCTTGGTGAGCTACGTTCCTTGTTGGAGAATTTGTGTTGCATGATATATGGATGGTTGTCACGGATCTGCTGTTGGTAAGGTTGAATCTGTTCCACCAATCTATTGTTTTTGGGATTGATGGGGCATCGTGGAGACACCATCGTAGGTGAAGAAACAATATCTTCTTTCTCTTCTACAATCTGATTCTACTAAATAGAAGGCATTGATGATGTAGTGGTTGTAGTGGCCTTTTTTGCATCCATTGAATAAACTATGAAGAGGATGAATTTTGCAATATGAGATATTACCTTGCGACACTGTTTTGGTGGGACAGTAGTCAGAACTGCCTATGGCATCTTGTAGAGCTGACCCCCTGGAGTAATAATGAAACTAAGAGGTTGAGGATCATAAACAACATGATGTTTCCACATATATGGTTGGCCCAAAAAAAAATCACGGGATTCAAGAGGGAAAACATCACACACTACCTCATCCTTGAAGGGTTGGATGCCATAGTATAAGAAACATTGTTGGCTGACATGAAGATATTGTCCTTGTTGAAGCCACTCGATGTTGTATGGTTGTGGGTGTTGGGTTTTCGACAAATCCAACTATTTGACAAACTCAGGTGAGATGAGGTTCTTCTGGTTGCTGCTATCAATAAGGAAATGTAATAGGGTCCCCTTCACCGATATCTGTGAATGGAAGAGGCGTTTCCCCTCTTCAGGATCTACTAGTTCTTTTGGTTGAATTGTTGCGGTCGCGATAGTAGCAGTGCGTTTTGTGTCGATGATATGTCTATTTTCAATATTTTCTGGATCAGATTTTGAATTAGGGTTCAACTCCTTATCTTTGACCTCGACCACCAATGATTATTTCGAGCGACATTCATTAGTGTTGTGCCAGGGGATTTTGGGGAATTCGCACCACTTTCCAGTGTCATTATTCATCTTTCCTTTACCCTTCCTTTCCTGTGTCTTGGACTGGTTTTTAGGAGGATGTTGGTTAGGTTTGTCTTTACCATGCTTTGGTTGTTGTGGATTTTCGTACCTGAACTCACATTTGTTCTGGTGCCTAAATTTTTGCTCAATTTTGACAACATATCGATAGGCATCTCCCAATGACGAGATGTTTAAGAAATCCATTTCAGTTTGGATGTACCTATGCAGAGCCCCATAGTATTTCAGAACCAAATGTTGCTTGGAGTCTTTGATACCCAGCTTGGTGCGCAAGTTATGGGAATTATTTTTGAACTCCGACACTATTTGGCTGATCCCTTGCCACAGTGTGGTCCATCTCATGTATTGTTCTTCATAGTTATCAACAGACTAGTATTGTTCCTTGACCACATCTAGAAAAAAAATCCCCAAGTGGGCTCATCCCCATATATTCCATATTCCTTTGTGTAAATTTTCTTCCAGTAAGTTTCCCACCAATGTTTGACATGGGGGAGAGCCTTGAGGGGTGCGAAGGTGATCATTTCCCTATCGAAAAAATTGTGAACAGAGAAATAACCTTCTAGAAAATTTAACCATTTTTCTAAGGCATATGCATCTATTTGACCTTAAAATATGAGAATATAAAAATTGACTTGTACCTTGAATGGAGAGGTTCCTCCAAAATGGTCGCTTGATGAATATGCACATGTTGCTATTGACAAGAATTGAAGTATGTGGGAAAAATTCTCCATCGTTTCATCCCTCTGTCGTGTGGGATATTTCTCAAGCAACATGTTAATACAATATTCTTCTCCACCATTTTTATCTTCTTCCACCATAGAGGGTTTTTTGGGGGTGCAAGAGAGAGTTTCCTCAAGAGAGACAAGATCGAGACACAACTTGATATCCTCCGACTTCGTCGAGGACATGCACTAAAAAACAATCAAGAGCATTCTTCTTTGATACCACTGATCCAAATTATTTTCATAATGAAATGAAAGAAGAGATATTACAATGAAATACACGTAAACATTTCCAGAAACAGAGAAATACAACAATACATTATTTCTATTAATGAAAGAAATGTACAAAGACTGTAAAAATACAAAGTGCAAGACTCGCTAGAATGGTGGCAATTTTATCTTTGAGAAGAGATGTGACGACTATGCTCATTCGCAAGAAGATGATTACAATGAGGCTATGAAGGCCTTTTTATGATAAACATGAATTCCAAAACCCTAGACATCCAAAAACCTAACCCTAGGAGATGAAGCACCAAAAGTCATGTGGGCCCCGTTGGGGTAATTTAGTACATTAACTTCTTGAGGTCGTAACTTTTGCATACCATCTTTGTTTTAGATGCGTGATAGCTCGTTGGAAATGCATTTTTGAGAAATATGCATTATGCCATCAAAATCTGATTATGTCTCCAATTTGACTGTGGCAAGCCAAGAAAACACTGTTTAGATCCCACAATTACAAAGAAATGTCCCCATTATAGAGAAACATTCTGAACTAAAAATTGTCAAGATGAGACCGTTGGAATTTGGAACAGGTGGGTGACCACCAATATCCACCTAGATCACGTATTCTACCATTGAGTGTTTGCTTCTTCTTACCTGGGCTAGGATTAGCACTTGGAAGTGTTGAATCATGCTAGCAACCTACGTCCAACCATGAGATAGTCTTCAGTTTGTGGAGATTTTTTCTAGATTTGATCCCTCTCTCAAATGTTTCAAAGCCATTATGATAAGGAGAGAGTTGCCTTCCACCAATAGACTCATTATTCCATGGTGTTTGGCCATGTCCAAGGCTTTGATGATCCCTTCCAACTCTGCACCATTATTGGAATTATACCCTAGATTCTTGGTGAACATGACCAAGATTCTTCCCTCTGAATATCTCTGAAGGCCCTCATATCTAGATTTCCTAGGGTTATCCTTGGAGGCATCATCAAAATTTGACTTTATGGATCCTTTTTCTAGTGGCTTCCAAGTTTGTTTTGTATTTTCTATTTTTCGGGGAGGAGTTTTGTGAGCTTGTTGGAAGGCTAGGTCTAAGTTTGGCCAAGTCATATGTGATGCCATACAAGGAAAAGTAGTGTTCCATTTGATTGACCCAACCAGTGGGATCTGAGCCATCAAATTTGTTCACCTTCACTCATGGAAGATGCAGATCACGATGAAAAGGGATGCACTGAAATTGTTGGGAATTGGAGGAATTTGTGCCTTCGAGGTTAGAAGGTTCCTCAGATGGGGAATGGATTCCAGGGATGGGTAGTTTTTCCAGACCTTGGCATCAAATGAGTCAACCCAAGACTCAAGGTGGGAATTGATGTCCTTCTTCATTTCCTCTTTCATGTAGTCCATTTGGGATTTGATGGGGGTAGTGATGCGGTTTTCAAGGTCTTTGTTGTGAGTGGTAGCCATCGTGAGGGGAAAACACAGGAAGAGGTGGGAAAGAAAGGTAGTTGAAAAGGGTGGGTGGGTCCATGGAAAAACAAGGCTAAGAAATGATAGGTGTCACTTTAATCAGGACAAAAAGAGGAGTCTAATAGAATAGGTCCCAAATATAGGTGTCGAGAAGGGGGTCAGGACCACAGGAAAAAAAAGTTTGAAAAAATGATAGATATCACTGCGATCCAGATGAAAATAGGAGTCTAATGGGATAGGTCTCAAATAAGGGTGCGGGCAGGCCCCATATTTTTTTTTTTTACTCCTGCGAAGTTATACTCCGATCGGAATAATACTGTAGTGTCAAAATGCCCAAATTCTTAACAGGAAAAAAGATTTAGTAATTTTGCAACCATGATGTAGTAGGCAAGGTTGCATAGAAAAAACTTTTATGTTCCTTGTTTCTTCTGTTTCCATCCCAAAGTTTAGGGTTTTTTTCAGGGTTCCTATAGACAAGGGTTTTCCCTGTGCTATAGCTCTCTGATATATGTGTGGAGTATAGCAATAGTACTTGACCCAATTTCTCATGGAATCAAATAAGGAGGCTAGATTGTACCCTTAGTTGTACTACCCGATTACCCAGGTACTATAGAGTATCTTCCTGAGTGTTGTTTTCGGTGGAACTATAACCTTCAGGTAGTCAATTGGTTTTTCTAAGGAGGGATTTAGGAGATCTAGACCAATTCATATACATGTGTTGTCTGATGCGCTACCACTCGAAGGGTTACCAACATCGGTTACAAGGGTGGACAAAAATGTGTGCTTAAATACCAATTATAGTTTCTGCGTGTATGCTTCCCCAACCACATATTTATGCACTGAACGACAGATCTCTATAGTTTTAAGATGTTGGAACACATCTCTACCCTAAAAAATATAACCCACAATTCCTTCCAAGGAAAGTGCTCTGATACCACTTGTAAGGTACTAGATCTATTATAATAACATAAAACATAAATACTGCCAAAAATAACAATGGAACAACACAATATATGAAAACACAACACCAAAATAATACCTTTATTGATAGGAAACAATGTTCACTTTCCTCTTCGAAGGGGCAACCTCCAACAGAGCAGCGCTCTATTACAACAAATCTCCCCATCAAACTTCTTGTTGGCATAGGGGCAGACCCAGGGTTCAACTCCAAGAGTGCACCAACAAGACCTAACTATTGGACCTTTCAGAAACACCTACGAAGCAGATGCAGTCTCACCTGAAGAAGTTATGGGGGGGCTACATGACAGAGATGTCTGCAACCAAGGGGAATATCAAGTAGATCTAATTCAATAACAACACAATATTCATATATCACTTATGAACTTAGATCTACTCTGCACATCTACCTATTAGATCTAAATTAGTAATGTAATCACGATATACCAATGACAAAGATAGAATACCAATCACACATAACACAAAATATACGTGGTTCACCCTCTCTCTAAGGCTACGTCCACAAAACTATTCTTTATAATGTATTAAGATGAAGCATACAGTTAGCAAATCTTCTCTCGTCTCCTCTTTTTCTCTCCCCTTTCTGTGCACCTAGCTGCAGGGTAGATCTTTGCACCTAGCTGCAGGGTAGATCTTTGCACCTAGCTGAAGATATTACAATACCAGAAGGCTCTCACACTTATCACTTCTCTCTTACACAAAAATAATCTCTCATGACAAACCAATCACAATGAACGAACAAAAACTAGCTCGAACAATAGTAACAACGAAAACAATGCATCTGAGGTCCTTTTGACATTTCTTTATACATTACAATAGCTCACCAACATCCTTAGGCAAAAACGTAGGTTTCAAAAACCCTAGATACCAAAACCTTAGGTGTCTAAAACCCTAGGTCAACTTGAACCGTATTTTTAGGGCTTCATCAGCCTGTCTTTCCTTCCTTCTCACATGGTGATTCAAAGAATCCAACGGTGGATTTCTCTGCTTGTTGAGTTTTCCACGATCCTTCTTTATTGCTTATATTTCATCCTCAATATCTTCATCCAACAAATTACTTCACTTTGTATTTTCTTCTCTTTTGCTCACTTCGACCCAGTATCAGTCACTGTGTCTTCCATGAAGTTTGCATTCTCCCTTTTCTTCCTTGATATTCACATACTTCCATAACCAAGGGCCAACAGGCCCCCAAAACTCACCTGTGACTCATCCCGAGGCACTTCATATCTCATCTTCCCGTTTTACTTCGACTTCGGACTATGCAGTGTAGCCACTGCTTTCTGGTCAATGCCTCCTCTCCTTCCTTCTGTAGACTATATTTTCTATGTCTGGTACCCAGTTTCAACTGCACTTGGTACCTATACCCTTTTACTCTTGTGTTTACTGAGAGTTGCAGGAGATCTGGTTGTCATAGTACAAGTTTAGTCGGCTCCCATTCACTAATCCTTCCTTCCACTCTCCATTCAGAGTCTTAAATTGTGAAAATCCTCCTTCTGTAACATAGGCGATCTCATATGGCCCTAGCCAATGCATTCTGAACTTCCCAGATGTTTGTTGAACTTACTGTCATATATCAGTACTAGATCACCTTGTTTAAATACCTTCTTCTTGATGTGCCTGTCATGATAGGCCTTCTCTCTTTCCTTCTAAACCTTCTGATGAAATCCTGCAATAAATCTATCTTCCTCTAGTTCAACCAGTTGTGAAAGCCTCTCGTGAACAACACCAGGGTCATCCATATCTGTAAAGGTAACAATTCTTAGGCTTGGTACCAAATATTCCATTGGAACAATAGCTTGAAGACCATACACTAACTTAAAAGGTGTCTATATTATTATCTTCTTGCAAGTGGTTCTATAGGCCTATAATACTGTTGGTACTCTTAAATCCCAATCATCCATGTTCACACTGCAAATCTTGGTTAGTGTTGTCTCCAAAATCTTGTTGAATGATTCAACTATCCCATTTTCTTGTGGATGGTACGATGTGATCTTCTGATGGGGGACTGCAAATTCTTCAGCCAGGGCTTCAACTGTCTTATTGATGAAATGTGTGCCTTGATCACTCATAAGAATTTGTGGGAATCCATACCTTGTTATGATGTCATCAAATATAAAGTGCTCAGTTGTAGTTGCACTACAATCCTTAATTGCTCTTGCTTTGGCCCATCTAGTCGAGTATTATGTCGCAGTAATTATGTACCTTTCTTCTGTGCACTTCCCTGGTGGGTTTATAGGTCCAACGAAGTCAATGACCCATTTATCGAATGCTTGTCGGGTCAGTTGTGGTGCTAATGGGATTTCATCTCTTTTGGATGGTTTCCCAACTCTTTGGCATACGTTGCATGCTCTAGAATAGTATTTATCATATCTGTGTAAGGTAGACCACCAAAGGGCATCTCTAAGAACCTTCTGTGTAGATGCTTTACCTGAAAAATGTCCTCCTGCGATGCCTTCATGAGCTTTTGTGAGGATCATTGGTCGCTCTGCCGCCATAACACATCTTCTCAATACCTCATCAGGTCCTATCTTGTATAGATGTCCAACTATAAGTGAGAGGTCTGCAACATGTAATACTAGTTGTTTCTTCTGGGGAATTGTATACTCACTAGGTGCCATTCCTATTGATAGGAAATGGACTATCTCTTCGAAGTGGTCATCGATATTTCTAATGGGCAGTAAATGTGCATCCAGTAGTGCATCCTCCAAACTAGTGGGTTCTTCTCCATGTTCCAACCTTGACAAGTGGTCAGGACATTTGTTCATTCTACCTAGTTTTACTATGATTTCAAAGTCATATTCCTGAAATAGCAGAAGCCATATGCATATCCTTCCCCCCAACACTGGATTGTTGACTAGTTATTTCAGTGTGGAGTGATCAGTAAACATTTTAAAGTGTCCTCCCAACAAGTAGTGGAGAAATTTCTACAATGCATACACCATGGATAACCCTTCTCGCTCAGTGGTGGTGTAATTGATCTTATCAGTTAATATATTCCTCCTAGAAAAGCTAACGGGTGGTCAATATCTCCTTCTCCAGGTTGTGCTAACACTGATCCTAAAGAAATGGAAGATGCATCGACATGCATATGAAACTCCTTACTCCAATCTGGGAAAACCAGAATAGGCGCAGTAACCATTTTCGGTTTTAGTGTGTCGAAGCTTTGCTAACATTCTTCTGTCCAACTAAACTGACAATCCTTATTCAAGAGTTTTTCCATGGGTGCTATGATCTGAGCATATCCTTTAACGAACTTCCTATAGTATCCTGTGTGTCCCAACGTAGTGCACAGCTGTTTGACTGAAGTAGGGGGGGTAGATCAACTATAATGACAATTTTGGATGGATCTACTAGAAACCCTTGCTTGCATACAATATGACCTAGCAACACTCCAAATGGTGAAAAGAAAATGCATTTCTTCAGGTTTAAGGCAATTGGACACTGCCTGAATTTATCCAACATTAGCCTTAGACATTCAATATGATTCTTTAATAAACTAAAAACAATCCAATCATCAAAATATGCTTCTAGAAATTTATGCAGAAATTCCTTGAATGATTTGACCACCACCCTGGAAAATATGGCTGGGACATTTTTCAATCCAAATGGCATCACTGTATATTGGTAGGATCCCCATTCTTTTTCAAATGTGCTCTTATGGTGATCTTCCTTGGCAATCCAGATCTGATGGTATTCTGAAAATCCATCTATAAAATAATATACCTCCTGACCTCCCACATTATCTAACACTTTGTCAGTGAATGGTGTAGGGAAGGGGTCATGCAAACAAGCATCATTCAACTTCCTGAGATCTACGCAGATCTTGATCTCTCCTGTCTTCTTGTCTTGCACCACCATAGGGCTAATGCACTCTGACTCTTCCACAGGTTCTATAATCCCTACTTCTAGCATTCTGTTGAGCTCAATCTTCACTTTATCCTTATATTTAGGGTTCAATCTGTAAGGTTTCTGTTTGAATGGTCTTGCATCTGGATTTAAAGGAATCCTCATCTTGCACATAGGCCCTTTAATGCCCTTCATATCAGTGAACTTGGTTGGAAACAAGTCCTGATATTCATGCAATAACTCTGTGATCTTGTCAATGGTGGCAGCATCCCAATAATCTCAAACATTTGCAAACTTAGGTGACTGTTCTGTCCTAATATTGACCTTCTTAATCTTGATCGATTTTCCGATGAATGGTAGCTCAACTCATGGTCCTTCCACATCTCTTTTTCCTTCTGTTTCGGTGATGTTCACCTTCCTAGGATCATCATCTTCATCAACATTGATGTTGTATCAGCCTTGCAATTTCTGGAGAGGCGTAGTCCATTCATCCTTTTCTTTCTCTAACGAGAGCCTATATGCCTCCTCGAATTATTTTTGTCTGACAATATGTAATGCTTGATCTACTGAAGGATATTGAATTTCAAATAAGAAGGTGGTTATGAAATTCAGAGTCATACCTTTCTAATCTATGGTGATGAGGTGCAGCTTTGCTTGGAGGTACCAGTTGACAGGTGTCATGTCCAATGTGTTGATGAATTTGTGTACCCACTGTTCTTGAGGGATGTTTCTCTAGGATTTCTTATAGCTTCACACATGGTCCTTTTGACAGCTTTGACCTGTGTAGCGAACTTTGCAGCGTTCTACTTGTGTTGAGAATCGCATTGTCATCAAGGTACGACATTGTACCCAGTCTACAATGCTGTGTTTATGTGTCCCCCACCATCTTGCAGGTGTGGCTTTCAAGGCCTCCTCCATCGCCAATAATATTTTTTGTATTGGTACACTTTATTCAAATTCTGACAAGAAGGTTTCTAAAGGATTCAGACCATCAAAGGTGGGTAAGTTACATACTGTTATGCCAATCCAACGAACTTCTCTGGTTAATCAAGAACATGTTCTTGTAGATACTTCATACATCTTATTCTGCCAATTCTCTAGTTCTTCTTCTGAGTTTGATGAACATGCGTTGTCACTTCACCAGCTTAAGTTTCCATCGGCCGTAGGATTAATGTAATCTTGTTGTCTGGCCGTTAGCTTATATATGTTTTCTAGTTCATATGTGTGGTTTTCTTCTCTGATAAGTTATGTGTATATCTTACCTTCATCTAGATATAAAGGGGCAATGACCCTAAGGCCATCTCTTTCAAAAGTCATATGTATTTTATTCAAGTCAAACACAGTGGAATTATTGAAATCCCAATCAATTACTAACAACACAGGGTAAGGATAGCTATCATCAATTATCTCAATTACCTCAAAATATGCAAACGTTCTGACTTTGTCGATGTCCACAGGGACATGTTCCAATATGCCAAAGGGGTTTACAGCTTGCTGATTAGCCATCCTAAGCCTGATAGGGGAATAGATCAACTTCGGTTTTCCCATCAGTGCCTAGGTTTGCTTTGTCATGACATTGACCTCCGACCCTAAGTCGAGGACTTCATAGTCTATCCAATACCTTTCTATTTGAGCATTCAAATGTAATTCCTAATTGGTCCTTCTCTTCTTACTGATTTGATGTACTGCCCTATTCAATAAGGGGTCTATCTTTCCTAGTTCATATTTTCTGATTAAAGTTTGTATCTCTTGTACAATTCTTTCATCCTGAATCAACTTGATACAAGTATATAGAAATTCCATGAGCTTTCTTACCTCTTTTCCTTCTTTTGGCAAAGTATATTGATCAAATGCCAAAGACATTCCATATTCTCTCACTTCTGGTATTGTCTTTGATGAGGAACCCTGGTCTCCTCTGAATTATTTTCTTTCTTCCTAGAACATTTGTCTTTCTTCATTTGCATCAAACATTTGTTTCTTCTCTGTAGCTTTCCTGATTCCTGAGTCTTCTATAATCTTCCCTTGGGTCAGTCTGTCTTCTCCTGTAACATCGCCTCCTCTGGTTATAATAGCCACTCTAGGGTCTTCTCCACAAGGTTCAACATATATTAGTTGCACTTGCGGGTTCTGCTGAGGTCCTTGTCTTTCCTGAAGCTTAGCTAGCAACACATGAAAATCTTCTATAACATGTTCAAACGAGATGCAATAGTTGCAAGTAGTACAAGGGTTCTGGAAATCCTTTACGAGGTGTCCTGGTTGTGCATAGTTATAAAAAATTATCTGTCCTTGGCCTCAACCCATTCCTCCTCCTTGACCTCTTCCTCTAAATCCACCGCGAGTATTGAAGTTTCCTCTCCTAGGGGAGTTATACTGCGTAGTGTTTCCTTCTTGTTATACTTCACCTTGAATATTTTATATGTCTCTTGACCTTTCATGCATGAGATCGTAAGCCCTACAATACCTATCATCATGCCCCACGGACTTACATAACGTGCAATACAAACTTGTGGGTGTCTGAACATACTTTTTCATGTAATAACACTCACCTAGGAAATGTCTATTTATGCATACCTCGCACTAGGGTAAGGTGACTTTCTTCAACGGGTTCAGAGCTCTAGAAGCCAAGTATTCATTAAATAGGGGACAATGTTCCTTTTCATGGCCTTCTGATCTACATCTGAAACACCATATGTCTTCTCTTTCATCTTTTCCCTTATATTTCTTCATATCTTCGACCTGCATAGACAAACTAGTTAGCTAACTCAAGATATGACTCATACCTGAGTTGGATTCTCCCATAGGGGCTGATTCTAGCTTCATGGCGATCTCCAGTGCCTCAGAATACGAAGAAATATTCTATTGCATCAGAGGAACTCTAATGTGTGGTAAGAGGGCAGTAATGAACCATTCTTTGTTATGCTCATCTGGGATCAAAAAATTCAATCGGCCTGTTAAGGTTTTGAATCTTTGATCGAATTCCTAGACAGGTTTGACTACCTTCTGATTGATCTCTTTCAGCTCTGTGATACATTGTGACTCCGACTTGGGTTTCTTGAACTATGAAATCAATGCATTCTTAATTTGATTCAGTGGCTTAGGTTGTGCAAGTCCTTGGACAAGCTTCATGTACCAACTCAGTATGCAATCTTTTAGAGTAGTACTAAACTTGGTTCTTTTGACAGCTTCATTGGTGACATTTTTAATATTCCATACGGCTTCACATAGGAACCAGTGTTGGTCAGGATCTTCAGATCCATCTCCCCTAAATATAGGAAGCCTCATATCATCTTCCATAGATCTTCCTAGGGTTCCTGACTGAGTATGTGGTGGACTAATAGTGACAGTGATCTGTACGCTCTGGTAGCTTGGATTAATCTGATTGCTTAATACTACTGAATCAATAGGAGGGATAATAGTACTTAATTCAATAGTCTACATAGTTTCTGTATTTTAGGTTCTTCTTGGTAAAGCTCTTCAGCCTTTCATTCCTCTTCCCTAGTGGGTTCTGAATGCTCTTCTTCCGTCATATATTCCTCTTCTCCGCTGTAGAAAACCTCGTCCTTGTAGTTCTTCTTAAACATGTTTGCAAGGTGAACTTCTCTGAACATTCTCTCACTGCGCGTATGTCCAGCTTCTGTGTCGATGTCGTTGTCTAAATTTTTGAACATTAGATTTTCTAAATTCGACCAATCTACTATATCTTCAAGATGTTCTTCTCATGCAATAGCACCTTGAGTCTCAACTTCAATAATTGTAAAAATTTCCCTCTAGGTCCCTTGAAGAAGTATCTCTCGACTTGGCTATATGAATCTACTATGTCAACAACAAAATCGGTGATGTACCCTCCAATGGTGTTATCAAACCAATGATCTACTGCTCGTGATATGACGTTATCAACTCTCTTGACTGTTTGATCAGCTCCGATGTCCACAACCACAGGAGGTCTAGATCGAATATCAAACTGGGTATCTGCTAATCTAGCTAGCCACTCATACAGCTCCTGATGGATTTCCCCAAAGAAAATTTTGTGTATATCAGTAAAGATATATTTCTCCAACCAATCCTCTATACCAAGATTAGGGTTCTTGTTCTGGGCTTCAACGAAGTCCTTTTCTTGATTCTCTATCCACTTTTGAGTCTCTATCTTCGATGGAAACCACCTTGACATTCCCTCTAGAAGAATCTTGTCTTGAAAACAAAACCATTTGTTGGCACAGGGGCAGACCCAGGGTTCAACTCCAAGAGTGCACCAACAATCCCTAACTACTGGCCCTTTCAAAAACACCTGTGAAGTAGATGCAGTCTCACCTGAAGAAGTTATGGGGGGGCTGCAGGACAGAGATGTCTACAACCAAGGGGAATATCAAGTGGATCTAATTCAATAACAACACAGCATTCATATATCACTTATCATATTATATCTACACTGCACATATACCTATTAAATATAACTTAGTAATGCAATCACAATATACAAATGATAGAGATAGAATACCAATCACACACAACACAAAATATATGTGGTTCACTCTCTCTCTAGGGCTACGTCCACATAACTGTTCTTTATAATGTATTAATACGAAGCATACAACTAGCAAATCTTATCTCTTCTCCTCTCTTTCTCTCCCCTTCCTACACACCCAACTACAGGGTAGATCTTCACACCTAGCTGAAGATCTTACAATACCATAAGGATCTCACTCTTAGCACTTCTCTCTTACACAACAATAATCTCTCACGACAAACCAATCACAATGAACGAACAACAAATAGCACGAACAATAGAAACAACGAAAACAATGCATCCCATGTCCTCTTGACCTTTATTTATACATTACAATATCTCATCGAAATCCTTAGGCCAAAACCTAGGTGTCCAAAACACTAGATACCAAAACCCTAGGTCAACTTGACCCATATTTTAAGGGCTTCGCCAGCGTGTCTTTCCTTCCTTCTCATGTGATGCTCCAAAGCATCCAACGGTGGCTTTCTCTACTTGCTAATTTGTCCACAATCCTTCTTTACTGCTTATTTGTCATCCTTGATCTCTTTGTCCAAGGGATTACTTCGCTCCATCTTTTCTGCTCTTTTTCTCACTTCGACCCAGTATCAGTCACTGTGTCTTCCATGAAGTTCACATTCTCCCTTTTCTTCCTTTATCTTCACGTACTTCCATAACCAAGGGACAACACTCTTACTCTTATTTATACTAATTATATCTCCTAAAGATCATTCTAGATGAAGATCCTTCTAGAAGCGGAAGCTTCTATTAGGTCTTCTTACATTGACTTATTCAACTTTATCAAATAGGCCTTATTAACTAATGTTGACCTTTATTACATGGAAATACATTATTCTATCTACATGAGGTGTTAGGGAGGTTAGGTCCCTAACATCCTATTATTATTATTATTTTATACTGGCAGAATCTGACACTTGCAGTTCTCGTACTTGAGTGACACATGGTCGATACCCATTTTCTACCTCTTTAACATCTAGGTGTGTCCACACAGCCTGAAAGCATGGGGCACGAGTAAATCGAGGTGAGAATCAAAATTGAGACCTCCTTTACATATTTCCCTCCATTTACATGACACTTGTCAACCTATCTACATGCCTTCGGGCATCGACGTCGTTGTCATTGTCATCGTCTCCGTCGTCATCGTCGTCGTCATCGTCGTCGTCGTCGTCGTCGTCATCATCATCATCATCATCATCATCATCATCATCATCATCATCATCATCATCATCATCATCATCATCATCATCATCATCATCATCATC
>JZKD02S2209387.1:1005218-1017789 GCA_000966675.3 Picea glauca | reverse complement strand
GTCCTTAGTTAATGTGTTGACCTCTTTATTATTTTCCTGTTCTATGTGCATGAATTCTATTTTTTCAAATTTCTTTATTTCCCCAAAAATTATTTGTTATAGTGAGCAGAGCTTCCTCTACTTCAGGGTTTTCCTCCTTCTGACGGTCTGAATAGTGATTAAAAAGTAGACTAATACCATGAGGTGTCTAATTTTGTTCTTAATTTCCAATTGGAGGCCCATATAAAGGGCACATGCCTCAATCTGGTTGCTAGTTACCTTATCCAAACCCCATGCATATGTGATCTGAGCACTTCCTCCAGGGCAATGTAGAACCCCTTCTACACCAGCCTCCTTGGGGTTTCCCTTTGATGAACCATCAAAACTCAGCAAGCTTTGTGGTAGCTGGACCCTCCATTGATTGAATTCTGAGCCTGAGAGTCTTAATTTCCAGTCTGGATGTGACTTTTGTCTAAGGGAAATGGAGTTTTGTAGATGCGTCATGTGTCTTATCGTCTATGTGTACCAATCATTTTCCAACTTATCTAAGTTTGTGTTCCTAAGAGCCTTTTTTTTTCTAATTTCATGAACTTCTGATAACATGCTCTGTGACTTTAAGGCTATGTCTCTGGGGGTGGATATTTTATCTTCAAATATTTCCCGATTCCTGGCCAACCAAACATGCCAACACAAACTTTGGGAGAGCGCTCCATATTTGCTTCAATTTCACTTTGACTTTCAGGGATTTGGAGTAAGAGAAGGTCCATTGATCAAAAATATGTTTCACTTTACTGGGCCATCTTGTGTGAGGATAGAGATATTTTAGGACAAGAATCCATACCTCCTTTGTGAATGGGAACTGCAAGAATATATGATTAATAGTTTTAGAATTAGTTTTACATAGAACACAACTGAAGGGGCCTTGGAACCCACGATGGGATAAATTGTCTCCTTTAATAATATTTCCATTCATGAGGGTCCATATGAAGAAGTCCACTTTTGGGAGACCCAAGATGCCCCAAATATGGGTCCACATTTTTTTGCTTGGGGGAATATCAAAGTGAGAAAATAATTCTTCATAGCCCTATTTTACTAAGTATTTTTTTTCTTCCCATCCTCTAGTGTCAGGATCTATATTGTTTATAGGTGCACATCCTTGTAGGTTTTTGAGCATATGATTTGCATATTCTTGGATTTGGGGGAGAAGTGGCCCTAGGTTCCAGTTTAACCATTCTCCTATACTTTGATTTCAATTTGATATATTTGATAACCTATTTTTTCTTTGGTCTTTGATCCATGAGAGAAGGGGGGAAAGGGAGGGATATCCCCCCAATGGTTCTTTACCCATGATTCCATCTGTTTGAAAATTGATTATTTTTCCATTTACAGGAACCCATGTAAGATTTTTCCTCAGCAGGGGAAGTGCTGGTCTTAGAAGTTTCCAGATGGGGGAGCCTGTGAGGGAAAGTGATTCTCAGTCTTATCATCTTAGTCTGTATCGATTGAGATACTTGTTTAGAAGGATTATTTTCCACCAGTCCCTTTTCCCCAAGATTAATATTTGTTGGCACAGGGGAAGACCCAGGGTTCAATTCTCAAGAGCACACCAAAAAATCCCTAACTACCAGCCCTTTTGGAAACACCTGCGAAGAAGATGAAGTATCACCCGAGGTAGAGGCAGGGGTGGTTGCAAGAATTAGGTGTTTGTAACCTTAGCTGGGACACAGATCTATGATTATATATTTTACAAGGAAATTAGCATTGACCATTCATTAATATTTAACCCTTATTATACTTCGCAGACAGCATAGAGCTTTGCGGTAAATACTCATATTTATAGTATTTCAACACTTAACCATAGTAACCCAGATCAAATCCAGTAGATTAGCACTAAGCATCCTCATACACATCAAATCTAACAATCATAAATATATAAGAAGCATAGAGCATAAGTGGATATATAAAAGCACATAACATAAGAAAAGATAAGCATATTGAACCAAAGCACAGAGCATAACACATAGATTTACATGGTTCACCTCCCCTGGGGCTACATCCAAAAGATCTTCTTCTTTATTATTGTCTTCAAGCTGTTACAAGCACAAAGCCTCCAAAACCCTTCTTCGCATAGGACAGAACATCTATGCATCTCTCTAGATCCTTCTTCCTTGCATTACAACACTTAGCTTTCTATATCAACCACTTAGTAACTTGCACTTAGCCTAGCAAGCCTTACACAGTTCACACATAGCACTTATTCGACATCACATATATGCACTACCAATTGCACTAAGTAGTCACATATACTACTTCTTATATTGCCTATCCTTCTATTTATACATTACAAAAGTGGGCCTAAGTGTGGATAAACCCACGGGCCGACATCCCTTTCCCATTACATTAACCTAGAACCCTAAAAGGGGCCCAAAAGTGGATCGAAATCTCGTGATCTATGCTTCGCCTGGCGCTCCATATTTGACAGGTCGTCAAAGTCCAAAAATGGTAAATAATGACCAAGTGTTCCTCAAAACTTGGTCAAGGGCCAACAGGCCCCCAACACTCACCATTGACTCGTCCCGAGTCACTCAAGTCTGACCAATTCTGCTTCGAATTCCTCGAGCTTGGCTCAAGTTACTTCGACTTGCCACATTGCTACTGCCTCTTTCTTGGCAAACTCTTGGATGAGTTCCTCATTCACCGACCCTTCTAGGAATTGTTCTATTGTATTCACAACCTATTCAAGTTCTACTCCTTGGCTTTCAACTTCAATGAATAGTTGGCATGCCTTTTCTTGCACTGGTTGAATTCATTGAGAAACTTCCATTACTTTACTCTGAAGCGTGTGAATCTGTTGTTGGGCTGTGTATTTCTCTGGAAACCTCTTCATTCTCTCTACGGGTGATAGGGCCTTCAGCTGCACCTATAGCTTTTGGTGTCGTACTTCTCCTCTTGGAGATGCGACTCTAATTTATGCAATTCTGGGTTCTCAGTTAGGTTCTCATAGATCTGCTCACTTCTACTACTTAACTATTTGCATTCCTCAGTGAGTGATTTAATCCTTTCTACAGTGCTCCAAGAAGTTATTTTTCATTGGTCACGCATTTCTTATGGGGTCTGTGGTATGGTCTGAAGCTCTAAGTCCACGACTCTTTGTTGAAGTTGTTGAATAACTTCAACAAGCTTCATCACTTGGCGTTCTATGGGTTCTTCTGCCTTCTATTCTAAGATGGTCACAGAGTGTAATGCTCTATTGACTACTTCTTCAATCCCAATATGCTTCACGAGCAACTGCTCTTTCTCTTTTTGGATATTCACTCTGTCTTCTTCAATTTTCTCTTGGATAACATCCTTCTCTTGTTGCGCAGCTTGACGTTGCTCGATGATTTTATCCTATGATTTCTTTGAGGCCTGGGTGGCCTACGTTGTTTCTTCTTGCATCTTTCAAAAATGTACTTCGACCGCGTCAACAATCTTGCGGAGTTGAACTGGTTCATCTCCCTCTTTTGTGGTTCCTTCTGGGAGGGCCGCAGAGGAGACTGCGCGGCTAGACTGAAGAGCTTGTTTTACTCCTTGGAGCTCGATCTTGATTCTGTTGTACATTGTCTCTTTCTTATCTTCCTTATTTTTTGTTATCTCTTCTATGGCTTCGATAGTCACAGGTGATTTTGATGTTTTTTGGGAGGAAGGTTCCAGAGGTGAACCCTTCCTTTTCTTTATGATCTCTACTTCATATCCTGGTGTCTATTCGAATTCCTCTAAGTATTCACCATTACCTCCTTGTTCTGGTGTAATGGATGTGGTTTTTACAGATTTTCCATCTACATCCTGAATTTCCTCATCCTTCTTTGTCTACTTTGTTTTATTTGTCTTACTGGGCCCAGGTTTATTCTGTGCATCTTTTGGGCTATTGATGTCAAACATTTCTGCGGGGTCTGTTGAGATAAGGAGGTCCATTGACCGTTCCTTGGTGATATCCTCTAGGTCATCTTATGTCAGCTTATAATAAGATTGAAGTTGTTCCTTGTGCTCATCAACGCGTGTTGTGAAATATATGAAATGGAGGTCCACGTTGAACTTCATCAAGGGTCGAAACCTATGTAGAGTATTCGGGGTCATGAGCGGCTCAGACTGGATGGTGAGCTTCAACTGGGTATGGAAAAAAACGTTTCACTGCCACTACTTGTTCATATCGTTTGAGTACCACAGTGTACTGAACTTCGCGACCAATGGTTCAAAGGGGTTGATGTCTGGGAAGGTTCACCTTCTGGTAGCTCCCATGCAATGAAAGCTATAAGTATTAAAATCCAACTAAAATGGAATTCATGCCCCTGATCCTAGGCTTCTCTACAGTCAATCTCTAGTTGATTCACTAGGTACTTCGCCAGTTCATCTATAGTCCCTCTGCGCACTTCCCTGAGAGGTCGACTACAAAGTCGGATACTTATGTGGGTCGATTCTTGCATACCAAATTCCCTGCAATCAATTGACAGGCGAGGCACATTGCACCACTTTAAATAGAAGCTACCTTGTATCCTCGCACGCCTTTCTCAACATCACCATAGGCTTCTTTGATCTTCTGAGCAAGAGCGCGATCTGCGGTATTTCCAGGATAGTAGTCATGGTGATTAGGGTCTTGCATGCTAAGCCTGGTGATCTGGTTTATCAGCGTTGGATCAACTGTTATGCGATGGTTCAACCATAAGTATCCTCCATGGTAACTTGCCAGCAACAACTTCACACAATTATTCACCTTCTGGTGTCTACCGAAGTGCGGTGTCTTCATAATGTTGAGAAGAGTGGACTGCATGAGGTTCATCATCCATTGCTGAGGGACAATATTCAAATTCTTTCCCTTTGTATTCATCAGATATTTATAAGGAGCGAGCATGCCATAAACCTTTCGGTCACCCAAGTTGAAGTCACTAAACTTGAATGTTGCAACCTTGTCTTGATCTACGCGAACTGCACATACCTCTTTTGGTAGGTACGCGGTGACTAGAGTGTACTCCAAGTCTCTAGGCACACTTTATTTGTTGATCACACCGCTCAGAGGTGGTATGTAAGATGGTAGGATGGATGGAACCAACTTTGCCTTGGCTAGATTGTCTTTATGTTTGGTTCTTATTTTTGATCTCAAGATGTTCCTGCTCGAACAGTCGATAGGGAGGCTTGCAATCCTCTCGTCGATGATTCCTATAAACCTGTAGACAATCCTCTCTCTGACATGACTCTCTCGGCTTTGAGGCTAGCGAGTACTTCTCTTACAGATTCTTCAGCTGCGCTAAATTTGTCGGACATATATGCTTAGGGTCAATATCTCGGGTTCTCTAAGTAGCGTAGGTATTGTAATAGGGTAGAAGGTAAGGTCGTAAGGATCACTAGACAATGTTAATCAAGGCTGCGAGGTCAAAATTATCAATTGGAAAAAGTGTTCTTCGATCATGGCGCGATGGGATATATAGGAATTTTAGTAACAGTTTTCTTGCAATGGTTATAAAGATTCATTAACTCTTGTTATGTCTGTTATGGAATGGTCTAATGGTCTGTTAGTGAGCCATCAATGCTTTTCCAAACCATTTAGAGTAGTATTCGAATGGTTATATCGGCTTCCAATGGCTATATTGCATTGCCACAATGAAGTTCCTTATGTCGTTGTTTTGCTATCTCAGTGAAGCTCAAATTTTGCAGTTTTTCCTTCAATGGGGATCCCTCAGAAACCTTCTGTAGTATTTTGATCTTGGCTTTCTTATTACTTAGCTTTCTATCCTTTTTCCCGGTGAGACTCATCTCAGTGATCCTTTTCCCTTTCTGATTCTTATCCTCTTCGAACATAGTCACTTCGCACTGTCGATATTCGTTCTTAAGGTTCTAGGGAAATACTTCTTCATCGTTTGGAACTTTCATTTCAGTCCTCTGTGGTTCTTTTAGTGTTCTTACAACTTTGACATCCAAGTCCCTGGTGTCAAATAGCTTCAATCTGTTACCCTGTTCTTCCATCAAGTAGGTGATCTTTCTAGTCATAAAATCTATTAGGTCTTGCTTCTTCTTTTCTAGGGTTTCCTTTTCTTCATTTCTTCAGATCTAGTCTTTCTCAATCTAGGTTTTTCCTAACAAAGTTGGAAATGGGGTGTTCTAAATAAACTTGATAACTTCAAATTCTTCCTCTACAGACGTTCCATTGATGCTTAGAGGTATCTGGGCAATCCTTCCACATAGGGTTACCAATTTTCCTTTAAACAAGCTTATTCCTCCTAATGAAGGAATCATAACAGGCTTTCCCAGGGTTTCCCAAGTTCTTTCTGTCATAATATTCACCTATGTTTCCTCATCCAGAAGTCGAAGTCTCCTATTCTTACTTCGATTTTCTCTTTTTCTTTGAAAATTTCTGATAAACTGACATCTTTATGCCCATTCATAGTTTCTTTCATCTGTATTAATACTTTTTCTGATTTTTTCTGGGGTTCTTCTATCTCTGGGGTTGTCTTAGGGTTTTATTCATGCAAATTCATTCTTTCAAGATTAGCAATCATTCTAGGGAAAGCCAATACTTCATGGTCCAAAGATTTGCAGCAAAGACAACTGGGTTTTCCACCAGGGCATTCCTTAGCTAGATGGTCTGGTTTTCTGCAACTGTAACATAGGGTCAATCCTCTCTTTCTCTTAAATGATCCCCAAATTCTTTTGTACTGCACACCAGGATCATGGTAGCTAGCCTGTAAAAAATTATTTCTAGGATCCTGCATCCATTTGTTAGTCCAAACATTCTTTCTATGCATAGGTATAACATACTTATCAGATCTATTCATATCAAACTTTCTTTCATCTATAAATGTCCTAGGTTTTAAGATAGGACATAATCTATCAAACATACCTAGATCCATTCTCTAGAAAAAAACAATTTCACTTATCTTACTTCTATAGAGCACAAAGATTCCATATCTAAGAAATTTTAACTATTCTTACCTTTATTAGAGCACAGAGCTTACATATCTTACCTCTTTTTTGCAGATCTGACCTCTTTCTTTATGAAATTTCCACTTTTAATTTTATTAGAAAACAAAGCGTTCAGATCTTGCTTCTTTTCTTCAGATATGATATTCCTTTCTTCAAATATGACCTTATTCCTAACACAAAGCTTCACAGGTCGAGTAAAAATCTGTGCACTGGGGCAATAGATCTACGCATAGAGCTTTCTTTTGCACAAAGTTTCTTCGTCCTCAGTTCCCAACAATCATAGTTTTAGGTCTCGACAATAGAACCATTTGTTGGCACAGGGACATACCTAGGGTTCAACGCTCAAGAGTGCACCAAAAAATCCCTAACTATCATCCCTTTCGGCAACACCTGCGAAGCAGATGAAGTCTCACCCAAGGTATAGGCAGGGGTGGTTGCAAGAATCAGGTGTCTGCAACCTTAGCTGGGACACAGATATTTGATTATATATTTTACAGGGCACTTAGCATATATCATTCATTAATATTTAACCCTTATTATACTTCGCAGACAACACAGAGCTTCACAATGAATACTCATATTTAAAGTATTTCAGCACTTAACCATAGTAACCCAGATTAAATCCAGTAGATTAGCACTAAGAATCCTCATACACATCAGATCTAACAATCATATATATCTAAGAAGCACGGAGCATAAGTGGATATATCAAAGAACATAACATAAGCAAAGATAAACACATTGAACCAAAGAACATAGCATAACACACAGATTTACGTGGTTCACCTCCCCCTTGGATCTACGTCCACAAGATCTTCTTCTTTATTATTTTATTCAAGTTGTTACAAGCACAAAGCTCCATCTTTGACAGGCTGTCGAAGTCCAAAAACGGTCAATTATGACCAAGTGTTCCTCAAAAATTGGTCAAGGGCCAACAATCTCCATAGTAGCTTTTCACTTAGAGCCAAGTTAGATAAAATAGGGTCTTTAATTCCCAACCCTCCATTTCTTGTAGGGGCTCTTACCACATCCCATTTTACCAAGTGCATTATTTTTGTGTTATATTTCCCCCCTACCAAAGAAAGTCTCTTATTTTCTAGGCTATCTTCCGCTTGATGTACTTAGGGGTGAGAAGAGAAGTAATTGGAAGATTGGGTAAGGTGAACAAATTGACTTGATCAAAATTACTCTTCTTGCTGGATTAAGCCATTGGGTGTCCCAGAGGGAAAATCTTGCATTTATTTTGTCAAGAATAGGTTTCCAAGCAAAGGAGAGAAGGGAGTTAAGGAATATTGTAATGTTCCTTACTTGGATAATCTAGGAAATGTTGCCAATGTGTGTGTAGGTTTATAGCATATAAATGATCATACAAATAATAAATGCGACAAAGGACTGCAAAGTTTGTATTATGATATCTCCGTGGATTACAAAATGGATTAATGCAGCTGAATAAACTAACAATACTCGACTAGATCAACAGACAAAGGATCTTAGTTGGAATACAAATAAGAAACTAAAATATAATACCTGGAATATAGGAGCACTGTGGAATCAATGGATGTGCTGGGACTATGGTAGCTCTGACAATAACTGCTAGAAATCTAGAAAGTTCACCCTAGGAGCTATACTTCTCAGAATGTCTTGGAAACTATCCCCAATGATGCGCCCTGCTCTATTCCTCAATACTGGTATCTGTCGGACCCCTCTATTGATGAATCTGGACCCCGGATGGATACCCCTGGTGGAATGCGCCCCTCTTCTTCTGGAAAAATGCATCCTAGTGATTCTACCACTGGAATTAGATGAGATATGTCTCAAAAAGACCGCCTTGGTCTACTAGGAAATGGGTCGGAAGGCTTTCCATGAATCTAGTCTGATGTTCGCTATGGAACCCCAAATGTGCCCGCCAAAAGTGTCGCACGTCCAAGTATGGAAAATGCATCCTAGTTGATTCCTCCATCGAAATATGATGAGGAACCAAGAAAAATATGCGCCTTTTCCTCCTCTCAAATGGGTTGGGGGGAAATCTCAGAATTCTCCTTGGATGGGATAATTCGACTAAAAACCCTCTCATAAGTTGTGCCCTTACTCTGGATGAATGTGCCCTTGCTGTTGAACACTGTGTAAACCCTTTTTAGCTCAATGTCACTTTTCAAATATAACACCTGTGACTGGAGTGACCTCTAGTAACCCTGTTTACCCCTCTTTGGCCCTAGCTATAGTCTAACAGGGCAGTTTATACCATTAATCCTCCTCTCTGGAGATCCTATTTGGAAAGGGACATTACATTCCTCCCTTCCCGAAATTGCTTGTCCTCAAGCAATACAAGTCCAGGGTGTTGCAACACCTTCTCGCTCTCCCAAGTAGCATCCTCTACTGGAATCCCTTTCCATCTGATCAAACATTCTTTGATGACCCTGCTCCTCAGTTTCCACTCCCGGAACTCCAAAACCTCCTCTGGAACTAACTCCAACTATCCCTCCTCATCCAATGGGGGAAGCTCCTCTGATGTGCTAATGAATTGTCCCACTGCCTTTTTTAGGCAAGACACATGGAACACGTTATGAATCTTGCTCCCCTATGGAAGCTCTAGCTCGTAAGAAACCTCACCTACTCGGTGCATGATCTTGTAAGGACCATAAAATCTGGATTGAGCTTCTTGGCCCCACTCTTCTTCAGAGATGATTTTCTATAGGGTTGGAGTCTCAAGAAAACCAAATCTCCAACCTCAAAGATGTGCTCTATCCTATGCTTATCCAAACTTATCTTCTGTCGGTTTTACGCCGTCTGCAGGTTCTCTTTCAACAAATTGAGAATCTCCTGACTCTCTATGATCCAATGCTTGTCCTTGGGATCTCTTCTCTCCATGAATACCAAGTCTACCAAAGTGGGAGCATCATATCTATACAATTCTCAGAAGGGTGTCATACCAATGGACATGTGGAAGGTGGTGTTGTAGAAATGTTCTCCTAAATGTAACCACTTTACCTACGTTCTCTGTTGTCCTCCTACATATTTCCTCAAATACCCTTCAACCCACTTGTTGAAAAGCTTGGTCTGCCCATATGTCTGAAGGTTATAGCTGGTGCTAGGTGTCAACTTTTTCCCCACCAACCGAAACAACTCTCTCCAAAATGTCCCTATGAATCGACTGTCCCTGTCATTGACGATGTTCTTCGGCAACCCATGAAGTATGAATACCTCCCTGAAGAAAATATTGGCTACTTGAACTGTGCTTCTATCGGTATGGCATAGAAGTGAACAAACTTGGTCAATCTATCAACCACTACATAGATACAATCCTTACCCTAGACCTTGGGTAGACCTGTGATGAATTCCATAGATATACTCTCCCATTTCTGCTCTGGAATGGGAAGTGGCTGAAGTAGCCCTGCTGGAAGAACATGCTTCGACTTGTTCTACTAGCAAGTCACAAACTCACTGACGTGTCTCATAACATCCTATTTGAGGCCCTTCCATGAGAACCTCTCTCTAATCTATCTATAGGTTTTGAAAAAACCTTGATGGCCTCTAGAGGTGAATCATGAACTGCGGTGAGGATCTTCTTATTGATCTCTGAATATGGAACCAATTAGACTCTATCCTTGTAAAAAATTACATCACCAGTGACCCTATACCAGTCATCCTATATCTTCCCATCCATCACCTCACAAGCGAACTTGTTCTTGGAATATTCCACTAACAAGTTGGATTTTCAATCTGCTGAAATCTCCATCAAATAACATGCCGCAGGTATCCTCGATAGTGCATCGGCCACAATGTTATTCTTCCCCTTGACATACTCTATGTCAAATTCAAATGCCTATACCTTCATCACCCATTTATTTTGGCGCTCACTAAGGTCCTTCTACTCAAGGAAATACTTCAAACTGTTGTGATCAGTCTTGACCACAAATTGCTGCCCACCAAATATTGTCTGAACTTGGTCAAGGCATGCATGATTGCCAACATTTTATTATCATAAATGGAGTACAACCTCTCAGGTTTACTAATATTCTATCTCTCAAATACAATGGGGTGTTCTCCCTGCATCAAAACTGCACCGATCCCTTCATCGGATGCGTCACACTCTAGTACAAATGGCAAGGTAAAGTCTGGTAGTGCCAACACTGGACAAGTGCCCATGACTTCCTTCATGTGATCAAAGGATTCCTATGATTTCACGGTCCATATGAAGGCCCCATGCTTGGTAATATCTTCTAGCGGTGCTCCAAGCTGAGAAAAACCCCGGATGAACCGCCTGTAATAGCTTCACAGCCCAAATAATCTCCTCAATTCTATCACAATCCTCGACGTTGACCAATCCAGAATGGCCATGATCTTCTCTTGGTGCACCTGTACCCCTTGTGCACTGATGATGTGGCATAAGTAAAGAAGCTCTATCATACCAAACTCGCACTTGGAATCTTTGGCATATAATGACTGTGCCTCCATGATGCTTAATACCTCATCCAGGTGCCTCATATGCTCTTGCCATGACTAGCTATAGATCAAGATGTCGTCAAAGAAAACCAATACTGATTTCCTTAACTGATCCCTGAATGTATGGTTATTCAAGAATGGAATGTAGAAGGTGCGTTGGTTATCCCAAATGGCATAACCGGGATCGAAGTGTCCAAAATGACATCGAAATTTCGTCTTCTCTATGTCCTGCTCTTGGATGTTGATCTGATGATATCTAGAGCGTAGATCAATTTTTGAGAAGAAAATTGCCCCATGCAGTTCATCCATCAACTCGTCAATGTGTGGGATAGGGTACCAGTTCTTGATGGTTTTCTTGTTCAGGTCTCGGTAATCAATTCACATCCTCATGGTGTCATCCTTATTCAGAACTAAGACAACTAAAGTAGAAAATGGGTTGTTGCTCAGTCTGATGTGTCCCATCGCTGGTAATTCCTTGATTGTCTTCTCTATCTTATCCTTTAACCTCCTAGGATGATGATAGGGAGGGGGTGATCATAGTTTTTCCCCCCTCCTCCAACTCAATGGTGTGCTCAAACCCCCTTTCAAGTGGTCTCCCTGGTGGAATTGCCTTAAAGACCTGCTGATGTCATCCTAATAAATTCTTGATCTATGTATGGTACTATTGTCGACCTTCTAAATCCTTCTGAGTAGTGATCAAACATTCTGCAGCATATGCTACCTCCCCATATATGAATATCCTCTCCATCCTCTTGGATGAAACTATCTCGGGTTCTCTTGTCGGCATACCTCTTAGAACAACCTTCTTCCCATCCTGATCTTTGAATCCCATTTCCAAGGTTTGGTAGTTGGTAGTGATTTTTCCCAAGGTAATCATCCACTGAACTCCTAACACCACATCTGTGTTCGATAGGTCAACCAAATAAAATGTGTCTCTCACTGTGTAGTTTCCTAACTTCATCTCTAAGTTTGGAACTTTGTCTAGACACTCCACTATGTGGCCATATGCTACCACAACATCAAACCCCTCAAAATCCTCTATCTAAAGTGCCCGTCTCGATACTAGTGAAGAGTCGATGAAGTGTTACACATTATTTTCGTCATCCCTATGATCGTTAATGATGTAAACCTATCTGTTGCCTTCAGAGGGGTCACAGTGGCCTGAGTTCCTAAAGAGAGAAGGGAGAAGAACTTC
>JZKD02S2209387.1:977868-990187 GCA_000966675.3 Picea glauca | reverse complement strand
GGAAAAAATCTGAAATGCTCGAGCCTCTTGCAATACTTTTCTAAATCTAGAAGCACCTATACCAATGTCATTTTCCATACCTTCCTAACGTTTTAACTTATCAAAACTATGGTGATTTAAAAATGCTTCTCTTGAAACTTTTCAAGCACAAAAATAAAATTCTAAAAAAACCTAAATAATTTTATTACATTTCTTAAGATCCAATAGACATTAACCATCATCATCAAAATCACGACCATTAATCATTACTATCATAACCTTTACACATTTTTTTGGTTATCAAACTATATATATCTATAATCATTTTATTATTATTTATGTATGATAAGGTTTATTGATTTTTCCATGAAATATAAGTGATTCCAACCTTACATGGAAAAAGCAATACCTAACTTTTATTCATAATATTACATAAAGTGTTTTCCTTGTTCACTTTCAAACTCGAGGTTAGATTCTATAACCTAAAAGCATTGTTTCTTCCTTATGTACATTGCTTGATACAGAGGTTATTCCAATCCTTTTCTAAGGAAATCAATGACCTTAATATTATAGTCCATGATTCTATGATAATTTTATATCAAAGTGAATTGTGTCAAACCAGATTTCACAACCATTGACCCATTTCTCAATAAAGGGATATATATATATACACCAACTTCCCTGGAATTTCAATAATTCAATGGATTTGAAAAGAGCACCGACCTTACTTCACTTTGTTTGTGACTAGATACTTATGGTCTCTTAATTTTAATCTGTGTATACTTTTTTAAAGTAGTGGTCTCATTTTATCCTGGGAAGTGCTTTGACAATCAATACCGGATTTCATAATTTTAAAAAGTTGACTAATAATTAAAGAATTTAATTAAACTTTTCTAACAAATTATTTAATCTTTAACGTGACAGTATTTATATCATATCGGTGTTTGCTTTCCCCTCATAATCGTTTGACGAAAATTGTGCATCGTAGCATAACAGTTTTCCCCACTGTTCACAATTGCCATTATGGACGATTACACAGTGCAGGTCTGTAATTTATCTCCTAAAGCAACTGGCAAGGATGTTAAGCAGTTCTTCTCATACGCTGGCACAGTAAAGAAAAAAAAATTAGAAAGGTGAGTGCTGGTTTCTTTGCTTGAATTTAATTTAGAAATGCTTATTTTCTATTTCTGTAATTACCCAATTTGTGAATGAATTGTCAACATGGGATTTATCAGAGTTGGAGAGCACTGTTCCGTTTTACAGCGAAGTCGTAATAATGTTTTTACTGATCTAACAAAAAACGAAGCGTTGAAATTTTCATATGCGAGTGCTGAGAGTTTTCAAATAAGAGCACTGATTTATGGAAAAGGTGGTGATTGTAGTAAGATTTTACAATAGTTAGACAGGAAATCTCAAGCCAGTTAGCAGCTCTGATGGTGTTCAATTTTTTGGAGTAGCACTGGAGAACACTGATTTACATAGAATTATGTTAGTCTTAAAAGATTTTGGATTGATATCCATAGTTAAGTTGTGTAAAATTTGCCCAAAAATCCCCTAATATTATTATTTTGTTTTGGTGGTGCTAGGGCGGGACAGTGGGCACAAGTTGCTTTTGTGACTTTCAAGGAGCCTTATGCTTTAGAAATTGCTGTCCTTCTGAATGTAAGTACGTTTTTTCTAATCTTTCCTGTTTGGCAATATTAAAGTTCAAACGATAAATTCTTATCTGTATTTTTGGTTACATGTGGATTGGGATGGTGCATAATACTCTTGTTTGTGATAAAGAGGTGGAATTCAAGATATAAGGTTATGGAGGATCACATTCAGACTGAACATGTTATTCTGATTTTAGTTTTGTTTTCTTTGGGCTTAAGCCATTATCTTGCATCTGACAAAATGATGATTAAAAGGAAAGACGGGTGTTTTTGAAATCTTTAACAGGGAGCCACAATCATAGATCAGAAAGTGTGTATAGTGCCATGGGGAGGATCAGAGGAAGCAGTTATTCGCTGGAAGAAGAAAACGATGAAATTTCAAGAAGAAGGCAACACACAAGGAGTATTGTTACTTACTTATTTCCTCTCTCCTTTTTAAATTTTTATGTTTGTGGGGATAATGTACAAATAATTTCGAGAAGGCAGGGTACGATGAGATCTATTCGCGTAGGATCTCCTTAGTACAGCACCGAGACCTGCCTGTGTTGTCATAGTCATTCTTAGATCAAAATGAATGATTTAGGTTTTACGAAATAAGGATTTTTTCCTGGGATATTTGCCCGGAGAAATTGTTGGATTGTTGGATTTGAATGATTATTTCTATATAATTCTAGTATTCTTGGAGTTTTCAGCATGTTAAATCCATTTCTACATTCAAAAATAGATTTTGAACAATAAAAAATAGTGATTCGTATAAATTTATATCATCCAAATTCTGCAAAAAAAAAAACCATTTAATAAAACAATTAACCAGCACCATTTTATTTTTAACAGTTTCTGTTTTGTATGTGCATCACCTTTTTTTACAATTGCATGTCTGTGAGATCCTTTAATTTGGTTTTTGAGGGTTTCGGTAGAGTAGTGCCATTGATGGGCAGACTGCAATAATTTTATTTTTATTGAATGCTTCAAGAATCAAGATGGGATCCTTTAGATTATTTCAAAGTTCTGTTAGATAAAAAAAATTAGAAAGTCAGTACTTAGTGTGAAAAGTGATTATCTCAAGTTATTAGCAAAAATAATGTTCTTCGTTTCGGGTATTAAGTTATTGACAGATGTGTTAATGTGTTAATGCTGTATTAAGTTATTCACAGAAGTGTTATTGCTAGGTAGTTTTAAGTCCTTGAGAAGTGATTCGGGTATTAAGTTATTGACAGATGTGTTAATGTGTTAATGCTGTATTAAGTTATTCACAGAAGTGTTATTGCTAGGTAGTTTTAAGTCCTTGAGAAGTGACTAGCATGGCAATATATTTGCAGGCTGGCAGCTTTATTCCATCTGTTGGTGAGGCAGTAAATGTTGTTAAGACAATGCTTTCTAAAGGATATACCTTAGGAAAGGACACACTAATCAAAGCTAATGAGTTAGACAAGAAGTATCAAGTCATGGTGACTTCTGCAGCAAAAGTTGCAGATTTCGGCAACTACTTCGTGGAGAAATCAAAGCCTTGCAGTGCAGGAACAGTAGCTGTCAACAGCAGTTATTTTGCTTCAGGAGCCTTGATGGTTTATGGAGCTGTAGACAAGGCAGACAAAGCTGCTGCTTACTGGGATTACAGTAAGTTGGCATAAGTAGAAGCAAGGTTCTGCCAATATTCCATGTTAGCTTAGAGATATAATTAAGTGGGCTCTATTTGAGTATGGTGTATGCAAGATGATGAAGTAATAAACTATTCCAGAGTTGATACTTGCTTTTTCAAGTATTCCCGACTCAGTGGTTTTAAAGGAATTGTATCTTCAACTATATATTTTCTTGTCATTTTGGGTAATACATTTTGATTTAGATTTTGACATGCTTAAAGATTAGGTTGAATAGGTACATACATGAATCTGAAATTAGAGTTTACTATAGTTGACTGTCCTCTGGAGATATGTTAACCTGATAGTTGATTGTCATGATCTTGTACTCATTTGAAATGCGAGCTCTTTATTAACTTGATTGAATGCGAATCTTAATTGCATATAGGTGTAGAAGAAACATGATTTGTTAACAATCTAAGATATAACAGGGTTTAATGGCTATTGAATGAGAATCTTAATTTCATATAGGTGTAGAAGAAACCTGATTTGTTAACAATCTAAGATATAACAGGGTTTAATGTCAGTAATGGCTATACTATCTTGCTAACATGGAGATTAATACATGAAAACTAATGATTATTCCATGAAAAGATAATAAATAATAATAACCTTTAAGAAGACAACCAATTATCTTAACTTTTAGGCCAATTCCTTATGGAAAGAGAATTTTTCCATATAATTGATAATATAATGAAAATGCCCACTAACTAGAAGGTCACTTTCCTCATATAGCCAAGGTGAGGTCACTTACCTAAACTTTGTACAAAGTCCTGACTGAAATGTTCTAGTCCTACCTAAGTTAGATTTATACTTCAATACTAACAAGATGCACTTCAATGCATAGCCAAGGAGGTCACTTATCTGAACTTTGTGCAAGGTCCTAAGTGAAAGGTGAGTTCGTACATCAGATAAATTTGTACTTCAATATTAACAAGATGCACTTCAATGCCACTTTGAATGTTATGTTAATTAAACTGCTTGTTTAAAATGTATCATGAGAAAACTTTAGAATGCATCTTGGGAAAACTTGTGGTTAGTATTTTTTTCTTTTTTTTCAATTATTTTTTAAAAGATCAAAATTGAAAGTAAAATTTACTTTCATCTCCAAAGTAAAGTCTATTTTCATTTTATGTAAACAAAAATGTTTTTTCTAAAAAAAAAAAAAAAAAAATCTCTAAATATAAAAACAAGAAAATTAAAAAATTAAAAAAAAATAAATTAAATTAATTTTCTATACCTTATACTTCATCTTTACTAAAAAAAAATTCCAAGGTTTCCAAGCTTACTAAAACATATGATCCCTTAAATAATGTATGGATGATGTTAACATATACTCAATCTAATTAGATGATACCTCTTATATAATAAATGGCATTTAATGGATTAATAGATGTTGTTTTGAATTTAGTAAAGAGAAACAACTAAGTCCTTTCCTTGGCCCTCAAGCTATATATTTAGTTTTCAATTTTGTTATTATTGATTTTCCTTTAAAATATTGTTACAAGGGACAAATAGAGGAAATAGAATTCAATCTTCAATTTTACTTTGATTTCCAATATGTTATGCTAAATTGTAATTCAAAAGCAAAACACAATGTAAGGTGAGATTGTAATTTATTTGACCCAATGCATGTATATTCTTAAATTATGATTAATGTTCTTAAGTGATTTATGAGTTTTTTTATTTAATTTTAAAATAAAATATGTATACAAACATTTTAGTAGATGAAGAAAGTAAAACCTTAATTAATATTAACATGATTGACTAATATCTTGATTGAATTTAGTATTTACCTTAATATCCACTACCCTATAACACACATAGTATGTGTGTTATAGTATAACACACATAGTATGTGTGTTATAGTATAACACATGTGACTTTAATTACATCTCTATTACACATTTTTCTTGGCTAGTAATATAAGACTCTTGCTTAGCCTGTTTTCATGACAAAAGACCGAAGATGGTACATTTGATTTATCCTATGTAAATAAAAGTTAGTACAAGGTTTGGTGTTCATAAAGGTATTTGCTAAGCTCTAACCCTCTTCTAACAACTTTTTCTTTCACGAATGACATTGTATATATGTGTGTTTGGTTCTCCCATGAAATATCGCATTCTTTGTGGGAGAAATGAAACTCTGATTGTCACTTCATAACATCTTAGGATATGTTGGTATTTCTCCAACATTTGATAGCATCCTTTTCAATCACATTAATTTTTCCTTGTTTGTGCAATCAAGACAATTATGCTTCAAAGCTTCACAAAGCAACAACGAAATTTCTCTTGTTACACCATGACACAACTTTATTTCCAAAAGTAAAGCAATAAATTGTGGTGGACTGATCTTAATAGTTGAATTTGGTTTAGAAATGTGAGGTCTTTAGTGTAGAATATGGAACATGGATCCCTATACTAAATATGTTCAATTAGTTGATTATTCAAAAGACCCTATAGAGGGCATCCATATCTTCGAATATATAGGTTCCATTTCAAATATTCTTTTGCTAGAGAATCATAATGGCTCACTTTTCGACTATCAAAATAGGGGGTTTATGATGGCGCACATTGGGACCTTGGACAATCTAGGTCAAGTCAATTATGGTGACGTGGAGGGGAGATGCCTGGAAGAAGGAAGAGACAATGTATGTTTTATAGTGGAGGTTGGTGCATACGTATAGTCTGGAGCAAGGGTAATCAATGTGCCTAACACTTTCCATGATGAATTTAGGGCTACTACTCATGTGGGATTTTAATCCATAAGAGTCGATGGGTAAGTGTGTCTAACCAAATATACCCAAAAATAAGTTAAGGATTTTTGGTTGCTTGTATAATAGTTTGATAGAGGTCAACGACACATAGGAAAATGAGGTTGGTGGTGGTGGTTTTGTAGGTGGAAAACTAGATCCAGGATGTTTATTGGGTTATATGGATCTTATTGAAAAGAAGCCTATATTTGGAGGGGTAGATATTCAAAAAATAGAGAAGGGTGCTTTGAAAGTAGGGAGGCATTAGGTTGGTGGTTAGAGAAGATATCCACATGGCTCATATCCTATATTACTCTAGAAAATCCCTAGTCAAATTTTTTTAGGGGAGGTAGATGGCGAAGGATACCTTGAATGATTGGTTACAAGCCAAATCGTGCATCGATGATTGGTTATGGATTATCTTTTCATCTCCTTTCATGGGGTTGGATCAGATATGTGTTTCACTTATAGGTAGATGCAGATGTGATTCTTAAAGGCCCCTGGTTTTGGGGTTCTAGTCTTTTGACCCTTAAACTGTGGCACTTGTGCTTTGATTCTAGATCAGAGGTGGTTTCAATTATCCCCATATGGGTCAAATTCCTAGGAATCCCAATGGAGTTATGGAATGGTGGAGCACTGGCATTGTTGGGAAATTGACTTGGCAAGACTCTTTTGGTTTGAAAATCATACATAATTGATTATAGGTGTTATGTTGTCAGAGATTTGGTGGAAATCAATACTTCAAAAGACCTATTTGAGAGCTTGGAAATTATTTTTGGAGATAGGTTTTATACATAAATGTTCCTTTCAAATGTATTCATTGTAATCAATACAATCATTTGGTACATGAATACTCCTATCCCTTTAGGAAGTTTATTTGGAGGAAGAATTCGATTTTGAATTCTGATGGTTTTGAGACAAAGGCACTAGGTAATGAGCCCGGTGGTGGGGTATACTCAGAGAAGGGTGTAGAGGTTATTGAAGCCTCTAGGGTAGTTGATTATGAAGGGGAATGGGTTTTTGATATTCCTCCCACCCGCATGGCTACACTCAATTTGTTATTGTCATCACTTCAACATTCAAGTTTCAATCCATCAATACACAATATGTCGAGCAGGGAATTGGTTGGTGTTGCAGTTGGTGGTGCACGTGAGGATCATGGATTAGAAGGGAATGAGAAAATGGTAGAAAATACCACTCCTTTAGATCCAAATTCTTCAGGTAAGTGCATTAATTCAATGTGATATTCCACCGCATATGCATAATAATGTATTTGAGGAACCCTGACCAACTATGGTTGAGGGTTCTAAATTCCTTTGAGACTATTCTAAGAAGAAGAATAAGAGTGATTTTAGGAGGTCTAGTTGTGATCATAGTTTGGGGAAATTTTATGGTTTATGTCAATCTCCACAAAATTTATTTGCAGACTCAAGGGAGTCCTCGTCGATCGATCTAGATAGAGAAGACTTGGGTTTGGGTGGGAGCTTACTGAATGGAGGATATAGAGGGAAGGGTAATTATGATCTTCATCCCAAGAAATTTGACTTCAATGGAAAGGTTGTTGGTGGGCTGGGAACTAATTATTACAAGGACTTTGGTCCCGCACATATTGGTAGGAAATATTTTTTATAATAAGAGCATGAAAAGGTCATTAAAGGAATTAGACAAGGTCAATAGCAGCCCATTACTGGTGTGCTTAAAGATATCCAAACCCCTAAGGGAGTTCTATCATGAATATTCTCTTGGCATGGAGAGAAGAAGTGTCAAAAAGACTTGATAAAAATACTTGATAGGTTCTTGGTCTCAACTTCAATGTTATAGCAGGTGGATATGTGCAGGTCATGGATTGAGGAAAGTAGGCTTTCAAACCATTCACTATTTTTCTTACAATTTGAAAAAGTAGTCAGAAGATAGGGATTCCCTTCAAGTTCAATTCAAATTGGATTGAAGAGGAATAATTCCAAGAGATTGTTAGGTAGAATTGGATGTGTTGCAACAAAAATATTAGAAGTTCAACAACTGAACAATTTGTTGTTTCTTTAAAATCTGTAAAAAAAAGGTTGTTGATTGGGCAAGTGAAAGACATGGGATCAAAGACAAAAATATAAAATATATTGAATTTGATATATGTAAGATGTTAAAGAATAATAAAACTGGAGTTTTTGGGGATGTTGACTAGTCTATATTGAAACATTTAGAATTCAAGAAAAGGAATTTTTTGGAAGACGGAGAGGCTAAAAGGAGATTGAAAAGTAAGGCTAATTAGGGGATAGAAATACCATTTTTTCACAAATTTCCTAATCGTCACAAAAAAACTATACCATTTTGGAGATGAAAAAGGAGGATGGGGTTATTATAGGGAATTTTAAGGACTTATCAAATTTAGGCATGAAACACTTTGGAAATATTTACAAAGAGCTAGAAAGAGTAAATATTGCAGAGAGTATTAAATTGGCTTCACACTTTCCCTGAATGGTGAAGAAGAGGAAAACAATGATACATATGAGGAGATATCAAAGAATGAATTATTAGGTCCTTTCCAAATTTAAGAAGGACAAAAGTCTTGGACATGATGGATGGATAGTTGAGTTCTATTTGAGTTTTTTTAACTTATTAGGTGATGATTTATTAAGGGTGGTGGAGGTCAATACTACTAGTAATGTTTTGGGATCTTTCAACTCAATATTTATCACACTGATTCCAAAGGTTGATAATCTTGGAGCCTTTGATGACTTTAGGCCTATCTCGCTCTGTAACTACATATATAAGATCGTCTCAAAGGTATTTATTCTCAGATTGAAGAATCTTGGCTCTAATAGGATTTCCCTAGAACAATTTTTCTTTCTAGAAGGGAGACATATCCATGAAGTTATTGGATATGTACAAGAGGGTCTTCACACTATTAGACAAAAAAATATGCTAGTCATGGTGTTAAAACTAGATATTTCCAAGGTATATAATAGGTTTTGTTGTTTATACTTAGCGATATTGATGATACCTATTATTTTCAAATTGGTTGTTGTCAATTGGATAATGTGATATGTTTCCATAGTTTCATTTGTTGTACTTATTAATGGGCCTACATCTTCCTTCTTCACTTTGATGAGAGGGCCAAGGAAAGGATTCCCTTTATCTCCCTATTTATTCTTACTAGTAGTGTAGGGGATCAATAGGGATATTCAAGAAGCCAAAATAATCGTAGTTATAAAAGGGGTTAGAATTGGAGGGGAGGAGCACCTTACTCATATTTTATTTTTAGATGATGTATTATGCTTTATTAATGGTTCTCTGGTTGAAGGACAAAAGTTGCAGGATATTCTTCATATGTATTGTAAGGATACAATAATGAAAATTGATTTTCACAAATATTCATTTAGTTTCAATAATATTAGTGAAGAGGTACAAGATCTTTTGAGGAAACTGCTCCCATATATAACTTTGGATTTAGATGGAAATATTAAATACTTGGGCTTCATTTTGAAACCAAATGGTTATAAAAGACATGATTGGCATTGGCTTATTGGAAAATTTGAGAGGAAAATACACTTTCACTGTAATTGGTGGTTGTCTCAGGGTGGGGGATTGACTCTAGTTAAGGTTGTGTTGGAAGTAATTCTTGTGTATTGGAATTTCTTAGTGTGCATTCCCAAAGGGGTTCTTGAGAATATAATGAAAACATTTTTTAATTTCCTTTGGAAAGGGAACTTAGACCAAGAAGGATATCATCTTGTAAAATGGAAAACACTTTCTCAACCAAAGAGTGAAGGGGGTTTGGGCCTCATACATTTTAATTTATTTGGAAAATATTTGGTTGACAAAATTGTTTGGAATCTTATCGATAGATAATTGTTTTTGAAAAGATTAATTGTGCATAAATAACTCATTCCAAGATCATCGTTGGAATAAATTAGGAGTGATAGCTGAAAGAATACTAAAAAAGTCTCTAATAATTGAAAATCTATGGTTTTATCCTTCCCCATTATTGGTCAATTTCTAGCATACAAGGCCGGTAATTGAAGACTTGTTCATATATGAACAGATGTCATATTAGGCTATGGAAATGGTTTCTTCTTTCTAGAAGAGATGACTCAACTTTTGCATGATCAAGATATGTTTACATTAAATCAGATAGTTTAATAGGATTCTACAAACAAGTGGCATCAAGGATGGTTGTTAGCTAGTATAGGACCTACAAGGATATTTTTCAAATTTATGGAATTCATATATGGAGGAGTTGGAAAAGGGCCATATTTGGATTAAGGAGGAAGTGGACTCTTTGGGATGGTCAATGAATAAGGTTAGGGGAACTACATATCTAGATTGGGATATATTGCTTTGCGATATGAGGAGAGGTAGGAATAAAAGTGGTGGTGGTATAAACTCTGGAAGATATGATCTCCCCAAAAGTCTATCATTCACATGTGGCTAGCTTTGAGCAATATAATACTGACTTGGGAATTGCTTCAAAAGAGACAAGTACATGACCCTAGTTACTATATTTTACATAAAAATTGTGATGAGACCCCATCTTAAATTTGTCCATGTTCTTTCCTTTTACTTGCCAAGTATGGCTAGAGATTAGCATGATTTATGATCTTGGAAATGTTTAGTCTAGGTTCAATATAGAACATTGCAAGGTATTTTTTAAGGATTCAAATATTATACCTATGTATATTATTCTAGGTGACTATTATAGTTTGGAAAATCATACACATAGATATGTAGGTGAATATTCAATTAAAAATATATAGTTTCTATTAAAATTTGTAAATTTTGGTGAATATTATCAATTTAATCATATTTAATGTAAAAAAATATGTAAATTTTTGAAGGGAAAATGACTAATTGGCGAATTATTTTTTAAAGGAAATGGCCAAAAAATAGCCAATCAGTGAAATTTATCCCCTAAAAAATACCCTGGAACATTGCTTATAGTTCTAATTTTAGAGGTAGGAGTTCAAGGAGCATAAATCCATTCCAGTACTTGTAATTTGTGGTATATAGTTAGCTTGAAATGTAGTTTTGCTTGAAAATATAATCATCCTTTTCATTTTAGATTTCTACTCAAGTTGTTGCTATATTTCAAGTTTTAAAAAAGGATTCTAAATGTGATATTTCTTGACAGTTGGGTTTCCTATATGTCAATAATTCATTTCCCTCGGGTTATTTTGATGGGAATTGTCAAGGAAATGATCATAAAAGGAGGTTGGGGGGGGACTTTTGTTTTTGGAGGAAACACACCACTATAAGTTTAAAGCATGTTTGGGAATTGGATCAAATAATGATGTTGAGCTTATGTCTCTTATATGGATATTAGATAATTAGTGATGTTGGATGGTACAAAAGGGCTCAATAAGTTGTAAACTTATGGTGACTCGATGCTCATGATTAAGTGGATGAATGAGGAACAACATATTCATGACATTTCATTACAACGTTTGAGAATAAAATTAAAAGAGAATACAACACAGTTTGAATTGATCACTTTCACTCGCATATAGAAAGAAAATGATGTTGCAGCTAACACATTATCCAAACAAGGTCTGCTATAAGATCTCGAGTTTCTACTATTAGAAGAAGTTCTTGATGGAGTCTCTCAACTAAAACTATACTTGATTTCGATTATATTGGCACCTACATATTCAAGGATTTTAAGCAGTCTTTCAATCAACTACTGAACATTATTTACTTTTGGTACTTTTAGAACTTTTATCATCCTCTTGAATATTGAATGGAGATTTGGATGTGATTTTGTAGTTTTTGAAGTGCAGGATGAAATATGGTGGGATTTTTTATATTGAATTTTTTTTTGGAATTGGGAGGTGTTGTAATCTAGGGAAAATTAGGGAGAGTTATCAGTAGATCCTTACATAGACACCATAGAAGATACATGCACATATATAAGAATAGATAAATACATACACAAGTAATGAGAGACAAAATAAAAATACCTTATTATATGATATGACAGTACAACATAATTACATACAACCTCTCACATGAAGCTACTTTAGCCTTCATGTTCTTGTCTATTTATATTCCTTTCAGGAATTTGTAACTACTTAACTTCTTGGGTTGGTTGGTTAACATATATTCCAACCGACCTCTACTTATGACTTCGACGGTCAATTAACTAGTTCCTAGTCAACTGTCAGGTCTCATCGACAAAGTTGACTAGCCCCTAAAACATCTCCCCCCACCTCAATTCCTTGCTCGTCCCAAGCAAGTGAGGGGTGTACAAAATTGTTTTTCCATACTATGATTACAAAATTTAAAAAATTAGAAATAGAATATGG
>JZKD02S2209387.1:941037-977828 GCA_000966675.3 Picea glauca | reverse complement strand
GAGAGAGAGCGAGAGAGAGAGAGAGAGAGAGAGTGATGTAAGAAGAGGAGACAAGTCTTTATATGGTGTGCTGACTTAAAGTGATACTTCTGATTACTCGGTTGTGCCTAGACTTCCTCTGCTAGTTTCGTCGACTTCCTTTCTCTTTTCACTTTTTTCACTGAGTATGAAGGCTATCTAGATGATGCTAGGGGATGACTTCTTTTTTTTTTTAATAAATTCACACCATGTGTCGATCGTCTGTTGTGCTTCTTGATTTAGTATTTTTGACTAGGAAATCAGGTCAACTTTTTTTGCTAAATCTGATGTCTGAATTGTACCCAACTCTTGGTCAAATTTATGTTATGTGACCTGCATTTTATATTTGAGCTAGATGAGATGACTGTTGATTGGTCGATTTCCAACTGCACTTTGTGTCCCTCCTTTTTCCATTCCTATTATTGTTAAGAAAGTTGCATCTACATTTATTTTTATTTTTCTAGCAATGTGGTGGGAGCTTCTTTGATTTTACTATCAATGACTGAGTTTCTTTCTCTTTCTATACTTTTGAATGCAACCTTTTGTATCCAACATTTGTTGAATGTATTTGCAAAATGATTCGGTAATTCACTTACCATAAAATTTACTCTACTAGCATGTTTGGTCATATTATCTATATTCTGCTTGAATCCTTTAAGATTATCCCGTTCTGTTTCCAAGGCCTTGTCCATTTGCTCCTGATTTTTTTGAATTTATTGGGTTGTTAAGTTGTGTTTCTATATGAATTCCTCTTTTTCTTTGTGTAGAGTCACTACTTGTTGTTGTTATTCTGTATTAGTTTTGATCACCCTATCAATTAGCTCTTTAAGCCTATTAAGGGGTTTTGTGCTTCTGGTATCTGTTCTATCCCCTCATGCAACCTAATTGCTTCTCTGCATTCCTCCAAGATTTTCTTTTGTTCTTGTTTTATTTTCTTGTCTCGACATCCTTATTTGAGAACCTTTTTCCATCTCTTGGTTGATTCTTTCGAAATGGATCTGTTTAAGTCAAATAGGTATTTGTCAAAAATAGTGGCCGAGTTAAATGTGGCTTCGACCGTGGAACCTGATGGTCTAGTTGTTTAGGTCATTCTAATAGTGATCATGGGAAACTTATTTTTTCTTCTTTTATCTACATATTTTGATGACTTATCATCTTTTGACACCGTTTGTTGTGTCGTTGGTATGATTTTTTCACATGTTTGTTCTTTTCCTTCCTCTTATTGTTGATTATTTTTCACTTCCTTGTCCTTTGTGTCCTGAAGATCTTGGACTGGCCCTTCTGTGTCAATCTACTCATGATCAATAGGATTAACCTCAAGGGAGTGCCTCTCATTCAAGATTTTTGTTTGGATGCCCGAGACGTCACTTCTTGGTTCTAATTCCTTATTACTTTGGCGAGCATCAACTTGTTATGTTTATGTTGTCTACATAATGTCTTCCTACTAATCCAATGCTTCAAACGAGTGAACCACTTGCTTTCATGTCGTGATGGTTGGATCACCTTATTGTATTGACCCGACTGGATGGTGCATTGGAGATTATTCTCTTACTGACTGATTTTGTATCGACTCCGATTGGGTTTCCTCAACCAATTTATATTTCTCTATGTCCAGGGTTTCTATACTGACCTTGTTTGTCTCTCTTGGTTGGTCTAGTTCTGTTGCTTCCAATGATTCGTTGATTATGAACTGCATTTCCTTTTTCTTTGTTGGTTGTTCTTCTACAATGGTTATCGGCTCTGCTGGAGGTGATTCCCTACTTAAGTCATTTTTTCAATCGGTGTTCTTTTCTTACTTGGTGTTGTTTTCGGCCTCAACTCCTATTCTTCCGTATTTGTTGTGACCTTTGTCGGGCTGACATAAGTAGTTTTGCTTTCTAGGTTTTCATATATTTTCGCCCCTCTTGTTTCTATTTTCCCGAGTTTGATCTTGATATTCTTGACCTTCTACTTTTGTTCTTTATATTTATGGAAATCCTCCTTTATTTCCGGTTCGACCGAGGAACTGTATATTTTTTCATGACGACCATGTCTTGTCGGGTTTGCCTCAACTTCTTGACAATATTAGTGGTAATACTTGTCATTTTCTATTGGATGATGGGGTCATTGAAGTTGATTCCCTCCTCTTACTGGATTGTTTCTCTCTAGATTTCCTTTGTGTCGATCTCTAGTGCTTCTTCCTCAAAAACCTTCTTCCCATTGTTCTTTTTGGTTGATTGCATTCTTTTACTTAGGGATGGGTTTGCAGGTAGAAATTTCAAGGCTTGTAAATATTTGACAAAAGGAATTGTAAGAAGAGTTGATTCTCTTTCTTCTTATTTCTCCACATTGGTCGGTGGTAATATTACAGGTACCCTTGTCTTTTGTGCTTCAGGGGGGGTTTCTAGGTCCTGGTTGATTTGTCTTTCCAGTTCTGTGAAAATTTCTTCCATTGTCGATTGGTAGTGTAGTTCTTTTGGATTTTGGGCTAACGTGACTCTGCACCACAACTTGTGCAATTGAATTCGAGTTGCATATGAAAAGGTATTGGTAATGCTTGAAAAACTACTTTTTTGACCCGCCATCTGTGTGTACTATATTTCAATCCTACGACCCATAGTCAAAATATCTCTTGTGGTGGAAGTGAATTTGATGTACATTTTTTATTAGATGAGAAGAATCTGTACTTCTCCATTGTCGGTACTTTCTTAGTTGTAAATGTGTCTTCTCCAACAGGACCGTATTTTTCCATTTCTATCCATATTAGTAATGAAGGAAATTTGATGGCCCTACCTGAATCTTGAACTTCCTTGAAGTTGGTTCTGATAATGTCGGCTAGGTGTTCCACCCAATTGAACCTTTCCACATTCTGATAGACTTGTGCTATTTCTTTGACCAAAGTCAATTTTACATTTGATGCCTGACCTATTGGTGTGAAGCACAAAGATATTATTATTGCAGTCCAAGGAGCTCTTAAGTCGGTAATTTTATTAATCAACAAACCTTTAGAATATTTGGCCATCGCCAACCCTATCAAAAATGATATCCAATCGTTGGTGTTGGTCGACTTTGGTACCTTGGATCTTGTCCGTGAAATACACAGGATTCAATATATGAGTCCATCAGTTATTTCTATTGGTTGACCCATCCATAGGTATTCTTGATGATATCGACTAACAATGAATTCCGTTGCTTCTTCCTTCCATAGACCCATGTCAAATATTTGCGAGGCACCAAGGATATGTCTAATTCCTTATTTTTCCAGGAATTTGGTTTCTCCTTTCTAGCTTCCTTCTTGCATTTCCCATTATGTGAAGTTTTTACAGTGCTTGCTCCAATATGCTTCCTCTATCTTCAACTACCAGATATTTTGTATTCGTATTTCCAGTGGTGTCGTAGTCACTCTGTCAAAAAATTGTCTTGATCTTGAACCTTCCATTGTGCTTCCAACTTAATCCCTCATCCTTGGCATTTGTGGATCATGATCACTAGTTTCAGGAAAGAATTGTGAACTTATGAGTTCAATCGACTGCATGTTCTTCTCTATACTCAACTACTGAGGTGAAAATAACAATGAGGCAAAGTCATAGGATTCTTATATATTTATAGCTGGTAGCGAGGGCGTTGGGTTCAATACGTTCAATTGTTATAGGATTTTGTGCTCTTCCATCATAACTATCGGTGGTATGGGTGAGTAAAGTAAGTGGATGTTTATATTGTTGCTCGATTGGTGTTTGTTTATGTCTCATCAGTCATTAATTTCTAGATCTTGTGATTGATTGTCACATGTATCAGTGTAATTATCTATTATGTGAGTGGTTTCACAACGATCATTTATGTGTTGTTGGTCATTAATGCTCTCGTCATCCAAAACCTGTCTGTAACTAAATGTGCTTTCTTTGTTGACGTCAGTATTACCTCAGTTAGCATTTTCTTGGGCTCAAATGATGAGGTCTCCTATATTTATATATGGTTGGTACATGGGCCGACCGATCGATATTCTTGAGCCATCTTGTTGAGTTAGTCAATGTCGTTGGTGACTTGTCTACTCATTCATTTTGCTAAGTTTGACCACATTTGAATGATGTCGTTGTTTGTAATGCCAGTTTGATTCATGTTCTCTTCATTTGTTCTCACTTGATCTATGCTCACTTGATCTATTCTCACTTGTTGTCAGACTGACCCTTTCGCTTGATTCTCTTTTCATAAGTCGGTTGATGGAGTGGAATGTTGGGAATATATTCTATTGCTTTGTCTTGGGCTCAAACATGGGATTCTTTTTCTGTCCTTTCTACTTTATTGTTGCTTTTCTTTGATGCTATGATTGTCCTTTAAATACTTTACTTTTCCAGTTTTACATACCTGAATTTTTTTAACTATTTTTTATTTATTAAATATAAGTAGGGTTTATTTCGCATAGGTATGATTAGTCAATTTAGTTGGTTCCTTTTGGAAATTCCCTGCTAAATTTTGTCAATGTGGTTCTTTTCTTTTATACATGGTACTTCTTGAGATGGGCACAACTAATTAATTTCTTAAATGGTTGCCTCAATAATGTTCGTAGTTGAACTACTCCAGTTGATCAAATATCTTCTACAACATAAGGCCCAAACCATGTTGTCTCTAATTTTATGTATTTTCCTTTTATGCAATTTTCATATAATAAGACTAAATCTCCTTCTTTTATATATTTTTTCTTTATGTGTCGATCATGCCATGCTTTCTATTGTTTCTTCTGAATCTCCTGGTGATGTATTTCCATTAATGTCTTTTCTTCCAGTTTTTTTAATTGATGTAGTCGGTCGTTCACTTTTTTTCTTTCATCAAATTTGGCTACGACCGCAACCCTGTTGGAATTGGTCCAAAATTTTAAAGGGATAACAACTTCTTGTCCGTATACGAGCTTGAACAAAGTCTTCCCAATCAATTGTTTGTATGTTGATTTATATGCCCAGAGGATTGGAAGAATCTTGTCGTCTCAGTCATCTTTGTTTAGCTCGCAAATCTTTGTGAGTCCTTTGTGTAATGTTTTGTTAAATGCTTCGACTTTCCCATTTTCTTATGGATGGTAAGATGTTGTTTTTCTATGGTCGATTAAAAAAAATTTCGGTAGGATTTTAATTGTTTCATTTATGAAATGAGTTCCCTGATCACTTATTAATGTCAGAGGACAACCAAATCTTGTAATTATATTCTCGTAGATAAATTTCACTGTTATCTCTTTAGTATAAGATTCGACTGAATCAAATTCTTCTAACTTAGTCACGTATTCAATCGCAGTAATGATGTATTTGGCACCATTTCTTATTTCCCTCTATGGAAATGGATCGACGAAGTTGATATCCCATATTTCGAATGTTCGGTTAGGGTTTATTTAACTTAGTGGAATTTCATTTTTCCATAGAGGTCGTCTTATATTTTGAAAACTATCACATTTTCTTACTTTATATCGACAGTATTTATGTAGAGTCGACCACCCCATGCTTGTTTGTAGTATCATTCTGGTTGTCATGTCGGCCTGATAATGACCCCTGATTGCTCCTACATGACCTTCATTGATAATATCATCCCTTTCGTGCTCTGGTACACATCTTCTTAAAACATCATCAATTTCCATTTTGTATAAGTATCCATTGATGATTGTGAAAGGTGCAACTTTTTGGGATAAAACGTTTTTGTTTGTTTGTTGGGAGGTCCTATGGGGACTTTCCCTCTTCTATGAAAGTGGTAATATCTTCTAAGTCTTTAGGGGTAGCTTCGACTTTAAATAAATGTGCATCGGGAATATCATTGTTGATGCCTGTCAGGTCTTCTCCTGTTTCTAGTCGTGATAGGTGATCAGGTCAGACATTCTTTTTTCCCGGTCGTGTGATTATGGTGAATTCAAATTATTGTTATAAGAGTAACCAACGAAACATATTTCCTTGATGGACTGGTTTATTGACCAAGTATTTAATTTCTTGATGGTCTATGAAAAATGTGGAGGGATTTGCAAGTAAGTAGTGACAAAAATTTTGTAGAGAAAATATCATTGATAGGGATTCCCTTTTCGTAGTCGAATAATTTCTTTCTACCTTATTCAATTTTTGACTTGCATATGCTTTTGGATGATCAATTGTGTCTTCATAAGGTTGTGTTAATACTAAACTGATAACTACATTGGATGCATCGACATGGACATGGAATTTTCTTGACCAATCTTAAAATTTTAAAATAGGGGTTTTGACCAACTTCTTCTTTAAAAACTCAAAGGATTCCTGGCAGTCTTGGCTCCATTTAAAATCGACATATTTTCGTAAGCGCTCATCTATTGGGAAGGTGATGTCCGAATAGTTTTGTATAAACTTCCTATAATATCTAGTGTGTCCTGATAAATTTTTGATTTGTTTTTTATTGACATGAGGCTTTAAATCAAGGATAATTTTAATATTTTCCATGTTGAATTTTAATCCGTCCTTACAGACCACGTGTCCTAACAAGATTTCAATAGGTGTGGAAAATATGCATTTCTTGATATTTAATGATAGTTGAATTTGTGTGCAACATTCTATCATAAGTCGAAGCCATTGCATGTGATTTTTGAATAGACTATATATTGTCTAATTGTCAAAGTATACAACCATAGTTTTATAGATATAATATTGAAATTCTTTAACAACTATTCTCGAAAAAATTGTTGGTGTGTTCGTCAATCCGAATGGCATTACTCTGTAGATGAAGGATCCACATTTGAAGAGAAATGTTGTTTTTGGTTGATCTTCTTTTTTTATTGGCACCTGGTTATAACATGATAACCCATCAGTGAATGAATAACATTATTGACTAGTGACTTCATTGATAATTTCATCAGCAAAGGGGGCGGGGAACAGATTTGTCACGGTCTGTTTGTTGAGTCCTCAGAAATCAGCACAAATTCTTAGTTTTTTGGGATCATGTTTCTTTGTTTGCACCACCATGGGAATTCCCATTCTACCTTGTCGATAGGGTAAATAATACCTACTTGTATCATTCCTTCGATCTCTTTCTGAATGATGGGTTTATATTTATGCACTAATTTGTATGATTGTGTTTTTATTGGTTTTTCTCCTGGAATAAGTTCAATCTTCATTTCTCCCATTTCCTGTACAAGTCCTTTCAAGTCCTTATAGTCATGCTCAAAATGTATTGATATTATTTTAATAGGTTAAATATGTCATTTGTTTGTTTGTCGAACCAATTGTAACATATGATTACTGCATCCATCCATTTTGGTGGTTTTGATTCGTCGAGGTCAAGTTCTCCTTCTTCAATTTTTGTAAACCTTTTTGGGAATTCAGGTGGTTTGATGTATTCTTTTTGTTATGTGGTTATATTTAATACCGACTTCACATGATTTTGCAATGTTGGGTGGTATTTTTTCCACTGGAAGCTCTGTCCTGGAAATTTTATATTTTCCATGTCGATCCTCTGTGCAGTCAGGATTTCTTTGTTTTCTACCAACAAAAAATTGTAAGTCGATGTCAATCATAAATCACTCGACATATTTAATTTTTCCTTCTGTACATCCTACAATGGATTTTCTAGAATTTGTTTTTTATTTTTTGTGTTGCATCTCTCAGGTATTCCTCTTTTGGATTAAATTCAGTGTCTTGTACAACACTTTCTTTGATTTCAACCCAGTTTAATGTATGTCTGCAAGCTTCTTCAATTTTATACCATTTGTTTGGTATGTCGTCTATTGTATTTGGAAACATATGGGGACAAACCCTTTCATATTTATATCCTATTTTTCGTCACTTTCTTTCACAACGTTGAATATGCTTTATTGGGTCATACCTAATTCTAAAGATGGGAATATCCGCTGCTTTGGATAATTTATTGTCTCTAAATCATTCGACAAAGTACATCGACACCATCGTCCATGTTTTTAATTTGGGGGAATGTGTTTCCCACCATCTTGCCACTTGTCCTATGAAGGTTTCCAGACAGGCCTATTTCCTCCCTTTCTCTCCTATGGATTTTTCTACCTCGTCGAAGTGAGTCAAAGGTGCATGTCATTTACTGTATCATAAGGGTTTTCTTATTTTATTGTCAGTCGGTATAAGAGTGGGAGTTTGTCGAGTGATTTTTTCATATACTTTTGGTACGGCCTAGATTGAATAACACATCCTAAGCTTATTTTTTTGACTAATTTCAATATACCAACAATCCTTTGCATGTTCTTCATAACTTTCAATTTTCCAGTTATATAATGAAAAATTGGAATTATGCCCGACCGACATGCGAGATTGTCTCAAAATTTCTCCTTCTACAGTCAGTTCTATATAATATTTTTGTTCGTTGTTTATCTAGTATAGGAACTGGGATTGTTGATCTTCATCCCATGACTCCATCCATGGTTTTCATTCCTTTGGGTTCAAAGGAATGATTATTTTCCTCCCACTTCCTTTCAATTTAATTCTATCTCTTTCAAGGGAGGTAGTTTCTTTCATTCGTCGACCCCTTGGCTGACCGACAAGAGATACGTATGCTGGAATTCCTTCGACAAGTTTGATTACTTTGAAGTCGAACGAAGTCAGTATTCCCATTATTTGAGTGTCTACATCTCTCAATATTCCATTGGTTATATTAATCTTTTATCAACTAATTTAAGATAGTTCAGTGTGGGCGCTAGGCTAGGTTGACCCATTCATATCCATGTTTCTCTTGGAACAATATTTACTTGAAATCTAAAATCAAAGACCACCTGATTGACCATCATTCCCTCAATCTCCAAGTCGACTCATGGATCATAATATTTATTGTTATAAGAGAGGTGATTTTCATCCTTGGTCAGTCTCTGACTATCTTTGTATTCTCGTAATATGTTGAGTAGGTCCAACAGTCATCCTATTGATTGTTTTTATTTGAGGAGATGAAAAAATTATTTGATGTTGTATTCATTTCATCTTCTCTAGTTTTGTTGATATTTTGAGGAATTCTTGAAGATATTAATAGCTTCTCTCATGATTTGCTCTTCTTTTTCGGGATTTGGAAAGATATTAGCCTTTTTTCTTTGGTTATCTTGTTGTGGATTGTTAATATCTTGTCCTGCACCCGAACTTGTAACAATATGTAGGTTATTTGAGTTCATCACCTCCTCCTTGGGTACTGCATGTAGTAGACTGACATTTTTTGGTGGTATGATTTTATCGACTACAATTGGGAAATCCTCTAAAAAGTGATCTCTAATGCTGCATATATTGCAAAATTTCAGATCAATTCTATCTTTTACTGGGAAATATGAGTTTATTTGATCATATTTCCAACAATTAAAACAATATGGTCATCCATGACCTTGACCTCGACCACCAAATCCACATCGACCACCTCGACCTTGACCATGACCGTAGTAGTCGTCTCTTTGACCATAGTTGTTTTCTTGATTAGTGGTTTTCGTGTGGTAGATTGTCCGTATATTATTTTGATTTTGATCGTTTAGATGACATTCTGATGTTTGATGACCATAAGATTCATAGATATGGCACCACTTTGTGTTCTTCATATTATGTGGACAATCTTGTACATTGTGATCGGTTAGGCATTCGCACATGTTACAATATTTTTGAGCTTGTATTTGATGGATGTCTGTTGTTGGTGTATGCTCGTTGAGGGGACAATTATCCTTTGTATGTCCTTCCACAAGGCATGTCATACACCAAAATTCATTCCTTCGTATAGATAGATTTTTTATTGTTTGTTGTAAGTGTTCTATTTCTTCCTCAAGTTCGTCGATCGTTGAAGAAGTTGACAGGCCATCATCATATGACTCGAATCGTGGTGCTTTTAGTAACACATCTTCATAGCAGGCTATCTCATATAAATGTAGCGGAGAATAGATTTGCGGTAGTAGTCATGATACATACCACTGGACCAGTAAACTCTAGTTGATTGTTGTCGGAATTTGGATTAAAAGGTATTTGAATATTTTATCGTATTCTCTTACCAACTCACCTGGTCTTTTTTTTATTTATTTTAACTTTTGGGCCACCAGATGTGTAACATCCTAAATTTTAAAGAATGTTAGGAAGCTATTCTTTATTTCTACTTTTGAGCCGGTTTCATTTTCCTCATACTTCAAGAACCAAGTTAAGGTGCGGTGCCATAGAGAAACTCCAAATTGTTCCATTTGCTTGTCTTCATCTGTAATGTCAGTCGCATCCCAAAAATTTTCGCACATGAACCAGTGAAATTTTGGGTCCTCTTCTCCTTCATAAATTGGGATGTGGTTAAATCCCATTTTGAATTTCTTGTTAGGAATGCTCGATTTTCTTGGTATTTGAGCTACCACAACTTTCAACTTAGTTGTAGAATCCTCTATGCCCTTTATTGGATGGTACTCAAGGAACAATTGTTTCTTCTTAATTATAGAAAATGATTCCTCATTTTGCGAGATTTGATCTTTATATTCGATTGATTGTCATTCAAAAGGGTATATCTTTTCATGAATATAATTAATTTCTTCTCTTGAAATTAGATTTGGCTGAGGGGTTGAGTCAGTGAAATCCTTAATTTGGATAAGCATATTGTTAGTTGCATTTCATTCTCGCTCGACAATCAATGTTTCTTGTAGGTTTCGCTGATTTTCCATTCTATACCATAATCTTGCTGATTGGTCATTGATCTGAAGACTTTGTTGGATAAAATCCCTTATATACATACTAGTTTTCAGTGCGAGAGAAGTACGTAAAGCTAGTCCAAATTTTTTGTAGTCCATATTTTCTGGTTCGTCTTCTGGTTGGTAGATTCTCAGTTGTATGTTGCTACTTTTGTCGAGTGTCGCCAAGGTTGTTGTTATTTCCAAATCTGGTCGATCCATGTATGACTTAGGCTACTCACGTGCTCTTTCAGGATGTCCCTCCTGGTTATTTTTCTTCTCGACTTTTGGTTGTTCCACTGGTTACACATTTATTCTCTTTTCTGTTTCCTATTATCTCGTTCTAGTTTCTATATATCCGTGGATTGCTTATGTAGATGATTCCCTCTAGACGTCATTTAGGCTTGGAAAACACTACTTGAAGTATGCTTTGCAGCTCACAGTTTCAACTGTCCCCCCCCTCCCCCCCAATTGATGAATCGACTTACTCTAGGTCAGTAGAGTTAGCCATGTTTATTTCTTCAAGAAGTAGTCCCAGGATTCTCTTGTATCTTTTTTCTTTGTGTCAAGAAATGATTCCCACTTTTTGCATCTTTCTTGGAAGTTACTATTTGGTAACGGTGTGCCTAGTCTTGGTCAGTATTCGATGATGTCGCCAACTCCATTGTCGAGGAGGAATTTATGAAGGAGTGTTGGAACTGTGTAGAAACATATGTCGTGCAATTTGGTGTAAAATTTGTCTTTTATTTTATTGAGAGACATTCGATCTTCAATGGATTGTTTTGCAATATAATCTTCAATAATTATTTCAAGCCAGATGTGTAGATTTGTTCTTCCTCTATTCGAAAAATTTAGGCATACTTTGGGTATTAAGTTATTGACAGAAGTGTTAATGTGTTAATGGTGTATTAATTTATTCACATAAGTGTTATTGCTAGGTAGTTTTAAGTCCTTGAGAAGTGACTAGCATGGCAATATATTTGTAGGCTAGCAGCTTTATTCCATCTGTTGGTGAGGCAGTAAATGTTGTTAAGACAATTCTTTCTAAAGGATATACCTTAGGAAAGGACACACTAATCAAAGCTAATGAGTTAGACAAGAAGTATCAAGTCATGGTGACTTTTGCAGCAAAAGTTGCAGATTTCGGCAACTGCTTCGTGGAGAAATCAAAACCTTGCAGTGCAACAATAGTAGTTGTCAACAACATTTATTTTTCTTGAGGAGCCTTGATGGTTTATGGAGCTGTAGACAAGGCAGACAAAGCTGTTGCTTACTGGGATTATAGTAAGTTGGCATAAGTAGAAGCAAGGTCTTCTGCCAATATTCCATGTTAGCTTAGAGATATAATTAAGTGGGCTCTATTTGAATATGGTGTATGCAAGATGATGAAGTACTAAACTATTCCAGAGTTGATACTTTCTTTTTCAAGTATTCCCGACTTAGTGGTTTTAAAGGAATTGTGTCTTCAACTATATATTTTCTTGTCATTTTGGGTAATCCATTTTGATTTAGATTTTGACATGCCTAAAGATTAGGTTGAATAGGTACATACATGAATTTGAAATTAGAGTTTACTATAGTTGACTCTCCTCTGGAGATATGTTAACCTGAACCTTACAAGGTCATTTTGAGTAATCCATTTTGATTTAGATTTTAACATGCCTAAAGATTAAGTTGAATAGGTACATACATGGATCTGAAATTAGAGTTTATCATAGTTGACTCTCCTCTGGAGATATGTTAACCTGAACCTTACAAGGGCACTGATATCTAATATACTACTGCAAAATTTCTCATTGTCATGATCTTGTACTCATTTGAAATGCGAGCTCTTTATTAACTTGATTGAATGTGAATCTTAATTGCATATAGGTGTAGAAGAAACATGATTTGTTAACAATCTAAGATATAACAGGGTTTAATGGCTATTGAATGAGAATCTTAATTTCATATAGGTGTAGAAGAAACGTGATTTGTTAACAATCTAAGATATAACAGGGTTTAATGTCAGCAATGGCTATACTATCTTGCTAACATGGAGATTAATACATGAACACTAATAATTATTCCATGAAAAGATAATAAATAATAATAACCTCTAAGAAGACAACCAATTATCTTAACTTTTAGGCCAACTCCTTATGGAAAGAGAATTTTCCCATATAATTGATAATATAATGAAAATGCCCACTAGCTAGAAGGTCAGTTTCCTCATATAGCCAAGGTGAGGTCACTTACCTAAACTTTGTACAAAGTCTTGACTGAAATGTTCTAGTCCTACCTAAGCTAGATTTATACTTCAATACTAACAAGATGCACTTCAATGCATAGCCAAGGAGGTCACTTATCTGAACTTTGTGCAAGGTCCTAAGTGAAAGGTGAGTTCGTACATCAGATAGATTTGTACTTCAATATTAACAAGATGCACTTCAATGCCACTTTGAATGTTATGTTAATTAAACTGCTTGTTTAGAATGTATCATGAGAAAACTTTAGAATGCATCTTGGGAAAACTTGCGGTTAGTATTTTTCTTTCTCTTTTTTCAATTATTTTTTAAAAGATTAAAATTGAAACTAAAATCTACCTTCATCTCCAAAGTAAAGTCTATTTTCATTTTATGTAAACAAAAATGTTTTTTCTAAAAAAATAAAAAAAAATTCTCTAAATATAAAAACAAGAAAACAAAAAATTAAAACAAATAAAATAAAATTAATTTTCTATACCTTATACTTCATCTTTACTAAAAAATTTCCAAGGTTTCCAAGCTTACTAAAACATATGATCCCTTAAATAATGTATGGATGATGTTAACATATACTCAATCTAATTAGATGATGCCTCTTATATAATAAATGGCATTTAATGGATTAATAGATGTTGTTTTGAATTTAATAAAGAGAAACAACTAAGTCCTTTCCTTGGCCCTCAAGTTATATATTTAGTTTTCAATTTTGTTATTATTGATTTTCCTTTTAAATATTGTTACAAGGGACAAATAGAGGAAATAGAATTCAATCTTCAATTTTACTTTGATTTCCAATATGTTATGCTAAATTGTCATTCAAAAGCAAAACCTAATGTAAGGTGAGATTGTAATTTATTTGACCCAATGCATGTATATTCTTAAACTATGATTAATGTTCTTAAGTGATTTATGAGTTTTTTTATTTAGTTTTAAAATAAAACATGTATACAAACATTTTAGTAGATGAAGAAAGTAAAACTTAATTAATATTAACATGATTGACTAATATCTTGGTTGAATTTAGTATTTACCTTAATATCCACTACCCTATAACACACAGATTATGTGTGTTATAGTATAACACACATAGTATGTGTGTTATAGTATAACACATGTGACTTTAATTACATCTCTATTACACATTTTTCTTAGCTAGTAATATAAGACTCTTGCTTAGTCTGTTTTCATGACAAAAGACCGAAGATGGTACATTTAATTTATCCTATGTAAATAAAAGTTAGTTCAAGGTCTGGTGTTCATAAAGGTATTTGCTACTATGTTTTTTGAATTGCAAAATAGAAGCTCTAACCCTCTTCTAACAACTTTTTCTTTCACGAATGACATTGTATATATGTGTGTTTGGTTCTCCCATGAAATCTCACATTCTTTGTGGGAGAAATGAAACTCTGATTGTCACTTCATAACATCATAGGATATGTTGGTATTTCTCCAACATTTGATAGCATCCTTTTCAATCACATTATTTTTTCCTTGTTTGTGCAATCAAGACAGTTACGCTTCAAAGCTTCAAAAAGCAACAACAAAATTTCTCTTGTTACACCATGACACAACTTTATTGCGAAAAGTAAAGCAATAAATTGTGGTGGACTGATCTTAATAGTTGAATTTGGTTTAGAAATGTGAGGTCTTTAGTGTAGAATATGGAACATGGATCCCTATACTAAATATGTTCAATTAGTTGATTATTCAAAATACCCTATAGAGGGCATCCATATCTTCGAATATATAGGTTCCGTTTCAAATATTCTTTTGCTAGAGGATCATAATGTATCACTTTTCGAATATCAAAATAGGGGGTTTATGATGCTGCACACTGGGACCTTAGACAATCTAGGTCAAGTCAATTATGGTGATGTGGAGGGGAGATGCCAGGAAGAAGGAAGAGAGAATGTATGTTTTATAGTGGAGGTTGGTGCATACGTACAGTCTGGAGCAAGGGGAATCAATGTGCTTGACACTTTCCATGGTGAATTTAAGGCTACTACTCATGTGGGATTTAATCCATAAGAGTTGATGGGTAAGCGTGTCTAAACAAAGATACCCAAAAATAAGTTAAGGGTTTTTGGTTGCTTGTATAATAGTTTGATGGAGATCAACGACACATAGGAAAATGAGGTTGGTGGTGGTGGTTTTGTAGGTGGAAAACTAGATCCAGGGTGTTTATTGGGTTATATGGCTCTTATTGAAAAGAAGCCTATATTTGGAGGGGTAGATATTCAAAAAATAGAGAAGGGTGATTTGAAAGTAGAGAGGCATTACGTTGGAGGTTAGAGAAGATATCCACATGGCTCATATCCTATATTACTCCAGAAAATCCCTTGTCGAAAATTTTTAGGGGAGGTAGATGGCGAAGGATACCTTGAATGATTGGTTACAAGCCAAATCATGCATCGATGATTGGCTATGAATTATCTTTTCATATGCTCTCATGGGGTTGGATCGGATATGTGTTTCACTTAGAGGTAGATGCAGATGTGATTCTTAAAGGCCCATGGTTTTGGGGTTCTAGTCTTTTGACCCTTAAACTGTGGCACTTGTGCTTTGATTCTAGATCAGAGGTGGTTTCAATTATCCCCATATGGGTCAACTTCCTAGGAATCCCAATGGAGTTATGGAATGGTGAAGCACTAGCATTGTTGGGAAACTTACTTGGAAAGACTCTTTTGGTTTAAAAATCATACATAATTGATTATAGGTGTTATGTTGTCAAAGATTTGGTGGAATTCAGTACTTCAAAAGACCTATTTGAGAGCTTGGAAATTATTTTTGGAGATAGGTTTTATACATAAATGTTGGATTATTCAAATGTTCCTTTCAAATTTATTCATTGTAATCAATACAATCATTTGGTACATGAATACTCCTATCCCTTTAGGAAGTATATTTGGAGGAAGAATTTGATTTTGAATTCTGATGGTTTTGAGACAAAGGCACTAGGTAATGAGCCCGGTGGTGGGGTATACTCAGAGAAGGGTGTAAAGGTTGTTGAAGCCTCTAGGGTAGTTGATTGTGAAGGGGAATGGGTTTTTGATATTCCTCCCACCCGCATGGCTACACTCAATTTGCTATTGTCATCACTTCAACATTCAAGTTTCAATCCATCAATACACAATATGTCAAGCAGGGAATTGGTTGGTGTTGCAGTTGGTGGTGCAGGTGAGGATCATGGATTAGAAGGGAATGAGAAAATGGTAGAAAATACCACTCCTTTAGATCCAAATTATTTAGGTAAGTGCATTAATTCAATGTGATATTCCACCACATATGCATAATAATGTATTTGAGGAACCCCAACCAACTCTGGCTGAGGGTTCTAAATTCCTTTGAGACTATCCTAAGAAGAAGAATAAGAGTGATTTTAGGAGGTCTAGTTGTGATCATAGTTTGGGGAAATTTTATGGTTTATGTCAATCTCCACAAAATTTATTTGCAGAATCAAGGGAGTCCTTGTCGATCGGTCTAGATAGAGAAGACTTGGGTTTGGGTGGGAGCTTACTAAATGGAGGATATAGAGGGAAGGGTAATTATGATCTTCATCCCAAGAAATTTGACTTCAATGGAAAGGTTGTTGGTGGGTTGGGAACTAATCATTACAAGGACTTTGGTCCCGCACATATTGGTAGGAAATATTTTTTATAATAAGAGCATGAAAAGGCCATTAAAGGAATTAGACAGGGTCAATAGTAGCCCATTACTGGGATACTTAAAGATATCCAAACCCCTAAGGGATTTCTATCATGAATATTATCTTGGCATGGAGAGGAGAATTGTCAAAAAGACTTGATAAAAATACTTGATAGGTGCTTAGTCTCAACATCAATGTTATAGCAGGTGGATATGTGCAGGTCATGGATTGAGGAAAGTAGGCTTTCAAACCATTCACTATTTTTCTTACAATTTGAAAAAGTAGTCAGAAGATAGGGATTCCCTTCAAGTTCAATTCAAATTGGATTGAAGAGGAATAATTCCAAAAGATTGTGAGGTAGAATTGGATGTGTTGCAAAAATAATATTAGAAGTTCAACAACTGAACAATTTGTTGTTTCTTTAAAATCTGTAAAAAAAAAAATTTTGATTGGGCAGGTGAAAGACATGGGATCAAAGACAAAAATATAAAATATATTGAATTTGATATATGTAAGATGGGCATCAGATTATGCATTATCTAATCTGTTAATGTGTTGAAACATGGCTTTTGGGATAGCTTCAAGGAATCTTTTGTGTATCACTGAAAATAATCGCGACATTTCTTCTTCTAGTGAGAGGTTGTTCCTTCTTGCACAATTTTTGATGTCGTTCTCAATTTGCTCTTCCATCAATCGAATGTGTCTTGTAGAGTTAGCATTTATGTAAATTTATACATGCCCAAGTCTAGTACTACCAGGAATAGAACCAATGTTGTAATGTAGGGAAAAGTAGGGAGAGTTATCGGTAGATCCTTACATAAACATCATAGAAGATACATGCACACATATAAGCATAGATAAAGACATACACAAGTAATGAGTGCCCAAAGAACAATCCTTTATTATATGATATGACAATACAACACAATTACATGCAACCCCTCACATGAAGCTACTTGAGCCTTCATGTTCTTGTTTATTTATATTCCTTTCAGACAATTGTAACTACTTAACTTCTTGGGTCGGTTGGTTAATAGATATTTCGATCGACCTCTACTTCTAACTTCGACGATCGAATGACTAGTTCCTAGCTAACCATCAGGTCTAGTCGTTAGAGTCGAGTAGCCCCTACAACAAGAGGTTACTACTTAACTCTCCTTTTATGTTGTATTATCTTCTTTGGCACCTAAATAATGTGTTCTATATTCTCTATTGAATATAAAATGAGGTTTTTTTTTCTTGGATTTTTTTTTTTATGGTGGTCTGTTATTTGTCAACATTTCCTTCACAATCAACACTGCAAATTTATATAAGTTGTTGAATCTCTTCATTGAATGCACACACTAAAGATGATGATAAAAATAATTTGTCTTTTTAGATATTGAAAAATTAGTTTAGTTCCTTGCCACAATTGTATGGGTTCTTTGTTGGCTGCAATTTTGATTAACAACTATTCATAATAGGGGAAATTTTAATGATCCATACTCATCTTAAAGTATAGAAATCTTGGAAACTCTTACAAATTCTTAAAATGCCAACCATAAATGTTTGAGGATATTTTTGTAAAAATATTCAAATTTTGAAGGATTTTATATAGTTTCCAGAAAATTTTGGTAATTTTTAATGTAAAATACTTGTATCCTATCAAATTTGGGTGGATAATTTTAGAAAAATATGGAAATTGGTGAATCATTTTTTGGGAAAAAAACATGGAAAATTAGCCCATGGGTGAGATTTAGCCCCTAAAATTTTCCTTGATTTGTAATTAATTAGTTAATATTGTAATGTGATCTTAATCAATGGATTTCAACTTGTTGATATGTATAAAATAGAGATTAGGATCAACATGAGACTCCACCTGAACAATCAGGAGAAAATCCAAGACATTCGATATAGGCATGTGTCCTTGGTACCCAAATATTCAATATAATATAAATGAATGAAACAAGTGTACAAGACACTATAATGGAATTGAGAGACATCCATCTAGTGAATCTCCCACTGAAAACTACCAACAAGTGAAAGAATAATAAAAAATGGTGTCCATTTTGGAAATAGGATCAAAATTATATCGAGTGATCAATCAAGATTTATGCTTCTAAATACTACCATTCATAGAGAATTTCATTTATAGACCCATTTACATCCAACCATATCCTTCCCTAATAAAAGAGGTACCAACTCCCATGTATCATTTTTCATAAGGATTTATATTATTATGTTATAGCATCCTCCCATACTTTCCATGAGATTATTCATAGTAATGGGGATCATAAGTAGTCATGAGCATCAACATAGTGTAAATCTAACCTATTTCTTATGTCCATGTGTCTTTCAAAGTGTTTGAGGCATCACCAACATTAGACATTGTTGCCTCAATGGGTTTTGTATCCCACTTAGTACAATTAGTTTCTCCAACAAAAAACAATTCAACAACATAAGGAACATCTCAAGGAGACTCAATGACTCTATTTCATCCTCCAAATAATATGTGATCTTAGAAAAGATACAACATTGATATGAGAAAGATAATAATAATAATGAGGTGGAGAAGAAGGCTAACCTAATGAAAGGGAATTCTCTTTGAAGACAACATCCCTTTGAAGGAAGTGTTTCTAGAAGTTGGATACAAAATTTGAAATTCCATGGACTCCTCATTGTAACCAACAAAGGTGCATTTGTGAATTTTGGGCCCTGATTGCTTCCTCTTGTCACATAGAATGTGTTCCCAAGAATCACATCCAAATAACTTGAAATGGGAAACAATTGGATTGAAACCAATCCCAACCTCTTCTAGGTTCACATTCTTAGCCACCCTAGTAGGAATATAGTTCAGAATGTAACATGTAAAAATCACTTCCCTAACCCAAAACTTTCAGTCCACCCCCTTAGCACGAAACATTCACCAAGTAATATCAACAAGATTGGTTCCATTTTTCCTTTTGTAAATACCACCATTTTTGGGAGTACAAGGTGCATTGCACTGACAAGAACTACCAAGATTGGAGAAACAATCCTCAAAGGAATTGTTAGCATACTATCCACCTTTATCAATCTTAAGAATTTAGGAGATTGACCAAATTGGTTTTCAAAAGAGTCTTAAATTCCTTGAACTTATCTAAGACTTGACATTTTAGTTTCAATAAATATCCAAATATGCCTAAATCATCAATCAAGGTCAAAGGTATTTTTCAGTTGAAAGAGAGGGCTTGTCCATAGGAACACATGAGTTGTTGTGGACATTCTACAATTGAGTTATGGCATGACATGATTTTCCCTCTCAAATTTCCCTCTATGATTACAACCAAAGATGAAACCTTTGGAAACCCCATACTTGGCATGGTGACCAAATGCATCACCCCTTAAATTTTAAGTGTCAATACCCTAGTCCTTCAATAAAAATAGAGTGGTAATGAACTGAACTTGATCTTTGAAAAACATTAATTTTGTAAATTTGTAATAATCATGTAATGTTTATTTCTATTTTATTTTTTCTTTCTTTTTGGAAAAATTGGAAGTGGAAACGAACAATTTTGGTGGTTGTCCTTCCAAAGGAACCCCCAAAAAAACAATGAAGGTTGTAGTGAAGGGGGGATGCAAAGAGAACTTGGGAAGTTTGCAAAGGAAGTGTTGAAAGAGTGCATCTTGCTTGAATATTGATGGACGAAGGAGTCAAGGAGTTTGTCCATGATGAGGAAAGGCATATTTGAGCTATGGACATATGCATGTGTTTTTGTGAGTAACAATGCATGAGATTTATGAGCATGTGTTATGTTCCAAATTCTTAAAATATTAGAATAAACCATAAGTACACACCATGTACACCAATGTGAGCATGGAGCACAACTCTAATATAGACAAGAGAGATTAGTTACAAAATAACTCCTTAAAGAATAGGAGAACCTCTTCCAATTAACCAAATGCATTCATACATCACAATTCACATGTCCTCAATAGTGAATACATAATATTTATATATACCTATTCACACACTACACATGAGGCCCCTTTACTATTAGGCCAACCATATTACATATAAATTTACACATTACCTATACATTTAGACCCATATATTACCCCCTTTGGTGTCATATGAATGCATTTAAACCCCATATATGCCCCACTTGGGTCATAACATAGTACCATCATTCAAAAAGCTTTGTTCTCAAATCTTTGCATTTAAAGGTTTCATATGTGATAAAACCAAGTAATATGATTTTCTTATGTTCCTGCTTTCTTCATTCCATTAATTATGATCCATCCATCGAAAATCAATTATTTTCTATCTTAATCCTTGGTGGTTATTTGTTGCATAATTTTCTTTCCTTTGATTCCATGTATTGTTGTTGTAAATTCTCCGATTTGTAGTGGTTGTTGGTCTCCAATAATAGCTTGTTTAAAAATGGTTTTTTGATGCCTTGTTCCATGAATATTGAAAATCATTCCATGTTATTCCTTGATAATGTTGATATCGACCTTCTTGTCTTCCTTGAAATATTTCTTGGCAATGAGGTGTCGATAACGTTTGCTTCACTTTGCATGTGCATTTCATCTATCTTTTTTTCAGAGATAATGGCATCATCTATCCTCTTTGTTTGGTATTTGATTACTCTAGCCTTGGAGATAATACCATAATATTTGGCATGTAAATCCTCAAGATGAAGTTCAACTTATTCAAGTATCTTTTGGTGACCTTTTCAAATGGGGATTAAATGTATATGATATGTCACCCATATATGCCCCCCTTGAGTCATAACAACATGCATAGCCCACCCTTTTTAATGAGTTTCCCTAGCAAGATAATTTTGTATGTTCATTGTGTGAATACTATGTGTCTGCATTATATTAATTTAATTAATGCATTCTATTATTGTTGAGTAAATCACATTAAGTAGCGAGGTCATGTTCTATCTAGATTTGTTTTCACAGATCTGCTCTTTTTCCCACAATGACTGTTTTCTCCAAACTATTCAATTTGTGTCCAATAAATCAATGGTCCATGAATTGGAGTTGTAACTTGGTACCTAATTTTGTCCCTTGTATTTTTCATTACATTATTCTTAGAATATTGGTCGAGGGAATCAAGGGAAATCTCTAGCACCGACGTATTATCCCTCTGTGAGCTCAAATAATCTCCCATGTATGTACACGCCTATTCCATTCTTCAACATGTTGTTTGACTAGCATTGTGTGATTAATTTATTATTAATAGAGTGTTTCAAGGCATGCATCTCATTCCATTTCCTTTGTTCTCTGAGTAGTATTAGATGACAACCATTTGTTCGAATATACAATGTGGGATGGTCAAACACTTGGTAACATATCATTGGTATTATCTTTTATAAATACATTGCAAACAATTACATGCTTATTACTTGTCAATTGGTTGAGGATATGATTCTTGAAACATCTAAATTGAATTACTACTATTATTTCATGATCATGGTTTCCAATCGTTTCTCCTTCCGGGTTGCACCAAATTGGTAAATTTGCAATGTCTAGAGCTCTGATATTGTGACTATTCCCTACATGGAGTTTGTGTTCAGGATAGTATTTCTTGAGGAATCTAGAGGATAGGTTTTTTAAAAGAAAAGTGGTATATTTTTTAGCTTTCATTGGAAGGGGAAATAATATGTCGATGAGACACAGTGTCACCGACACTGGCTCACTTGTGCACATCCTTCTTAATGCTAGGGGCTTGATGACCCAAGGTTCATCTAAATTTGACCGACAAAAACCTAAGGCATCGACATATCAATCCTCAGCCAAAGACTGAAGAAGGTCTCACTTGAGACAACATGAGAATCAAAGAGACCATCTAATCTTGTTTCAATGATGAAGGGTTAAATTACATAGGGAATCCACTCGATCTCACATTCATACATTCCAATGCAATATACTTAAGGATTAACAACATGTAACATTAAAACATACATTCATTGGACACAATCAACACAAAAAATGACAGGAATAGTTGTAGCTTTTATTATATTCACTCAAAAAGTCACATACATGGACCAAGAGACTTGTCATTTATTAGAAAATCACCCTACACTCTCATACATTACCATAGTAGTTCATTACAAGGCACCATGCACTTTCTCTCAAACTCTACATGTACGAGAAAACTAGAATCACAAATAGATTCTTACAAAACATAGCCAGGATCATCTCTCGACAAGAGAATTTAGAGTGAACCCACTAAATGAACAACAATAAGCAACAACAACAATAGAAACAACAACCCCTTTTGTGTCATTGTTGCTTCCTTGGTGTTTCCTTCTCTGCTCTGGTGATCCGGATTATTTTGGGAACGATATGAAGGCATAAATATAACAAATATTTAACAAATAAATACACAGATATATGGAAAGGAACACGGTAATACAATAAATCTCATATTCTAATAATGATTGTTTGAAATACAACAGACTGTAAAATGCAAAAGCACACAAGCTAGCTAGAATGGTGGTAGCTTATCTCTGAGAAGAGATGTGTCGACTAAGATAATTCACAAGAAGTTGGTTACAATGATTCTCCAAAGGCCTTTTTAACATAAATCACAAATGAAAAAACCCTAAACATCAAAAACCCTAACCCCGGGAGATGAAATGCCAAAAGGTTTGTGGGCCCCGATGGGTGTAGTTGATGTGTCAACTTATAGAGGACATATATTTTTCATATGAACTCCATTTGGGGCACTCGATACCTAGTTGGAAAGGTCTAGATGAGGAAAACACATTTTGTTCATCCTAGCATTTTCCTTTGCCTACATGTTAGGAACCTCCGAGCCAAAAAAACGTCGTTTAGGGCATCAAATTGGCCCCGAAAGTTTGGGACCCGAAAAATTGTAGAAAAAATGCTAAGATGGGAAAACTGTAATTTGAGCCAGTGGAATAGGTGGGTGGACATGAATTTCCACCTAGAACATTCCTCCCCACTTATTAATAAACGATATTCATTGCATCAAGTGCTTCCATCAAATGTGGAAACTTCTGTTAAATCTGACTCATGGTGAGCCACTTGACCTAATGAAGAAACTACCCTTCTTTGGCGGCCCAATAGAGTTGGATGGTATGTTGGAGGGTGTCCGTTGTCTTGGTGTCCATGATCTGATCAATTTTCACCTATTTTATTCAATCAAGATTTACTTTTTTAGGGGCCAACTACTCGGTCGCATCCAAAGTGTCCAGGAGAGGTGGAAAATATGGTCGAAGTAATTCCATATTAAATATCAGGTAAAGGAAAGGAGGAATACTTAATTCAAAATAATTCTCACCCACAACCTTGGTGATGGTGTAATTCCCATATTAGAGTGGACGTAGCTTCTGATGGGGTCCTGTGAGGAACATTTTTTACAAATGCAGTCATACCTTATCACCCACCTGAAATTTGTGTGGTACCCAATGTTGACTATCGTGTTTCTTATACTTGGCATTGGATTTCTGCACAATATCATGAACGTGTTTTTATATGTGATGGATGCACTGAATAAATTTGGTTTCTCGATCATCCTTGGTTTGAGCATGGGAGGACTCTTCCTGTGCAGTTGCAATTGGTAGAGCTACGTCAATGGGGGCTAATGGTTGGAACCCCAAGCACGCCTAAAAAGGGTTGTGGCCAATAGATATGTGGAGGGATCTGGTGTAGATATGTTGAATGTAAGTAAGGATTTCATCCCATCTACATGGATTCTTGGAATTATGCATCCTCAGGATATGGATAATCATCATGTTGAATACCTCTATTTGTGGGTGGAAGGTAGTCGATTTGGTCAGCTTGGTGTCCATCATCAACCATACGTTGGACCAAAAAGTGCTCAGGAACCTACTGTCTCAATCAAAGATAATATTTTTTGGGATCCAAAAATGAACCCAAACATGAGTGAAGAAGAGCTTGGTGGCGGCCTTGAATTTGATGCTCTTCTTGCAGGCTGGAAAAATTTCCACATTAAAGAATCAATCAACGACCATAAAGAAAAAATCATTCCCATTATTGGTTGAAGGTATACTAGACATGTATTCCATGGATATGGACTCCTAAGTCCTATTCGAAGTAGTAATATGGGTGTATATCCCCTATTTCTTGATGGCAAGCTTGGCAATGGCATATGTAGTGCAAGATCTGATGTACTTGCAAACATCTTGTCGAATCTTCAACCAATAAAAATAATTTTTTAGTACTTTCGTTGTCTTTTCTACACCAAAATATCTCATTTCATGGTTTTAAATATATTCCCAGATCATATTTTCACGCTCACTTGAAGAAACATAGAGGTGGATCATATGGCATAACAATCCATCCTGGAGATGAAAGTCAGAACCAATTTTCCTACGCTCAATGTCTGATAGGTAGTAGCAAAGTAAGATTCATTATTGTGTAAATGTGGCCATCCAAATGTCTCGTGTCCACAAGAGTTAAGAATTGTGGTTAATGCTACCACCAAGGCTCAACTAAGGCAATCTGTGACATGGTTGGTGCTACCCTTCTTATACTTGATATTCAAGTGGAATTGTTGTAGGTAGGTGGACCACTTCGGATGGTGTTTATTTTGTAACATTCCTTGTGTCTGCATGAATTGTATTGGCATATGATCAATGTGTATGATCATTTCCTTCCCCAGAATTTAATTCTTCCATTGTCGACATGCCTACACAATGGAGTACATCTCTTTGTCATAGGTGGGGTATCTTTGAACAACATCAAATAGAGTTTCACTGTGATAGGATACTTGATGACCATGCTAAGTGAGGAATGCACCAATAGCATAATCCGAAGCATCTATCTCAATCTCAAATGTTTGTTGTAGGTCTGGAAGAATGAGGACTGGTGTTGCACAAAGATGGAATTTCAAATCCTTGAATTCTTTCTGTTGGGGTTTGTACCACACAAACTTGGCCTTTGCACCACCCTTGGTCACTTAGGTTAGGGCCCAAGAGATATGAGAGAACCCGAACACAAACCACCAGTAGAAGTTGGCAAGGCCCAAGAAGCTACGGAGCTCAGTCATTGTCTTCAGGGCCAACCAATCACAGACGACTTGGATCTTGGTTGGATGCACATGTACACCCTGCTCATCCATGATGCATCCCAAATATTGGATTCTCTACATATCGAAGGAACACTTCTAAAAATTGGCATATAAATTGTGTTGTCACAAGGTTCCCAATACCTATTGAATATGCTCCAAATGTTCCTCCCAAGTTTTCTTGAAGATGAGGATGTCATCCAAATATACAACCACAAAGGAGTTTGTGAATAGTCATAATATATAATCCATCATCCACATGAATGTGATCAGGGAATTATTCAAGCCGAAAGGCATGACCTACCACTCAAAGAAGCCTTCTTTAGAATTGAAAGTTGTCTTCCACACATCATTTTTCTCAATTGACACATGGTGGTAGCCTGAATTCATATAAATCTTACTGAAAAACTTGTCTCCCTTGAGCTAATCTAGAAGATCATCAATCTAGGGAATTGGGTACCAGTTCTTGACTATGATCTTTTTCAGGGATCTGTAATCAATATAAAGTCACCATGTCCTATCCTTCTTTTGTACCTGAACAATTGGGCTCCCATAAGGTGAGGATCTTGGTTTGATGTGGCCCTTTATAATTAGCTCTTGGATCTAGTGTTTGATTTCTTCATTCTTCGTAACACAATGTCTATATATAGGTTCGTTAGGAAAAGGAGCATCGGGTGTTAGATCAATTGATTTCTTTACTTGACAGTGTATATGCACCCCAGTAGGAGAGGTGAATATGTCTTTGTAATCCTATATTATTCTGTCCACCTATTTTTGTTGGGAAGAGAGACCCATGCAGAGGTTTTGGCGATTGCAGTGGCCTTCCATTCACTTTATGATCGAACCATACAAACACCAAATCTCTTAGTCTGAGAGACCACCTTTATTCACTACTTCATGGAGATCAGTGAGACCACAATATTTGGGACTGCCTCCAGTATCGTGTAGAGTTGATCTCCCAAAGTAACAATTACACTATGGGGCCTAGATTCATAAATAAAATGACACTTCCACATATATTGTTTTCCTAGAAAAGAATCACAAAATTCAAGGGGGAAACATCACACAATACCTCATTTTTGAAAGGTTTGATGTCGTAGTGCAAGTGACATTGTTGGTTGACATGAATGTCTTGTCCCTGGCTAAGATAATTTATGGTGTATGGCTAAGGATGTGGTTTTGTTGTCAGGTTCAAACTCTTTAGAACCTCTACTGAGGTCTATCGTTGTTAATAATGAAATGGAGTGGGGCTTCCTTCACCCACATCTATGAGTGGAAAATGTGCTCCCCTTCTTCAGGCTCCTATGATTCCTTTAGTTGGAATTTTGTGGTAGCGATGATGACACTAGGTTTTAGATCAATTATCTGTCTTCCCTTTTCTAGTTTTGAATCAGAGTCTAAGTCAACATCTAACCCTAGGTATTTTTCCTTAGCCAACAATCAATGTTTGCAGCGACATTCATCAATATTGTGCCAAGGGATTTTTTTGAACTCGCACCATTTTCCAGTGTCCTTTGACTTCCCATTACCCTTCTATGCTGGTGGCTTGGGATGGTTATCCTAGGGTTGGCCATCCTTTCTCTATCCTTTGGAATAGGAGTTAGGGCCAGCGTTACCATACTTTGGTTGTTTCATATTTGCATACTTGAACTCCCGCTTGTTCTACTACCTGAATTTATGCTCAATTTTGACAACACATCGATAAGCAGCTCTCAATGAAAAGATGTCCAGAAAATCAATTTTGGTTTGGATGTACATGTGCATAGTCGCACAATATTTTAGGAATATATTCCACTTGGAGTATTTGTTACCCAAGTTGGTGTGCAATTTATGGAAATTATTTGTGAACTTCAACATTGTTTGGCCCCTCTCTTGTTGTAGTGTGGTCCATCTCATGTATTGGTCATAAGAACTTCCAACGGGGTAATATTGTTCCTTTGGGGCATCAACAAAAGCCACCCAAGTGGATCATGGCCCAAAAATTACAAACTCACCCTTGATATTTTTCTCACAGTAAGTCTCCCACCAATATATGACATGGGGAAGGGCCTTAAGGAATGCAAAGGTGATATTTTCACAGTTGGAGAAATTGTGGACAGAGAAATAACCCTCTAGTAGATTTAACAATTTTCTAAAGTGTTAATGTCTATATGGACTTCAAATAAATAAATATCAAATTTAACTTGTACCTTGAAGGGTGTCGCACCTCCGAAGTGACTACTATTTGAAGGTGCCTCCATTGTTGTCGGCATATGTCAAAGGATCTCGGAGAAATTATCCATCATCTCATTCCTCTCTCATGCGAGGGATTCCTTGAGAAATAGTTTGAAAGGATATCATGCCTCATCATCCTTATTTTATTCTTCCATGGAAGGTTTCTTGGGTGTGCAAGAACGACTGTCCTCAAGAGAAACAAGCTCAAGACCCAACTTTCTATACCATGACCTCGTCGAGGACATGCACCAAGAATGACAAGGAGAAGATCGCTCTGATACCATTGATCCAGATTATTTTGGGAATGATATGAAGGAATAAATATAACAGAGATATAAAAAATAAATACACAAAGATTTGGAAAGGAACACAATAATATAGTAAAGCTCAGATTCTATTAATGATTGTTTGAAATCCAAAAGACTGTAAAATGAAAAAGCACACAAGCTAGATATAATGGTGGTAGCTTATCTCTAAGACGAGATGTTTTGGCTATTCTCATTTGCAAGAATATGGTTACAATGAGGCTCTAAAGGAATTTTTAACATAAAGAAAAAGTTAGAAAACCCTAAACATCCAAAACCCTAACCTCAGGAGATGAAACGCCAAAAGGTTTGTGGGCTCCGATGGGGGTAGTTAATGTGTCAACTTCCCAAGGATGTAAATTTTTCATACAAAATTCATTTAGGGTGGTTGATACCTCATCGAAAAGGTCTATCTAAGAAAAACATATTCCTTTCTTCCTAGCATCTACCTCCAACAACATGGCATGCACTCCCAAGCCAAAAAAACGTCGTTTAGGGCCTGAAAATAGCCTCGGAAGTTTGGGACCTGAAAATCTGTAGAAAACCTTCCAAGACCAGAAAAATGTAATTTGAGCTAGTGGAATAAGTGGGTGGCCATCATTGTCCACCTAAATCATTTGGTTCTTTGTCACTGTCATCTCTTCTCCACTCTCTCTATTGATTGCGAGTCCTGCACACTTATGCCACCAACATACAGTCCACATAACCTCTTTAGAGTCATGGCAATATTCTAACTTTCCAGCTCATTCCTTAAATGCTCCATGATCTCTCTTTCTACATAAGTTAAGTATTTGAGAAGATTTCTCAAATATTCTCTTCTTGATTCTGGCATGCATGTGGTATCTTCTTGATTTTGGCACGCATAGTGGAACTTCTAATTGACACACACACCTTATTTCCTTCATCACTCAATTTTTTTGTGCGTGAAAAAACTATAGTGTGTACATTTGTGAGAATGAAAAATATTTACCCCAAAACTTTGGGTGCCAATAGGACCCCACCACTATTTCTTGGCTCATCCTCGAGTTAATGGCCTTACTTATGGTGTGACCACTGCAACGAAAAAGAACCATCTTCATGAGTTCCTTAAGGAACTCCTTGAACCAGTTATTAGTTTCATCAAGGATGGCATGGAGTTGTTAGGTGAGATGAATGACTTCATTTGCATTGGTTTTCATAACCTTCATAGCTTTCAAATCCATAGTCTCCATCTTCTCTATCATGGGGGTTGATGAAAAGTTTTGAAACTGTCAACTGAATATAAAATATTTGGGCCTTATCAACCACATCATTTGCTAACTCTAAAATTGTTTGTTTCTTCTCCCTTGCTGCATTGATTTCCTTTGTCTTGGTTGCAATGGTTGTCATCGCAGCTTGGTGCTTGGCCAGAGGTAGAGATGAAAAACTTCTCTTATTTTGAGTGACCTTTGCTTCTACTGTGCCAACCCTGTCATCAATAGGGATAATTTCTGGTGGATTCTACAAATGGTTCCACAAAGTGAAATTGAGTTCGACCAATCCCAAAAATCCTTGAAATTGAATTATTTTGTAGCTCCATATACTCTGGTGTTGTTGTTTGTTGGACTTGAGTGTGGAGTGCTAGGTTCTGTGATTCCAATGCCTAAAGACAAGCTTTTATGGTTGAGATTTTAATAAAGGGGGGATGTCTCAAGCCTCCTCCAAGGTATGAGGGATTTGAACATACAAGTTGTCGACTAGGCTTAGGAGGTCATTGAAGGTGGCACTACTCTCAACATTGAGCCTTTATGTTTGCATGGTCTAAGACTTTTGTTTCATACAATTACTGCAAGGCCTAGTGAGCCTGAACCTCTTGTTGATGGTGCACATGAGTCTGGTTGTGCACTTCAATTTCTACTTTAATTTTTAGTTGAATTTGTGAATGGGATAGAATAAGTGTATGGTGTCATTCCCCAATTTTTTAAGTAGAGTAGTAATGCAATTTTGCACTGTTGGGGTAGGATTTGGTGCTAAATGGATCATTGCATTGACCACATCTGTCAAAGTGACCAATGAAGGTTTGAATTGGAGTACCCACACGTGACTACTAGAGATATGAATTGAAGTCAATGGCCAAGGTGAGTGTCAATGGAAGGAATGGCACCTGCAAGTTGGTGACAAATATCGTCGAGATTATGGTGGCCTCAATTTGAATCTATTGTTGCAAAATAAATTGTCTTTTGAGGGTAGTGACCAAAGTCACAATCGCAGGTGCCATTCATACAGGGTTCTAGGTTCTAGGTCCATGAAGATAGTTCCTTCTGTTGCAGAAATCACACCATAAGCAAGGCCATTAGCTTGAGGAGGAGCCAAGAATTATTAGTGATGGCCTGTTGGCACCCAAATGTTTTGGGTAAATATTGTGCATGCGCATAAATGTGTGCACTACAATTTTTACATGCACAACAATAGTTGTGTGATGAAGGAAATAAGGTGCATGCATGATCCAAATCGGATCCAAAAAGAAACATTCTCTCTCGGTACAATATCTAAGATGATCATTATAGGTAAAGTTTAAGGCTACGAATAGAGAAGGAGATCGCCTTGTTGACGTGAAGGGACCTGTGCCATCATGATTTATGTCCAATTTTGTATGTAAGATATGTAAAGTCAGGCAATATATTATTGTATAAAATAAATAATGATACGTTCATAAGACCTTTTCCATGTGTGAGAAAGGACAAACAAATAAATAAAATATGGAGAAGCGGACCAGAGAGGAGTTGAAGCATTGGGGATGCCTGACCTTCAAGCTATCCTTTTGGTCAACTCAACATTCTATATTATGTTTCCCCATAATGCAAATAGGGGTTCTTTGGTTGTGAATGATGTAGAGAGGTTTCCCATATGACACTGAGGAGAATAGAGATAAACCAGAGAGACTGTAACTTTCCCACTACTGAATAATAAAGAGCCTGGCCAAAGCCAAAAGAATTTTGGTTTTCCTGTTTGGGTTTCTATGGTACATTGTGATTTGTGTGTGTGTTATTTGTGTATAAATTCTATTGTCTATGGAATAAATTGTCTACATTATAATTTAATGAATGGTTAATGGGGTGTACTTTCATTTAATGGCTACCTACACATGGTCTAGCAAAGAGAACTATGTGCCCATTATGGTTTGAGCTTGTCTTGTATCAACCCAGACTCCATGGGTCAATGAACCAGTCAAACGATTCTTTATCCTCACTCGTACATCCATTTAGTAGTGGAAATCAACGACCCTCCTTTCTGAGTCGTTGTTATTTTTTTAGAAGTTGATATTCTTGTTTTAAGAGTCTTTGGGGGTTTTCTCTCATTGCCAAAGTTTATTTTTCTTCTAGTCAGTGTTTGCACGTGGTCCATAATTCTTGTTTCCCATTGTTGACTTCTTCAAGGCGTTTTCATTTGCATGTTTGTCATAAAAATTCCACTCTTTGTAATCCAGTGTTTCCTAAACATTTACTAAATGCCAAGAAGTTTTTCTTTGCTGTGGAAGATCCAATTCGACTTCAAAACATTTTTTCGTTGACATTGGATCACCAAAATTTCCCTTGGGAATTTTTATGTGCTATGGGTCTCTAAAAACATTCTATAAACGTTTTTACATGCCATGTGATATCGAATTCTCCCTATATACTTTATCCTCAGCTGTTGGCTTCTAAATTTGACTTCGTAGAGTTTTCCCTTCACGACTGGTCATTGGATCCTCCCTTTAACTATTTATCTTAATCTCAGGTTGACGCATTTCCAATGGGGTTCTTTCTTAATCGATTTCCCCTTCCTCATTTGACTAAAAACCATCCAAATTCAACCCAAGTCATCCACACTTCGAATGGGGTATCTTTTATTCAATTTGACTCCCTTGGTTGACTCGACTTGGGTCAACTCGAATTGGTTAACTTGCATGGATTCTGGCTCGACTTGCCTCTCTCTCCTGATTCAGTTTTTCCAATTCAAATTTATTTATTATGACTCTATTCTCTAATTCAAATTCTGGTAGTTGACTTCCTCTTCATGTGGTCAACTATACTTGACTGGTCAAGTATTTCTGGTTATCAAAAGAGAGAATAAATTAAATTTGCGACAAAGAGTTCTCTATTGGTGAGACATATAAGATATATTCCTTCCATTTATGGATTAGATGGTATTAGAGATGAATTTTGAATTCATTCAGTGAAACTTGTATGGTAAGTACCCACACTGATTAAAAAATAAGTGAACAAGAGTTGTTTCCATGGATAGAGTGAAGAAGGTCATCAAGAATGTCAGGGGAAAATTATGAAGGAGAAGAGGAAGAACATCACAGGGTTAGGTTGGATTGATTTGAGAAGATTTTTTCCATGTTGACATCAATGGTGTCACAACTATTAGTAGTGAATAGCAAGGAAATAGAGGCTTGTCATGAAGGCCCCAAGAAGAAAGAATATAAGCCATAAACAAAGCATAAGACCGAGTCAGATATGGGAGAGTGTAGCTACAACAAGACACATGTACCTTTCCATGTGAAGGCCAAGGTGGAAATTAAGCCATATAATGGAAAATTTGATGCTATCAGGATGAACCAATGGCTACAACAAATGGAAATATATTTAACATGCATGAAGTAACTAGAAAACAAAAGATTTATTTTTTAAGGTTTAAGCTTGAAGGCCATGCTTTGACATGGTGGGAGAGTGACACAGTAAGCAAAGCGCTAGGAAATGAGCCACCAATGAGTTATTGGGAAGTGTTCAAAAACATGATCAAATCTCAATTTTGTCCAATAGGATAGGAGGAACACCAACAAATAGTATGGAGTTACTTTAGGCAGATACAAGGACAATCAATGCAGGAGTTCACAACAGAGTTCAAGAAGAGAGCAATTCAGATGGGATTCTCTCTCAAAATTACATACATGTTAGTCAAGTATTTGGGAGCATTGTTACCTCAAATTCATTGGAAACTGATGTTATTTAGACTAAAGACAATTAATGAGGTCAACATTCAAGAACAATACTTTGAGGGAGACAAGTGAAAGCTACAAACTACTCACAAGCAAGTAGAACCACAAGAGTAGCAAAGAAAGAGGAAAAAAAGAAGAACTAGAATGAGAAGAAGGTTTTGGTTGTAGCACAAGAAGAAGCACATTCCACCCAACAATGTAAAGTTTGTGATTGAAAGGGACACACTGAGGATAATTGTTGGAAATTAGACCCTGAGAAGCACCCCAGATATTTTCATAAAAAAAAAACAATGATATCAATGTATGTTGAGGAACGGTTGGGTAGCACATCAAACCTGGAAGGGATTATTAAATTCACAAATATTCAGAAAAAGGTGGCATTATTTGGTTGCAACCACAAGGAGGAGAAGGTGATGGATGAACTTTTCTGCGTTAAAATCCACATGAAGCAAAGCAAGGTGGATTGTTTGTTCGATCTAGGGTCACAATTCAACTTCATCTCTGCACAATTGATTGAGAAGATAGGTTGGACACTCAATATCATCCACATCCATACCCCTTGGGTTGGGTAAGGAAAGGTGTGGAATTTAAAGTGAGAAAGTAGTGCAGTTTTAAGTTTTCCATCAATTAGAACTTTGCTAATGAAGTAGTTGTAGATGTGGTTCCCCTAGACATATGTGGAGTCATATTGGGAAGTCCATAATTGTACATGAGGTATGTTATTTTTCGAAGGAGAGTGAACCAATATAGGCTAGTCAAGGATGGAAAATATTATGCCATAAATGCACACCGGGAAAAAACTAATCTCTCTTTGATCAGTCTCATCAAGCAAGAAGAATCATGGGTAGTACAAAGAAGTGTGTCTTGTTGTTACTTAGAGTTCAGGAAAGCGACAATAATAAGGTAGAAATTTGGATATGAAGGCATCCTTGGAAGGATGTAGTGGTTAGTAGCATCAAAAACTACAACAATTGGTTGAATCCTATAGGGAAGTGTTTCAATAGCCTCAGGGATTGCACCCAAGAGAGAGGTTGAACACAAGATTCAGTTGTTTTAGGAGTCACCACTACCTAACATTGGGTTGTATAGGCAGTCCATCATTGAAGTAGATGAAGTAAAGAAGAGGTTGCAACAGTTGTTGGAGTAGGGAGTCATCAAGCCCAGTACATCACCATGTGGTGAACTCATCATCATGGTGCCAAAGAAAGATGGAAGTTGAAGTATGTGCATTGAATATTGTGCCTTGAATAAGATCGCCATCAATAATAGATATCCTTTTCCAAGGATTGATGATTTTTTGGATCAATTGCAGCAAGCCAAATTCGTCACTAAGTTGGACTTCAAATCAGGATACCAGCAAGTGAGGATCAAAGTAGAAAACGCATGGAAGACAATGTTCAAAACAAGACAAGGTTTGTATGAGTGGTTAGTAATGCCTTTTGGATTATGCAATGCACCTACAACATTTATGAGACTCATGAATGATGTGCTATGTTCCTTCATTGACTCTTTTGTAATATTATATCTGGATGACATACTAATATTTAGCAACACTTGGAAAGATCACCTCTCACATGTGACACGGGTATTAGAGACCTTGAAGAAGAACCAATTGATTTCCTACTTGCAAAATTTTTGGTTTGGAAAGACCTCTTTGATATATATTGGACACATTATTGGAGGAGGAGAACTGAGGGTAGATCCAGAGAATATTGTAGTCATCACCCAATGGCTTATTCCCACCAATTCATTAGAGGTCAGGAGTTTCATGGGAATAGCTCAATATCTGAGAAAGTTCATTATAAACTTGTCCATAGTAGCAGAACCATTACATGTCATAATCACCAAAGGAAATATCTTTCATTGGGGAAAGATACAACAAAGAGAATTTGAAGACTTGAAGAAGAAAATTAGTGATGCTCCATTCTTAGCCATGCCAAACTTGCAACGAACTTTTGAGCTAGAGACTGATGCTAGTGGATATGGATTAGGAGCAATACTCATGCAAAGAGGAAAGCATGTGTGCTGCCATTTAGAGTTGTTTCATGGAGAAGTTCTTGACTATCCCATGTATGATAAGGAGCTCTTTCTAATTGTAGAAGTAGTGAAGAAGTGGAAGCAATGAATACACATAGGGGGTTGATGTTGCTATTGTTGTTGATGTTCATCCAATGGATTCGCTTTGAATGCTCTCGGTTGAGACATGAGTCTGGCTATGTTTTGTAAGAGTCTGTTTGTGAGTTTGGTTTTTTAGTACATGTATATTCTGAGAGAAAGAACATAGCACCTTGTATGAGATCACAGGGCATTTGTTTTTATAAATGACAAGTCTCTGAGTCCATTTATGTGTCCGTTGAATGAATTAAATACAATTTTTTTTCATTTTACTGTGTTGATTATGATTCCAATGAATGTATGTGTTAATGTTACATGTTGTTAATATTTAAGTATATTGCAATAAAATATATGAATTTCATCCCGAATGTATTCCCTGTGTAATTTAACCCTTCATCATCGACACAAGACCATATGGTCTTCATGATTCTCATGACTTCTTGGGTGAGACCTTCTTCAGAATTTGGTTGAGTATTGATATCCTGACACCTTGGTGTTTTTGTTGGTCAACTCTGGATGAACCATCGGTCATCAACCCCCCCCCCCACCTAATGTTAATAATTATGCACACAAGCGAGCCAAGAAATGGTTATGTTGTCAGGACTTGAAGATTTTTTATTCAATGATGAAAGAAAATAATGAGGTGGTATCCATCTCCATAGGAAATAAAATATTGGTTGACTGTGAAAGAAGATGTGTTTTCTCAGAAAGAGACTCAAGGTATGATCATCAATGTGGAACAATGGAAGGATAAGTATATCTATACTAATATGCATGAAATTTTATTTTTGAATTTCCATGTTTATTGTATGAATGGTTGATGAGGTAGAGTGCTACTAATACTACTTTGAGTCACTAAGAACTAATTGACTGGAACTAGGTTATAGTTGATAAGCTAAAGGAATTAGATAATAAGTGGACTCGAGAAATTGATTTCTAGTTTTCTCGGGTGAAGGAAGGTTACATTATCGAGTTTGTTGTGGAATACAATGATTATTTTAGTGAGGCTAAAAGAATGTTTGATGGAGATCCTCAAAAAATGTTGCTAGAAGAAATCCTGCTATGGATCAAGATGTTGTTTGTGGAGAAAGGGATAATGTTCATGGAGCTCGATAGGATGGAAGAGTACACTCCCCTAGCATTGGGGGGGGATTAAAATAAGGGGGAAAAGAGAGAGAGGAGATGGATCCACTGAGGAGGAAACAAAATATTTTAAGATGAGGTGAGGGAGAGAATGGACCCAGAAGAGAAGAAGAGGGAGAGAACTAAAATATATGCAAGTAGAGTTGAGATAAGGAGGAAAGCAGAATAAAGGATAAAAAATAAAATAGCATGGGGTGTGAGATAAGGTTTAAGGCCTAGAATAAAGAGGAAGGAGACTGCACCAGGAGGAAGTGTGCAAGAGAGTATTATTTCATAGGGGATCACACACGAAGATAGGTTGGCGAATAAGTGTGACGTTAGGAGTAGGGTATCTAGTGAAGATACCACAAGTAGTGGTAGTAGTGGCCAAGAAGAATAATTCTGACCCCACTGTATTTTTCATGAGGCCACAACCTAAGAAGAATACGAGGCACAAAGTAGAGATGTCGAAGTAGGAGAGGATGATGATGGTCCCCCAAGAGGAAGGGTAGAGGAGTTAGTGATAATATATGGTCATGCACGACTGCAGGTAGAAAACTC